>JAWZYV010013109.1:0-351997 GCA_038373885.1 Cheiracanthium punctorium
TTACAAACCAATATGGGGAGTGTGTGTGTGTGAGGGGGGGGGGGGAGAATACTGTATATCATTAGAAACTGTTCTATGCACTTTTATGAACAGCTAACATGTATAGGTCTCGTTGATTCTCTCAGAAAAAATTCTGAAGACAAAAATAGCCTCGTCCGACTGTCTAGGGAAACAATAGAATTTTGTTACAGCGAGCTTCACTATTGCGAATATTTCAGACTAACCAATAAACTATTTCTCTTAAAGGAGAATAATATATTTTTTATAATTCATATGATCGAAGGCAATCGGACTAATGGGGAGTACCTCTGGCGGTGGACTTTTTAGGGCGTTCTAAAGCATACTCATGTTACATATGTAGAAAACCGCCCAAAACTTCAGACTATTCGATCGACAGCCGTCAGAACCCTGAACCTTCACCCTTCAGCCATCTGCCAATATGCAGTGTCTTATCCAAGCGATATTTCGTTTGAAATAGGGGAAGACGTCTATAAAAAACACTTTAAACAATGATTGTCCGTGAGAGCGTCATGCACTGGAATTCTTTTCGGTGTTCCTGTAAAAAGCTACAAATGTTACATATACCTTTTTCAAAAGGGTATGTAGTAGAACAGAACACACAGGAATAGCATGATACAAATTTCATAGTAATCGATTCCTATTTCAGGCAATTAGTGCATGGATGTATCAAATTGAAATCATAAGCGCTTTTCAAACAAGTTGAAATCAAAGGAAAATCTGTGGTATTAGTGATTATGTGACTCATTTTCAGCCTTTCACGTGTAAAACTTTGTAGAAATTGCATGAACTCAGTCGACTTTTAAAAATTTCGACACGAAATTTCAAATATCAGCTCTCACAACAAAAAAATTATTTGATTGGTTAATTTATTTTTCGTGAGTTACTGCATTCTGTTATTTGATGTAATAAAGTCTTAAATTGAAATTTTTAACAAAGCAAAGATATATTGCAAGTTTTCTAAAAATCCTCCTAAATTAATGTTTTTAATTCTTTTCATGCTGTTACACTTTTCGGCGTGATTTAAGAAAAAACGTTAATGAGGTTTTACTGAATTTTTATAATGCTTTAAAGATTGCATCAGTTTCGGTGTTGCAAATATTTAATATGTTTTGAAAGTGGTACTCCCAAACAGTTGTAGATAGCGGCACCAGCGCATGTTTCCTCGGACTTAATTTTCAAATGGTAGTTCACAAAAACGTCCATGGATGGCAGCACCACAAAATATCATTTAACTGTACATCGCGGACACAAGGGAATGAAACAGCAGTTATGTTATGAAATTAAGGCATATTCACTGCTGGAGGGATCTAGGCCTATGGGTGGGGTCAACTCCGAACGGTTTGGTCGACGGACGCGCTATGGGACCCGAATCCGGGACCTTCGCACTTCGCCCCTCTTCCATTTCCAATGACATAACCACTGTGCCATGGTGAGGCGAATGAAACAGCAGATTCCTTTGCAAAAAGAGCAACCAAAATTACACAAAAAACAGATAAGCCAATGGAAGATATCGAATCCTTGGGTTCTAGGCTATAAAAGTCACGTGTTGGTGGAAAACAAACAACATTTTCTCTATTTACGTGTTGGGATCTTGGTAATAAGCGCAGAATTAAAAGAATAATAATTATGCCTCTGTATTGTGCCGCCTATGTATGATTGAATAATTCTCTATAACCTGCCCATGACAACAGAAAGATAGTTTCCCACAGATTCCCATTCAAAAATGCTAACAAGTCAAAGCTTATACTGAGATGACGCTATTTCAGTCACCTGTTGATGAAAAACGTACACTTCGGCCAATCAGATTACAGGATTACTCACCAATGCAGCCGAAAGGTCACATGTTGGTTGAAAAATGACGTCACGCCGATAAACCTCATTCCAGTACCGCCAGACGGTTAATTAAAAAATATTTTAGAGAGGCTTATTGGAAAAACGTTAAACAGGCAAATAAAGGCAAGAAAAGGATCGAGGAAATCACAAATATTCCGCTGTGGACAAGGGGCGGATCTGTTGCCAATTTCCGCCTCGCTACTGGCCACGACTTCCTCTCCAAACATCTGTGTATGTATGTATCGTATAAAAATACTGTGAAGTCCTCTTTGACAACAGTGTAACATCCAAGAAGAAATGGGCGTGAACCATTTGAGTGACTGCCCCAGCGCATGAACGATTTATAGACTTAAATGTAGTTTCAGTTTGGTTACTCGTGTTCCTCTTAACTTTTGCTCATCATTCTAGGTTTGCTGTTTGTTATTCTGGTACTTACGTATCATTCCCGCGGTCATTCCCGCCTAACTATTTTTTCGGCAAATGTGCCGGCAAGCTGTTGCCAATCGTATTTTGTTCTGTACTTAAAAATCGACAAAAAATTGCAGAAATATCAGGGAAAGGGTGGATTTTCAAATTTCAAAGTAGCGAAAATTGTTATATACATAATTTTTTTAACTACATTTTCTTTTAATTTATTTTTTTGAAATCAGTTAGAAAAGTGAAGCAACCAGAAATCTGAAAGAACATAGAATTTCATATAAAAGATAAAAAAACAATTTTCGCCAATGGCAACTCAGCAAGTTAAACAGATCAAGTGAGGCTGACTTTTAAGTCTTTAAAGTCGGGTCGCATATGTAAATCGGAGTTACTCTGTAATAAGATATCTTTAGCGCCCATAATTACCATGTACCTCCACCTGCCGGTTTTCAGCGCGCTCTCGTTCAAACCAACACTTCCTAGATACAGAAAACCTAACAACTGCTGCATCACTAAAGCTTTCACGTCATCGGTAGGCCTCCAAACATGACGTCATCCCTGTTTTTTTTTTTCATAAACTATTTAAAATTTCTGTCTCATTTTCTCCAGCGTAACAATATTTTAATGATTTGAGGTAGAAAATTTTATATAACGGCGAAACACAATTTTTTAACTGTAACAATTATGTAATGTAATGTGGAAATAGATCATAATGAATTGTTTTGTACCACAAAGGTATTTTAAATTTTATATCTTAAAATATTTTCTATTATTTGTAGCGTTCACCAGAAAATTTAAATAGTTTTACTTAATCAAATTAAAACTGCATTGACGTCAATGTTGTAGGAGGTATTGGTTGAACGCTACAGTAGTATACCATTTGAATACCATTCGACCAAGAGTCTGCTGTAAACCGACGGTCGCTGTAGACGTTGAATGTGGCCGTAATTTTACACTGTTCTAGGGTGGCAGGACCAGCAGATTTAGAAACGAACACATGTAAAAATAGGTAATCATCCTCAAAACAATCGTTTCGGGTAGTAGAACAGGTCCACCTTGCGGTCTCCTTGATCTATTCTCTCCGGTTTCTTATTTTTTTTCCTTCTTCTGGATGGCAACTGTCTTCGTCGTTTGTTTTTCGATTCCGTCCATGGTTCTAAACTTTCTTCTCGAGTGGATGGTGTAACTTTTTTTGCAGCCGAAGAAGGGTGAACCTTAGACCCCATCTTGGCACAGTGAATAAGGCACTGAAGGGGTCAACGGCTCAAGTGTGTAGGTCTCGCGTTCTGGCCTATCGCGCGGCTGTATAACGAAAGGTCTGGAGTTTCGGTCGGTTTTTCCCTAGATCAACAATCATCCCTAGATTGAATGAATACTCGTTTGAACTACCCTTTACAAAATCCCCCCCTCGGTTGGCAGATACCCTTTGTGTAGGCTTCCCACAGCACAAAACAAACTCATTTGGTACCATTGTCGATTATTATTTGGTCGACAAATTTCTGCCGTAGTAGCACAACTTGTTCAAAAAACGTTCAGGATACGTCTTTTGAACGTAAAAAAAAACGTGTTTTAAACGTACTTTTAACATTTTTTGAACTAGTTGTGCGACTTGGGACTTTGTGTTATTTTACAACATTTTTAATTATTTTTTCCCTTTCTAACACTTTCCAAGAAAGTGGAAAAGTGTTTATAATTTCGGTTTGTCCGTCTGTCCGTCCGCCCGTGCTCTAACTCCAGTAAATATGCATCGATTTCTACGAAATTGATACATGTTATTCTTATCTACTGTACCATGCACACTATCGGAAATCCCTATCGGTATCCCTATATATAGCATTCATTGTTCTTCTACAGGGCAGCTTAAAAGATTTCCAATACATTAACCTGCATGGGCAGTTATTCTTTAAATCGTATTTTAAAGATATCAAGGCTATTTGAAATGAAACAAAATTGGTATAAGTTATTAAGGATTGCAAGATAAAGCTCTCTTTCGAAAAGAGTGTCCGTATCGTTAATACTTGTACTCAAAATATTTCCTATACAATACGGTTAAAGGCAGTCTAGAAACAGGCATCCATCTATATAAATATAAAAATCTGGTGTGGACAACACATGACTTCCTTGCACGTCTATTAAATCAAAAATATTTTCGTCACACTTCATCTAAACTTATTTTGTTTGAAAGAGATACAATACTGCAGTATTAGTAAGGTTTAGTTATATACCAAATTAGTTATATACCAAATATTAGTTATATTACCAAATATTTCGATATCGCCAAACTGAGTTCAGTTTGAAATATTTCCTTCTGACACTTTATTTGGCGATATTTCACCAAAAGCCGACAAGCTCGAGATTGTTTGCGAGATTTTTGGGATAGCCAAAGTAGTCATTGACCGCAGACTTTCAATGAATTGAATGCATCCATACACCTTAATGCACTTAAAGTCATTTTGCAGACCTTGTTAATAAATTAACCAGTCGATTGAATTACCCAGTCGTTCTGGTACTTACGTATTATTCCGGTGGTCATTCCCGCCAAACTATTTTTTTCGGCAAATGTGCTCAAAAGCTGTTGCCAAACGTATTCCGTTCTGTAGTTAAAATTGAAAAAAAATTGCAGAAATAAATATCAGGGAAATTGTGGATTTTCAGATTTTGAAGTAGTGAAATTTCTTATATATATATACTTATTTTTTACATACTTATGAAACATTTCAAGCCGATCGAACCCAATGTGCGGTTTTAATCCTTTTTTAGACCATTAACTTTTAATTCTTTTTATATTAAAGGCGGAATTGTTTTTTTATTTTGCAGTGGTTGGGCCGGAATCGGGACAGAGTCAGGGACCAGTGTTACGATATAGTAGGATAGTTCCAAAAATCGCCGATAGGAATATTTATGGCGCTCTGCAAAGTATCACAAAATAGAGAAACAAAATAACAACACGTACAAAATGTCAGCGAAATGTTAAGCTTTATTCATGACATTCACTTTCAAATGAACCGCAAGTGGAGGTGTATATGTGTATCGAACACTTACGTGTGTTGTGTCGTGTTATGGCATAGCTACGGCAGGGCTATATGCCAAAGAGAGGAGTGCATTGGTCGGAACACTTTGAAACGTTACATCTGGAGTAACGGACTGAAACTCCTGACCGTTAGAACGCTGGACCTGCGCACTTTATCCGTCTAACCATTTTCAGCGTCTTATCCCCTCGACCATGGTGGGGCTATGACCGTCGTTCGCAGAGACCGCTGCACCGTACATTCATTGAGCAACATCTTTGGCTATACGGCCTCACGGAGCATTGTCATCGGGAATTTGACCTGCTGTCAGGAATATAGTTCGTGATTACACGAATAAAAGGCATCCATATCCTAATATGTAACTCTGACCACTGATACACTTATTCAGTATGAAAGGGAATGATGATGAAAAAAATTTGGATTAATTACGTTTTTAGAAAACAGAAAAGGCCACAGGATTAACGAACATTATACGTCGCCCTGTCAGCTTTACCTCACAAACAAACATGTGACAGTCCGTGCTTTGTAGAGATGGCCAATGATTCGATGAGTCGAATCAGTGATTCGAATCTTGGTACTGAGTGGCTCAGTCTTTACACTCACTCTCTACTGATTCGAATCTCAAGCCCTCAAGGGAAATACATTCCAAGTGCGAAGGGAAGAAAAACTTATTTTCCCTTTGCCGTTCCCAGGGATTTTCCCTTACTCTTTCAACTCTTTTCGACTCTTTACGACTCCTTTCGGCTCTTTTCGACTCTTTTCGACTCTGAGTCGATAGATGATTTGAAACAGTAAATGAGTGGGTATGGGTGAGTTGGTCACTGAGTTGGTGCAGCAACGAATCTTTACTGATTCAGTGTTTCGCTCTGTTTCGGTGATTGTATACTATCGTTGAGATTCGTTAGTTTTTCGAATCTTCTATCGACTCAGAGTCGAAAGGAGCCGAAAAGAGTTGAAAGGATGTTTCATTTAATTGGAGGGGTTTTTTCGAATCTTCTATCGACTCAGAGTCGAAAGGAGTCGAAAAGAGTTGAAAGGATGTTTCATTTAATTGAAGTTTTTTTTTCGAATCTTTGGTGTTTCATTTCTTGGTTGGTGGTCGGATTTTAAAGTTTTATCTGTCTGTGGGTGTGGAGTGGGTCGAACATCGTTTGCTTTTGGCGGGGGGCATAGGCGTTACTTCCTAAGGGCAAGAGGGGTCAATCTCCCCCCGAAAAAAAAATTAAGAAAATCCCTCCTTCCAACTTGTCTGACTGATTTAATATTTGTTTAAAATTTAATGAAACATCCCTTTTCTACTTTTAACTTCAATATATGTCCCCCTGCCCCCACCCTCAAAAAAAAAAAAAAAAAAAAAAAACTGAACGTTAAGTTTACATGGTGGCGGATTTTCATGTGAAGGGAAATAGAATGAAATAAAGTTAGGATTGTGCTTGTCACTTTTAATGAAGGATACAGGGGCGGTATTAAGCGCTCTCACAAAAGGACTTTGTAGTAAGCAAAATAACATTTCGCTTTATTGCAGCAGATTTCGTTTTTTTTTTTTTTTACCTTGTTTTTCGTTTAAGTGGAATGATTTTATTTTCTTTCGTAATTCAGAGAAATACAAAATAGGGCCTAAAGCAGTGGCGTAGTTAGTGTTATTGACAGTGGCGTAGCCAGGATTTTATTTCGGGGTGGGCTGGGTATGAAATTTAAAGATAAAGTTCAATTGTAAGCTAAGTAAAGGGTCCCATTTTTTTTGGGGGGGGGGCAGCAGCCCCTCAGTAGGACTGGGCCAAAAATCGACATATCGGTTTTATTTCAACATCAAATATCCGATATACCCATTTTCATTTCAGTGAAATCTCGAATTCGATAAAGGGCAAAAATACAGGCCGGCCAGGGGCGTAGCCAGAATTTTTTTATGGGGGGGGTTTATGACTACTGCAACTCATATATATGTATACGTGTGTATGATAATGTAGTGAAGAATATACATTTTGTATGGCAAAAAATTCCTCATGGGGGGTTATGACCCCCCTAACACCCCTCCCTTGGCTACGCCTCTTAAGCCGGCGATAAGAAAATCCTGAGATCAATACCAGCTTGTGATGCTTTTGCTACTGCTTTCTCTCGGAAAGCTTCTTCTTCTCTCATCGCAGAAAAAACAGCTCCATGGTTTATTAGTCTAATTACCATAATTAATTAACGTATATCTCGGAACCTATCCACCGGAGCGCGTTTTTATTGATTCTCGACCCCCCCTAGACTCAACACCCCACCGATACTTAAAATTTCGAATGCTTTGACACCAAACTTAACCTTTTAATCTTACAGGCCCAGGGGGTCATACGAAGCTCCCCTATATTTTCAATTTGGGCATTTTAAACACTAGCCTCCTCCGACGGCATCTCCAAAGTCTGGAAACCATCCCAGAGCCAATTTCTACATGTTTGCAGTCCTTTTAAGCCTCAATCATGGTTAATTAGTCTAATTACCATAATTAATTAACGTATATCTCTGAAACTATCCATCGGAGCGCGTTTTTATTGATTCTCGACCCCCCCTCTAGGACCCCCATCGATACATAAAATTTCGAATACTTTGACACCAAACTTAACCTTTTAATCTTACAGGCCCAGGGGGTCATACGAAGCTCTCCTGTATTTTCATTTCGGGCAGTTTAAACACTAGTTTTACTGGAGCAAGGAGAGAGAGATGCTAACTGCCCGAGAACTCAGCGGAGAAGAAACCCGATGAATGGGTGAAGGGTGTTTAAATAGTATGGCTTTCGGCGCAGAGAGAGGGAAAATTTCTTTAGTTGTTTTATTGATTCAAGATTCGAATCACTGATTCGAATCATCGAAGTAGTGAGTGAGTCGAGATTCGAATCAGTAAAATGAGTCGAACCGCCCATCTCTAGTGCTTTGGTCCAACAGCTTAGCGACCAACTTTTTTTGGAAGATTTCCCATCACTAATTTTTATTCACCGTATTAGCCTTAGCATAAATCCAAATTTTTTATTTAAAATAAACTGTCTGAAAATTGTGGTGAGAAGTATCCCGAAAAATTCGGGAGAGTTGTTAGCTATGCAAGAGAGTTAGGTATTGCCTCGCACACTTAAAAAAGCTTCAAACAATCCTATTTCAATGTTAGAATAGCTGCCATATCTTTCAGATTGAAGGGTTATAAGAAAAACCATCGAGTATTCTTTTAAACGGATCACCGCCCCATCAGCGGTTGAGAGGTTCTGGTCTCGAAATTGGAACGAAAGGGGTTCTGCGTTAAACCCCGGTCACGCCCGTCTGAGTATTCCGTGGTTTTCTCCGAAAATTTGCGTAAATACGGGCTAGGATCCCTTAGAAAGTCACCCCCGGAGGATATTCCTCCTATATGCCTAGGACCCCAGTGCTGTCAATCAGCCTTAATCCGCAAACATTAACTCTTTAACGCAAGGTGTCCTCGCCGTGGGGACACGAATAACCGATGTTTTGACTGTTGCCAGTCACGAAGAATCCATTTGATTTCTATGAAAAATACTGGAAGGTGACATAGTTATGCGAGAATCCTTTATATTTTAGCACATCATTTCCGGTAAAAATGGTCGATTTATTTGTAAAATTGTCGGGATTATTTTTAGCAGAGCACTGGCTTCTGCTGAAAAATAGAAGAATACAATGGAAATACATCGATATAGAAGAACAACTGGATGGACTGCCCAATGATGTAAAAAAGGGCAGCCGTTGCCATCGCTCGATTTAAGTACCAGCGAGATACCGCCTCACGTGCCACAGATCTAGAGACAATTTTTTGGCACAGCCGGCTGCGCGCTAGCTGTGTTGCGATGTGTCTATCTTAAGACTATCTGTCCACAATAGACAGGATCTTGGCAAACAAGGCCTGCTGGCTTAACGAATGATGAGGCATCCTATGTAGACAGGTTTTACACCCAAAGTTTTAGTTAATATAGCGAAATAGCGATTCTGGGTGCATCGTCATTTTCGGAAAAGTATCATTGCTTAAATTTATTTTTGAAACAATATTTAAAATGATGCATAAAAATTGAAGAAATGAATCGCAATCGTATAATGAATTGCGATCGTAACTTGTAGGCAACATTTTAGTATAATATTTAATTAGTTATCTATAATAAATCAACAAAAAATCAAGCAATAATAAATTTGATAAAATGCTTATGAGCAACTAGAACCTTATTTTCGCTATATAAATTATAAATTTTCGCCTAAAATATGTGTACCTAGTATGAATCATCCCATCAGCCGGCAGGCCTTGTTTACAAAGGTCAGGGTATATGACAACCACCAACTAGCATCAGCCTCTCAAATAGTCGCATCCACTTTTAACGTTTAATTACATCAGCGTCCTCTAGGCGACGCATAGCGACGAATCATGATATAATATACTAATAACGCGCATACGCACTACTTAAACTTAATGTCCTACGACTCATAGCTCCATCTTACAGGCAGATTTCTTTTAGCTCTTTTAGAATGATAGATTGCTGATCGTCCTATATCCAAGTCTGTGATCGGAGGAATGTGCAAGGGGTTCTAAGCCGCATTCACGTTACATATGAAAAAAACCGATCGAAACTCCTGACCGTTAGAGCACTGGACCTTCACACTTCAGCCTTGTACTCATTTTGAGTGGCTTATCTGCTCGGCCATAGCGGGGCTATGATCGCAGTTCTCAGAAACCGCTACGCCGCGCAACATTCTCTACGGCCCGGACGCGCCCTATCACCAGGAATATTCCGCGCTGCATCGTATAGGCTGTCCTTTAAAATGATCAAGTTTGTGACCCCACCACCAACAGACGGTACAATGCGGAATATTCGTAGTTTGGGAACCATCCATTTAGGCAGAAATGTCTTCTGAAAAATAAATGCAATTTCTTTTATCTCGCGTGGTTTTAAGCTTACATTAGAGTTCTTTTATTAGCACCCATCTAAAGTGAATACATTTTAAAAAAATTACTTTTGCAAAAATGGATCGGGAAATGTTAAGCAACCAGAAATCTGAAAAAATAATGCTCCATATAAGAGAAAGAATTCCTGTTTGAATGTCCAATATGAAGCATTCGGGTAAAGATCACGTGAGACTGACTTTGAAGTCAAGTCAGGTAGCATTTGCTAATAGGATAATTTACCCTTTTCGCTAAGTTGTCTTCCAGTGCAGGGCCGACCCAAGGGGCGTGCGGGGCTCCAGGCTAAGGGCAAGAGCGGGCCTCTTGTCTATCATGTCTACTGTAAGTTACTGCTAGTACATATCAGTTTTATTTCTGGGCTTTTTTCGGGATCTATCGCAACCATCTAGCAAGCTCGGTCTAATATGATAGCAAAAAAATGGCCCAGGAGCGGGGCCTTAGGCGATCGCCTACATTCGTATCCCCCCCCCCTTGGGCCGGCCCTGTTCAGTGTGTATTGTTCTTGGCTTCCAGGATTTACGACGATTAAACGAAAGAATGATCGAAGTCATTATAAACTTAGTAAAATAGGTACTTACCTGCGAAACAATCGTTTCGGGTGGTAGAAAAGGCTCACTTTACGGTCTTCCCCCTCGTTCTTGCTACAGGGTAGGGAGTGATTCTTTAAAATTGAACTGACACTACTCGGAGCCACTCGTAGCTCGATCTAACAATCCAAACGTCACCGAACTTTGTAAGGAGAGTAAATGATGACAAGAGAAGTAAAATTTCGTGCGTGTCAATGCGTGTATTCTAGAGGATAAAGCCCGCTGCGGAGGAGATTACAACGGTCGCTAGGAAAAAACATTGATCGAAAGTATGTCTACACTCAATACATTTAATCTTCACTTGAGCCACCTAAAATATGTAACTTCATATTCAATTTTTATTATAGATCGAAATCGAATTTCATGCTCCTCTGGAAACGGGAAACTGTTCGCATTCGAACGATCTCGTTTCGCAGGGAACATCCCCTCTTGTATCAATGTTTCATTCGGACGAAATCATTTGCTAAAAAATAAAAAATACTGGGTCATGTGGAAAAACTATTTTCAAGGAACGTGAATCGCAATTTTCTCTTTCAAAGCCCGATAACCGTGACTAACGTAGGACGTCGTTGTCACTGGAGACACCTAATTGGGTCACGCAAATGATTCGCATTTTTGACTCTCGGATATAAAATAGAGCTGAAAAGAGCGAGAAATCGCTTAAAAATAAGGTAACGGGTGGATTTTCAGATTTTTAAAGGAGCTCAGTTTGTTTTCAATATTTTTATACATAATTATGAAAACTTTCGAGCGGATCGAACAAACGGTGTAGTTTTATTACGTTTTTTTGTGTTTCACTTTTTAATCTTATTGGAGTCATGGTGGTAACAATTTTATGTTGGAGTGGTCTCGCGGAATGGTTAGAGTCAGGGAGACAGTGAATGAGTGAGTCAGGGATCAGCGTTAGTTCTATAGTAGGATAGTTCCAAAAGTCGTCGATAGGAATATTTATGGAGCTGTACAAAGTAAGGAGTGTCACAAAACAATTAACAAAATAATCACACTTACAAAACAACTGCGAAATGTTCACCTTTATGCACCACATTCACTTCTCCATCGATTGAATAAACCGCGATGTGGTGGTGTATGTGTGTATCGAACACATAGGAGTGTTGTGTCGTGTTATGGCAAAGGTACGCCAGGGCTTTCTGCCAAGGAGTGGAGTGCCTTGGTCGGAAGACTTTGCAAGGGGTTCCAGCCAGTCCCGGATTGGACAGGTCGGAGCGACGGCAACTGCCGAGGGCCTTAGGCTCAAGGGGCCCCAGAAGGTCCCTGAACGATGGATATAGTATTAGTTTATAATTAGAGTAATTTGATATACAGGTTGTTGTACGAAATTGAACGACCTCATTTTAAAGTTATCTACAGACGAAATTATCGTTAAAAGGGTCTCTAGATCTGTGGCACGCGATGAACGTTTCGATCGTCCGCCATATTGATGGTATTTAAGTCGAGCGATGGCAACGGCTGCCTGTTTTTCAGCATTGGGCAATCTATCCAGCTGTTCTCGCATTCTTCCATTTTTCAGCAGATGTCAGTGGTGTTAAAAATAATCGTGACCATTTTCTTACGGGAAAGGACGTGCTAAAAAGTAAAGGATTCTCGTGGAGGTATGTCACCCACAACTATTTTTATAGAAATCAAATCTATTCTTCGTGACTGGCAACAGTCAAAACGTCCGAGTTGGGTGTTCCCAGAGCGGGAACACTGTGCGTTAAAGGGTTAACGATTACGGATGGACAGTCCTCTTGAGCATGTTTTTATGGAATAATGCTTGTAAACTGTCATAAATGTATACTAAATGCGTAATTAACTAAAAGGAGCCCCCTGGTGGTGAACATTTGAACTAATCTTCTGTTACTCGCTCGAGCCAATTCCTATATCTTCATGATGTCCTGCGCAAAATTCCATAACTTTCTGAAAAATAGTTACGCCTGCAGACAACTTGAATATAGGGTCGTTTCATTTCGGACAACCTGTAAGAGTAATACAGGGTGTCCGAAAAATCCTTGACACATTTAAAAAATTCATAGAAAAGCAACGAATTGTCGTATGAATATGAGGTTTGCACAGTAATACTCCACAGGCACAAGAATTTTTTTTTTTTTGACATCGTAAAAAAAAATTACTTTTAAATTGCGTTCATAGGTGGCGCTGTACCGTCACAGTAAGAAAAGTAAACGTAATGTATTGTGTTTAATCATTTTATTAAGCAGAAAGCTATACCTTTCATTACCAGAGTTCAATGTATGCACCTTTCGTTGCTCGAACCCCATCTTAACAGTACTCAAGTTCATCCCATGTTCTAGCTAGCACGATGGCGGTTTTTCTTAAACATGTTTCGAAACTTTCTGTAAACAGTTACGGATTTTGATTCGAAATACCAACTTACGCAATGCGCTTTCTCAACTGCAGTCGCCATAGCTGCCATGAATATTCTCGTATCGTCAGTGCTGTTTGAAACTCACGAAAAATCCCTATTGGCTCTCATTGCTGAAAACTGGAGATGCAGCGCCATCTATGAACGCATTTTTGAAGTAATGTGTTTTAAGATGGAAAAATAAATAAATTCTCGATTCTGTGCAGCATTATTGTGCGAACCGCGTATTCATACCACAGTTTGTTGCTTTTCTGTGAATTTTTGAAATGTGTCAAGGAGTTCTTCGAACAGCGTGTATATCCAAGTAATTTGGTTATTTATTTCCCAATAATCTAGTGCCTTTCCACAGTGGAGTAATGAAAAGGGCCTCACAGACTACGCAGAGTGAAAGGGGACACCCGACGAGTAAAGCCCCCCCTCCCCAACAGCTTTAAAATACTTGAATATGGTTTTATGCGCTTAAGTATAATTTTCAAATACTACATTTTTTAATATTCTATTCTCTCTAAATTCCTCTGTAAGGAGCTGCGTTTCAGTCTTTCCCGAGGGTCCCCCAAAGCAGCCAGTCCGGGCAGGGTTTTAACGCGCATTCACGTTACATGTGGAGAAAACCGACCGAAACGCCTGACCGTTAGAACGCTGCATCTCTACATTGCAGCCATCTGCCATTTTGAGCACCTTACCCGCTCGGCCATGTTGGGGCTATGGCCGTCGTTCTCAGAGACCGCTTACAAGTTTTACGTGTATTCTCTGCGGTCGCACGCAGCACGTCACCAGGAATATTCCACGATGTGAGGAATGTAGTTTGTGATCCCACCCAACAAAAGAGATCGATAGCCTACTCTGTAGTTACGCTGATCACTGACTCACTGATTCAGTGAGTCTTCAACAATTCCGGTTCAACCACTGGAAGGTAAATCTTTTACCACCATTACCACAAAAAAAGATTAAAATGTTAAGCAGAAAAAAAAATCTACTCTGCTTGTACGACCTGCTTGAAATTTTTATTAGTTATGTATAAAAATATAGAAAGCAATCTGCGCCACTTTAAAAATCTCGAAATCCACCCGTTCCCGCACTTTTAAGTGATTTTTCGCTCTTTTCAGCTTTATTTTATTTCCGAAAGTCAAAAAAGTAAATCATTGGTCAGACAAAATGAGCTGTCGCAATGGACATGGACGTCCTATGGAAGTCCCGGTTATGAGGCTTTGAAGGAAAAATTGCGATTCCAATTCGTTTAAAATAGTTTTTCCAGATTACACAGTTTAATTCTTTTTTCACAAATAAAAGCATTCCCTCTGCATAAAGCATTGATATGCGAGGGGCTGTGTACACAAAACGAAATCGTTCGAATGCGAAAAGTTTCCTCGCCTTTCTCCAGGAGAGCGTGAAAATCGATTTGGGTACATATAATAAAAATTAGAATACGGAGTTTTTCATCGTTAAGTGGATGAAGACTGAAAATATTGAGTGTAGAGCGATTTTCGTCAGATGTTTCATCTAGCGCCGTTGTCATTGCCTCCGCCACGGGGTTTGAGTTCTTGTGCGTAATATTCCTAGTTTGGGAGCCATTGAACTGGGGGAATGTGGCACTCGAAATAAATGAACACTTCTTTTATCTGCTGAGGTTTCAAAACGATTAAATTAAAAGTTAAGCTATGAAGGTCAAGATTTTACGAAATGTTTTATATGCACACAATTTAAAATTCACAACATTTCCTTTTCTTTTATTTATTTTCCAAATCGATTAGAAATGTGAAGCAACCAGAAATCTGAAAGAACATAGTATTTCATATAAAAGATAAAAAACGACCTTCGCCATCCCAGCTCTTCAGTCATAGCATATCACGTGAGGCTGACTTTAAGTCTTTAAAGTCGGTCGCATATGTAAATAGGAGTTACTCTTCAATATGATGTCTTTAGCGCCCCTAGTCACCGTGTACCTCGACCTGCCGGTTTACAGCGAACTCTCGGTCTAACCAACTCATCCTAGCTATAGAAAGCCTAACAACTGCTGCGTCACTAAAGCTTTCACGTCATCAGTAGGCCTCCAAACATGACGTCATCCCTGTTTTATTTTCATAAAGTAAAAATATTTAAAATTTCTGGCTCGTTTTCTCCCGCGTAACACTATTTTAATGATTTGAGGTAGAAAATTTAATATAACGGCGAAAGACAATTTTTTAACTGTAAGTAATTATGTAATGTAATATGGAAATAGATCATAATGAACTGTTTTGTACCACAAAGGTATTTTAATTTTTATCTTAAAATGTTTCTAATATTTGTAGCGTTCACCAGAAAATTTAAATAGTTTTACTTAATCAAAATAAAACTGCGATGACGTCATTGTTCAAGGGCCGTGATGACGTCGAAGTTTCAGTTAGGCTTTCTATATGTAGGAGGTATTGGTCGAACGCTCCAGTGGTGTACCATTTGAATACCATTCGAGCATTCGACCGAGAGTTTGCTGTAAACCGGTCGAGGTAGACGGTGAATATGGGCGTAATTTTACACTGTTCTAGGGTCGCAGCACTTACCAACAGATTTAAAAACGAACGAACGATAAAAACTTTGTAAACTAACACATGTAAAAATAGGTAATCATCCTCAAAACAATCGTTTCGGGTAGTAGAACAGGTCCACCTGCGGTCTCCTTGATCTATTCTCTCGGGTTTCTTTTTCCTTTTTTCCTTCTTCGGAATGGCAACTGCCTTCGTCGTTTGTTTTTCGATTCTGTCCATGGTTCTAAACTTTCTTCTCGAGTGGATGATGTAACTTTTTTGCAGCCGAAGGAGGGTGAACCTTAGACCCCCATCTTAGCCCAATGGATAAGGCACTGAACGGGGTGAACAGCTGAAGTGTGTAGGTCTCGCGTTCTGGCCTGCCGCGCGGCTGTGGATGGAACGGTCTGGAGTTTCGGTCGGTTTTAGATACTCGGTCTGAACGTGAATACTCGTTTGGACTATCCTTTACAAAATCCTGCTACCAAAGCATCCCCCCCTCCGGTTGGCAGATACCCTTTGTGTAGGCTTCCCAGAGCACAAAACAAACTCATTTGTACCATTGTCGATTATTATTTGGTCGATAAGTTCTTGCCGTAGTAGCACAACTAGTTCAAAAAACGTTCAAAATACTCTTTTGAACGTAAAAAAACGTGTTTTGAACGTGATTTTAACGTTTTTCGAACTATTAGTGCAACTATGTGTTACTTTACAAAGTTTTTAATTATTTTTCCCTTTTCTAACACTTTGCAACAAGGTTGAAAAGGGCTTATGATTTTCGTTTGTCCGTCTGTCCGTCCGTCCGTGCTCTAACTCCCGTAAACAGGCATCGATTTCTACGAAATTTATACATGTTATTCTTATCTACTGTACCATGCACCCTTTTCGGAAGGGTGCAAGTAGCATTTATAGTTCTTCCACAGGTGAGCTCAAAAGATTTCCAATACATTACCCTGTACAGGCAGTTATTCTTTAAAGCGTATTTTAAAGATATTAGGCTATTTGAAATGAAACGAAATTGGTTTAAGTTATTGAGGATTGCAAGATAAAGCTCACCTTCGAAAATAGCGTTTGTACCGTTAATAGTTCTTCTACAGGAGTACTCAAAATATTTCCAATACAATTCGTTTCGTGGCAGTATAGAGACAGGCATCCATTTAAAATATAATATTATTCTACTACATAATTAGGTAATAATCCGCTCCCTCAAAAGTTGTGTCTACCAAACCAATTGATTACAAACTAATATGGGGAGTGTGTGTGTGTGGGGGGGGGAAGAATACTGTATATCGTTATAAACTGTTCTATGCACTTTTATGAACATCTAACATGTATAGGTCTCGTTGATTCTCTCAGAAAAAATTCTGAAGCACAAAAATAGCCTCGTCCGACTGTCTAGGGAAACAATAGAATTTTGTTACAGCGAGCTTCACTATTGCGAATATTTCAGACTAGCCAATAATTTCTGTTAAATCAGAATCGTATAATTCTTATAATTCATATAATCGAGGGCTATCGGACTAATGGGGAGTACCTTGGGTGGAGGACATTTAGAGTGTTCTAACTTATACTCACGTTACATATGTAGAAAACCGCCCAAAACTTCAAACTGCTCGATCGACAGCCGTCAGAACCTTGGACCTTCAGCCATCTGCCAGTATGCAGTGTTTTATCCACGCGTTATTTTGTTTCAAATAGGTAAAAATGTCTATAAAACACACTTTAAACAATGATTGTTCACGAGAGCGTCATGTACTGGAATTCTTTGGGGTGTTCCTGTAAAAAGCTACAACTGTTACATTTTCCTTTTTGAATAGGGTATGTAGTAGAGCAGAGCACACAGGAATAACATGATATAAATTTCATAGTAATCGATGCCTATTTCAGGCCTATCATAAGCCTTTTTCAAAAAAATTGAAATCAAAAGAAAATCTGTGGAATTAGTGATTATGTGACTTATTTTCAACCTTTCACGTGTAGAACTTTGTAGAAATTGTACGAACTCAGTCTATTTTCAAAAATTGCGACACGAAATTTGAAATATTGGCTCTCAAAACAAAAAATTTATTTGATTGGTAATTTTTTTTTTTTCCCGTGAGTTACTACATTCTGTTATTTGATGTAATAAAATCTTAAATTGAAATTCTTAAGAAAGCAAAATTGGTATTGCAAGTTTTAAAAAAATCTTTCTATATTAATGTTTCTATTTCTCTTCATGCTGTTACACTTTTCGGCGTGATTTCATAAAAAACGATAATGAGTTTTTACTGAATTTTTATAATGCTTTAAAGATTGTATCAGTTTGGGAGTGTTGCAAATATTGAATTTGTTTTGAAAATAGTTCGCCCAAACAATTGTAGATAGCAGCACCAGCGCATGCTTCCTGGGACTCAATTTTCAAATGGTAATTCACAAAAGCGTTTATAGATGGTAGCACCAGAAAACTGTTTTAGCTTTGTTATATCCATGTCTCTTTACTTTTGTTCTTTATTCAATTTTAAAAAATGTAGTAAAAGATAATTATTTGTTTAAAAGCATATAATTCTCTTTTAATACCTTTTTAAGATAATAACTTTAAAGAGTGAATAAATAAACAATTTTTTGTTGTTGTTGTTTATTTCAAATGGCACATTAAAAGGTAACTCTAGTCAGAATAACAAACATTAAAACTAGAAAAAAGTTTAATTTAATTTTGGATGTATATAAGTAATTAAATTAAGATAGAAGAAAATTATTAGAAAGTAGAAAATTACGGAAAATTAAAATGAACTTTTTGTAGACATCAACGCCTTTGTTCAAAAAAAGAAAGAAAAAGAATGATAAGAATCTTTCTAAGAGTATTTAAAATGTTCTTATATTACAAAAAAGTAGTTTCAATAAATCAAAATTTTAAGAAGAGAAAAAACTAATCAACACAAATATATTTTCCTTCTTTGAATAAATAGTAGTTTAGAAATCGAATGAATTATATTAGTGTTTCTCAACCTTATTTGGTTAACGGCACACTGAAAATATCTAGAATTATTTCTGCCGCACATCTCAATATGAAAATTGCAAAAGTTGTATGATACAAAAAGTTGATAAATACAAATAACTCTAAAGAGTGCTGCACAGGCTGTGCGGCACAGCCAGCTGTCGTCAAAAAATGGTCTCTCGATCTGTGGCACGCGATGAACGTTTCGATCGTCCGCCTTCTTGCTGGTAGTTCTTTCGAGCGATGGCAACGGCTGCCCTTTTTCAGCATGGGACAATCTATCCAGCTGTTCTCGCATTCTTCCATTTTTCAGCAGATGTCAGTGCTGTTAAAAAGAATCGTGACCATTTTTTGACGGGAAATGACGTGCTAAAAAGTAAAGGATTCTCGTGGAGCTATCTCACTTGCCACTATTTTTATAGAAATCCAATCTATTCTTCGTGACTGGCAGCAGTCAAAACGTCAGAGTTTCGATTTCTCAGACCGGGAACACTGAGCGTTAAAGGGTTAACTATGTTGCATGTATAATTATGCCAAATTAGTAAGCCTAGTATCCAATAAAACTATTTAAAGTGTAAAAATTAAATCTGGTGTTAATTGTGATTCTTGCCTTCCTCGAGTAAGCTGGGCCCCACTTTTACAGCCACGTCCCGAATTTTCATGCAGAAAGTCCCGCAATTCCATGTGTAATAATTGACAAGCCCAGTACGGACGGACAGGCAGACAATCCGAAATCATAATCATTTTTTAACTTTGTTAGAAAGTGTTAAGCATAGAGAAAAAATATATTTGCATATATATACTCGGATACATTTAAATTATGACGTATACTTAAGAAAATCAAAACCATGATCGTTTAGAGCCAAACCGACCTTTTCTTTTCTATACGTTTTATTTATTTATTTTAAAGAGTCCTCTATTTACGTCACTGCGAAATGGCAACGAATTTATGAAACGTGTGCTCTTAGCGTTTATCATATATTTTTTTTTTATCCTTTAAAGAGCACTAATGGGTCACCATGGTTACGCGTGCAAATGGGGTGGAAAAAACTTTGAGAAAAAATACTACACCGAGATAGGAGGGTCAGGTTAACGGAAGCAATATGTTTTTCTTGGAGAAAATTGGCGTTATTATTTTCGCGCCCATGAAAGGCGAATATATGATACTTCATACACGGGGTGTTCTGAAAAATGAGTATGCAGTGATTTTTTTTGCATGAACGTGGGTCAGTACCGTCTCAAAGTAAGTTTAAATGATTTGAATACAGAGATCTCTCATTGATGCGCCCCTCAGTTATACGCGTTTCTCTTTTACGCGCTGTTTTTGGAAGGTCCCGTCACCAGGAATAGGAAAATAGGGATATAGGCCTAATAGGAAAATAGTGATACAGGTCGAAATATCGTTAAATTTGGCACCAAAAATAAGTCTCCAAAAGTGAAATCAGCTAAGCTCTAGAGCCAATATTTCTCGAGAATTCTAGAAAACCCTATGTTAACCAATGGGGACACAACAAACTCCACATCTCGCGTTCTATTTAACCGATTTTGACGCAACAACAACACAAAATTTAACTGTTTGACTCGTAGAATACGAATTTTAGACTAATTTTTACCTCTGGAAGGCAGAACAAATCGACAGATTAGCGAAAAAGAATTGAATGTGGAATGTATCCCTAAGTTTTATACCAAGTGTGATTCAGGTAAGCTGTTAAAGGAATTGTTAGAATCATCTTTTTATTGCACTAAATTGGAAAATGATGAAAAATGTGATACGCCCTTGCAGAAAGTGACAGCCTTTAGCGATGCAAGATTTACTTATACTTTCCCGCAATCTACTACTGGTGTCATATCGTGGACTCCTGCTTTTCAAAAAGTGTATAATGATATTCAGAAACCAACAAGCCATGAATTTAACTTGGCACAAGTAAACTTATACTCTGACGAACATTCTAAAACTGGAGAACATCAGTGCGAAATCCATCATTGCGTATCTGTGTGGCGTAAGTTTTGGTTCTAAACATCTTTAAACTTTAAAAGAGCGAAGTCTGAAGCCATTGAATTAGAACATGGATCTATGTGATCTATGAATCTATCCCCCGAACTATGAACTTTTAAAGTACGGTATTTCCGTCGAATCCAATGAGAAAGATCCACACATTAATCTAACATTTGTCAAGATGTGTATTTATGAACCCTCGCCCAAAAAACCAAAAATGGATGATTGTATTGACCCTCTTTTTGGTTGTTTATATACTCCTTTAAATACTAATTCATGGCATCTAGGAAAACTTCTATATGTTTCCCTACACGGTGAAAAAAATAACCTGATTCATGTTAAACAATTATTATTCAGAACCCTGAATTGAACTATTAACAACTAGTCAGGGAGTCATGATGGATATTCCAACATGGATCGAATTTACTGTTAAACTATTAGATTTTAATTTTAATGTAACGGTACAATAGCTCTTTTATTTGTAATAATCATTTATCGATATTTAATGATGATGGAAAATGTCATCTTACAACAAATTTACAAAACCGAAGATTAATTTAAAATCCAATTCCCTTGATACTTTTAAATGACCAAGTATTAAAAGTTTGTGAAATGAGATTTGAAACATCGAAATGCATTCTAAAAACGCTATATACGACAACCCTGCCTCATTTTATATTAAAATTAAAGCCGCAAAAGTGATACCGTGAACCGCATTGTGAATATGAAGTGGCTAAACATCATTAATGGATATAGAAAATCTCGTGAAATTCACAAAAATTTAAATAAACATTTAAATGCATAGGCCGTGTTCAGGATCATCCTTCACAAAGGATACATGCTTGTTTGAATACAACACATGTTGATGAGAGAGATGGTCTTATAAGTAATAAAGCATGATTTATGCTCGGTTTATCTTATGTTGCAAGGGATATAATCGAAAACAAATGTACTTGTCATTATGATGGAGAATTTTTTCAAACATTCTCTTTCAGAGAGTACTTTCAAAATGCATTATTTCGTTCATTTTTCCAACCGTTTTCTGATTTTTCTAATCCCGAGAAAGTCAAGTCATGTGGTCATTTTGTGATGTTATTGATGTATAACTAGTATTGCTATTGTAAAAAATATATTAATACCATTGTGATTATATAGAAAAGGATACCTGAAATAAATCAGTTTTTAATGTAAAAAATATTTCGCATTTCCTTTGTGTGAATTGACTTATTATTAATTTTAAAATAAGTACAACTGATATTTTCATTGAATGTACTTTTATGAATAGAAGATAATTTATATAAATGTGAAATTCGACTGCGTTGAAAAAGAACTAAGATGAATCTATTTAAAAAGTTTTAACATACATCTTTATTTCTTTTGAATAATACTATAACGTAGAAAGTTATGTTTCAAGCAAAACTAAAAAGTAACATTTAGATGAGTAAAATAGTCGTTTTTTCCCACCACAATATACAATAACAAAAAATATTTAACTGTGCATCGTATATGTTTGTCTCTTAAAAATAACAATACTTAGTAATACGAAAGATAATAATGCTTAGTAATTCGATTTACGAATACTTAGTTATCGAACAACTACAGAAAATATGCATTGAACTGGCAACTTTTTTCAAATCTGTTTGAAATTGTGTCCTGCAATGACATTTCCTGCATATCTTTCATATTTTCAATAGGTACAGCATAGGCGTAGAGTTATATGGGCCCGTGGGGCTCGAGCCCTCCCAATAAATTGTGAATAGGGGCTAAGCCCACCCAATAATTTACCCTAAAGACAGAAAACTAATTTATACTAACATAAAAAAAAGTATTTCGCGCCATTTACAAACGTTTAAAAAAAACCCTTTACTTGTACTTTTAAAAATTTTCTTCTTTTGATTTCAATCATGATTTAGTATTCATTGTGACGCCACGTAACACATAATGTTACTATAAGCTGCCCTCGCCAGGCTCTGGTTCATTAAAATCAGATTATGTAATGTAAAGTATGAAATGAAGAAAAGTTCAGATGTGTCTAAAATGCACTATCTCATCGAAAATGTTTTTCTTTTCTCCTTTGGATTTTTTACTTTGCTTCTATTTTTAACTGATAACATGGTAGAAAGATACTAACATGGATACTTACCTTACATAAGTGTAGAATTCAATGGACCCATAGAGCTCGAGTGCCTCCAATAATTTATACTTATATATAGTAAGTCATAGCTGCCAACTGCTACGGAATATAATTAACCATTTTTTGTAAACAGTATATTTTTTAATTATTTTTTTCAAAATGGTAATCAGCTCGCGCGCGCAGCACAAAATTTTTGCTATATTTTAAGCCGAAAAATCATGAAGAAAAAGTGGTTAATTCTATTCCGTAGTAGTTGGCAGTAATGAGTAAGTTATATGTACGTGAATCAGTGGCGTAGCCAGAAATATTTCATAGGGGGGGGGGGTTACGACTTCTGCAACTCACAAATATGTATATATGGGTGTATGATAAGGGTGTGAAGAATATACATTTTGTATGGCAAAAAATTCCTCCTGGGGGTATGACCCCCTTACCCCTCCTTGGCTACGCCACTGACGTGAATATATTTGATTGTGGGGCCCCAATAATTTTGAAAACTTTACGCTTATGAGGTACAGAGACAAACGTGTGACATTAGTGAATATTTGAGATTATCGAATTATAAATGGCTACTATGTGCCAAGCCTTGATCTCAGTTGTTCCTTGGAAACAAGTTCATGATTTTATTTCAAATGTTTCCATTTTGACAGTACGACATTTGGACAAACACAACACATCTAGGGGCTCTTGGGAATGGAAAACCCATAACTGTACGACAGGCGATTAGCGGAAAAAGGCGACAAGCGATTAGCTCTCTCCTAACTTCTCGGCTACCAGTGCCCCTAATTTCTTTCTTTTCTTTTCTTTTTGGTGGTGGGGGTAACATATGGCATTTTAAAGGCTGCTCCCCAGTCTCTCCGGAGAAATGATCACTGCAAGGCTTTTCTAGGGGGGGGAAATCTGCCTTTATTCATTCAAAGTTTTAGAGCGGACTAATGAATATTTTTCAACCATTTGTTTCCCCTTATTGTGAAAAGATTCGTCTAATAATTTTACTAAACAAAATTTTACTAATGCAGCTGTTAGAAGAACAAATATTTCATTATAATTAATGTTATTCTAATTCTCATAGACAAAATGTGCTTTGTAAAATTATTAGATGAACGTTTTCGGAATAAAGGGGGAAAAAAAGCTTGAAAAATATTCAATAGATCTTTCTAAAAACTTGAATTTGCAAAAGCAGTTTTCTCCATAGAAAAAGCATTGAGGGCATTGCAATCAATGCAAAAGCATTGCAATCATTTGCCCTGAGCGGCTAACTCTTAAAACATATAGCATGGAACTAATATTTTGTTGGGGCAAGAAATAAGGTGAAGGACACATAATTGATTTTATAAAAAACTGGTCGATAATTGGGGACATATTTGAAAAAAAAAATGGTGTTCTCTAATTCACATTTTTGCATTTTATATGCTCATCGTAAACAACGCTGAAATTGAGGATGACTGTTCCCAAGTCTCGGGAGCGCTTGGTCAACTTTTGAAATGATTTTCACCTTGCTATACAAGCCTCACCAGGGCACAGTGGTTACGTCACTGAAAATGGTAGACGGTCGAAGTGTGAAGGTCCCGGTTTGGGTCCCATCACTCGGCTGTCGATCTAACGGTCTGGAGTTTTGGTAGGTTTTCTGCAGATGTAACGTGAATACCCCAGTGGCGGCTCGTGGGATACAGCAAGTACAGCCGGGCTGCACTTGAAATCATCAGCACATACTTTAAAATAATTTATTCTACTAATTTTCCTAAATTCAGATTAGAATTGTGGAATTCCTATGGTAAATTGAAAAAATCTCCAAAAAAAAAAACAAAAAAAAAAACCGTATTGTGGCCAGATCGCTCATTCAGAAAAAAAGCACTTTAATCTTCCCGCAATTCAATTGGGAAAATCTTTGGTTCAGCCCAGAGCGCTGATAAGGAAATTGGCAGCACCGTTGCCATGACAACGGTTACGTAAGCATTTCCTCCGGCATAGGCTATAATGGGGGTACGCTGCTAAGACTCAGCTCATTCAAGATTTTGAAAGGTCGGCAGCACCTGTGAATTCGACTCTCTGATTGGCTCGAGAAGCGAGGGAGGGAGTAGGGAGAATATTTGTTCGGCAAACTCTCGACTTTATATTGCTGAATTTATCAAGAAGGTAAGCCTGAATAGACGCTTATGAATGGACAATGACCCATCAAAGCAGTATTGTTTTTAAGTAAGCAAGAACTGGCATTTAGAGGACATGGCGAGCGAAAAAATTCTTTAAACATAGGAAATTTTAAAGAGGTTTTAAAATTATTGATATCTGAATTAAAACAACGCCTTTTTATGAGGGCATCACTGACCGATTCGCAAGTTTAAAAGAAAGGAGGATTGATTTCACTTATAAAAAATAAGTACGTTTTCTTTTTTTTTTTTTTTTTTCTTCTCAAGTTATCGTTACAAAAGAAAATTCTAAGGAAACTTCGAATCAGACACGGATTAATGCAATTTTGAGGATAAGAGCGGCTGGTTGAAATTTATGTCCATTTTATGGAAAAGTAAAAAAGGATCTCTTACATTTTTTATGTAATTTCTTTTTACCCTCCGCTAAAGAGGGTAATAGTTTTTGGCAGACAAAAAAAGGTCGTGGATGATAATTGATAGTAGTAAATAAAGTAAGCATATGCACTTTTGAAATTCGCATCATATGGATCAATAAAATACATGAAAAATCTTTATTGTTTTAGTGTATACGCAAAAATACATTTAGCTTTACGTTAGTTACAAAAGGATGAAGTAATAAATTCGAGCAATTTTTCACAAAAGATTTACGAATAGTTTTGTATTAATAACTATGAATTAAAAGTAATTAAATTATTTACGTATATTCCATCAAGGTGTTTGCGGGGATGGCAACGAAGATTCTTTTCCTCTTTTTCTTTCGCTGGTTGCCAGGACGATAGTTTAGAATAAAAATAACTTTTTTGTTCTAAACAAATTTATGTAGCTGAAAGGTGTAATATATCTAGACAAAAAAAGGTCGTGGATGATAATTGATAGTAGTAAATAAAGTAAGCTATTAACCGTGATTGATTGAGACTATGGTGCTTTCTCAAGAGACTAAAGACCAAATCATATCGCTTTATTTTTCTGACACACCACTCACGCAGTGTGAAATAGCTCGTAGGCTTGGTATTTCACGCTCTACTGTTCAGTATTACATCGTTAAATATCAGAAGAATATACCCGGGACTGTTGTTCAAGGCCGCGCTGGCCGTCCTCGCCAGTTGTCTAATCCGGAAGAAAGTCATCGTGAAATTAACCGTCTATTTATGCAAAGATAAAGGGAAGATCCAGATTTTCGTGCTCAAGAAGCGGAATCCAAATCCAGAAGACAAGACAGAAAACGTTTACGACTCTGTCTAGATATACCATCGAAAAGACCAAGAACAGATACTGATCTAAATGTAAGGTGTGAAGAACTAGAATTTCGTAAATTAGCTGAGAAATTTTTCGAAGCTGTTGCTGATGGTCCAATCCACCAATGCTATTGTTGTGATCGACTGTGGTTCAAAAAGTCAATAAGAACCCTTTCCAAAACAACTTTACTGTCCAAAGGAGCGACAACGGACTTTATAAAACTAGTCTTTTACAAAGATATCGGTGACATTGGCAAATTTTGCAGAACATGTTACGATTGTTTGATTAAATTGACAATACCACAATTAGCTATAAGCAATGGCTTCGAATTCCCCGAAATACCGGATTGTTTAAAATACTTGACACCACTGGAAGAACGGTTGGTTTCTCCCCGTTTGATTTACATGCAAATACATCCTGTACATGGCTGCCAATACAAATTAAAAGGTTCTGTCAAAAAACCTCTTTAGCGGAGGGGAAACTAATTTCAGCTGAAGGCTGAATATTTTATTAGCTCTTGGTTGGTTGGTTGGAGTTTTCTTTTTTTTTTCCTCGGTGAGGGCTTAATCCGCCAGCTTTCGAATTCAATAACAAAGATTTTCCACTCCTGTCCGGAGGAGGGGGGGGGGGAGGCTAATATGCTTCCGGCTGCACTAACAGTTTTGACCACGGGCCGCCACTGGAATACCCCTTACCATAACCACACACAAAATCGCCTTGCTTCATCAAAGCATCAGACTCGTTTTACAAACTCTCTGGTGGAAAAAAAGAAAAGAAAAAATTAATTCTTTAGGCTAACGGAATATGCAATCGATTGTTTTTTTGCTGGCAGACGATTTTGAGTCTCGGAAACAAATTCCGTGGAACGCCTTATTTAACGTTGTGATTAGATGCATAGAATTACTATACATGATGAATTCACAGGATTTAAGGTAAAACAATATTAAATATATTTTCTGTTATTGAAATCGAACGTAAATGTTCTAGTGCGGCAACAGTTTGGAACTTATTTCTTCAAAGTTCTAGCCTTGGTGACAAATTTTTGTCTATCGTGAGTGTATGAATGTATAGTACATTAGGCCATGTATTTAAGCAGTAAGAATCGCATACACTTGGTATTTTTTTTTATAGAAGGCAAGAAGGCGTGACCTGAACCTCTTGAACTCTGATCATGAAACATTTTGAGCAGCATAAATGTGTTCTGTTCGCTCGATAAACAATGGTATTTTGCGTTTAAAGCATTTCTTGTTGCCAAGTTATAAAATACTGGTGCGGTGTTGCGAAACTAAAATATTATTTTATATTCATTCTTAGTGACCAATGCATAAAAATTAAACAATGAATCTAGTGACTCACCCTAAATTCTACCATTAACAGGATGAAAAATATTGGCTGGTGCTCCATTTAAAAGGGGCCACCTTGAATGAATTTCTTTATTATTGTTTTCCCACAATCTAAAATTTCTGAATGCTGGCAAATGTTTTCAGTTCAGGGTTGCCAGATTGAATTTACCAAACTTCTAAAAAAATTGCAAAATAGGGTGACGTCATCCCCCCCCCAAAAAAGCGGGATTTTGGTAATTAACCGGTCAGTCATTATGATGTAAGCTATTTACGATGCTTGAAGGCTTGTAAGGGCTTATAATTATGAGAAATGTAGCATTGATAACCGACCAAGGGTCAACCGACCAATCCCAGCACTCCGGAATCCGGAAAGATTTGGAAAATTTGCAGAAGGTATTCCTCCTGTTTTCCATTTACGAGAAGTTTCCGTATATGGAGAACAGGGGGAATTCGTTTAACTTCACTAACTGGAATTTTAAGAACATTCGCTACTCCGTTTCCTAACGCCCTAAAATTGATGAGTGAAATGCTGATCATTCATTGGCTGAGAATGGAATCGAAGGTAGATTGATTTCAGAAGCTACCCTTTACCAATTAAAGGGAAAACAACATCAGCTAAATGGAATTCCTTTTCTTTTATCAAAATTGCTGTAGATTTTCATACCAGAACAATAAAAAAGAACCCTAAAATTACAAGTTAGGAGATCCAAGGATTAAAAACCCAGACAGCACATAAGCTTAAATCAAGCTTGACATTCTTTGAATTTGACGTATTAATACAAGCTTGACAGTAAAATTCATTTTAAGCTTGCAGCAAGCTTGGAGATTAAAAAAAAAAATGAGTCACCAAAAATATCCGCCGAATTGAAGTCATTTGAACTGTCAAGCTTGAACAGAACTTGATTACTGCTTGATTTGGAAAGCCACATCCACATAACAAATAATTTATCATCAGTCATAAATGTACTTGACCATAGAATTAAAAAAAGGAAGGCTCTATATTTCCAAATATTGAAATTCTTCAAAATAAAATACAAATATACCGCAAAATTGATTTCAAAATCAGTCGTTTGTCTCGATTTTGGCCAATATTTCCCAACATGAGTGTTGCGATATGATATTGAAAGTTTTAGAACGTGTGCTGCTTTTAAGTTTTTATTACGCTTTCTTTCCCTATTAGTAGAGTCTATAAATCACGCATAACATTATTTTAATTTTGATACATCCCATGCAAAAATAAACGATGTAGTTACGCATGGGCAATACTGATCAATCTCGTCAAAAAGCGGCGTGACAACCGTAACTTCAAACTTTAGTCATATCATCTCTAGTCAGATTCGCATGGCGGTTAGGACGCTGGCTTCCCACACCTTAGGTACCCAGACCGATCCCAGTCGCGGACGCTAGACGGAAACAGATTAAAATAACTTGAGTTTTCAGGGTAATGCGTGGAAATATATATATATATATGGGGTGAGTCCGGCGCCAGATGTATTTAGGAAAAATTTTTTTAGGAAATTTTTTTAGAGTGTAGTAAGTTTGAATTAAGCTTGCTATGTCAGGCTTGATTCAAGCTTGCTATGTCAAGCTTAATGCAAGTTGGGCAAGTGTAAACTTGAACACTTGATTCAAGCTTGCATTAAGCTTACACGCTTGAAATTTTCAAGCTTAATTCGAGTTTATTGACTCGATAAATCAAGCTTACTGCAAGTTTGATGCAAATTTGCTGTGCTGTCTGGGAAGGACCGAATATAAGGCCAAAACTAAAATTTTATTGCCAACTGCTTACTTTTAAGGCCAAATTAACCGAATTTGGGCAATAAACGGCCTCTCTGGCAAACCTGCTCCAATTACAGGAAGGCAAATGTTGTGATTTTACATGGGAAAATAATAATGCTCCTATGAATTTTACAAGTCCAGTACTATGCTTATGTCAAATTATGCTGAAAAGCTGTCTCACTTACCTCACTTACCTAAATTATATAGTTATTGTTATTATATTACATTTTTATTATTTCTATTAGATGAAGTGCCCATTCTTTACACGGAAATGGGGATTGATTAAATAACTAATACGAATGAAAACAATTAAACATCTTTTTAGTTATATCGATGCAGCGATGACTGGTTGTCGACAGAATCCTCGAAGTATTGAAAGTTTTTGACTCGAAAAGTGATGTAGTGTGTTGCCCTACTTTAATACATAGAATAACTAATTTGAAATTCTTTCCTTTCAACATGATAGTTACTATAATAACAAAATGTTTGTGGCCACTCAATTCAAAATTCAATTGTTAAACTGAAAAAAAAAAAAAAAAAAAAGAGGAATATCCAACCTTCTTAGACTGAATATTTTGTGTTAAACAGGAAACGTACAATCTAAAAGTAAAAGTGCCAAGTAAACGGGAATAATATTTTATAGGTTTTAAGTAATTCATTTTAGAAGATTTATCACACACAAACACTATTGTTATTCTTTTTTGTCATGTGATGCTGTGTAAGCAATGCTCAAAATATTGATGCAGCTTGCCTGAATTATTTTTATGCATATCTAGTTACGATGATCCCTGACTCATGGACTCCCTGACTCTCTAACAATTCCTGGTAACCACTCCAAGATAAAACTTTTACCGCCATGACTCCAAAGAGATTTTAAAAAAGTTAATCACCAAAAGCGCAGTAACATCTACATAGCCTGTACGATCCCCTTGAAGTTTTCAATAATTATTTGTAAAAATATAGAAAATAATCTGCTCTCCTTTAAAAATCTGAAAATCCACTCGTTCCCTCATTTTTAAGTGATTTTGAATTTTTTTCAGCTCCATTTTATTTCTGAGAGTAAAAAAGTGATTCACTTGCGTGACAAAATGAGCTGCTGCAAGTGACATGACGTCCTGTTGAAGTTACGGTCATCAGGCTTTGAAGGGAAAGTTGCGATTCTAATTCGTTTAAAATAGTTTATCGATATAACATACACTCTAAAAATAATTCAGTGGATTACTAAGAAATCTCTTGAAAACAAAGATGCCATAACTTTTCTTAGTATTATGCTAAATAAAGCCATGTAAATCAATTGACATGCATGGCTTTATTTAGTAGTAATACTAAGAAAAGTTATGGCATCCTACTAAAAAAAGTAATGGAATCATTGTTTACTAGAGATTTCTTAGTAATCAACTGATTTTTTTTTTTTTTTTTTTTTTTTTTAGAGTTTGTGTTTATTTTTATTTTTTTCATTAAAATGATATCGTCTGCATGAAGCATTGATATAAGAGGGGCTGCTTACACAAAACGAATTCCTTCGAATGCGAAAAGTTTCCGCCCGTTACCAGAAGTGTAGGACATTTGATTAGGGTGTATAGCGTACTGTCCCGAATATAACGCGATATTTTTGGCCTTATCATTTCCCGTTAAAAAAAACTAATTCGCGCTCAATTTGAAGCCAAAATTTAGGATTTTTCTAATTATCGTGATGAAATATTTCGAGGTCGCGTTATATTCGGGGTGGCACGGTAGTAAAAATTGCATATGAAGTTATTTATTTCAGGTGAAGGGAGATTCAACATATTGTTACGAATTTTCGGGGCAACCCGCTGTTCTTGGGTTTAAAGTAGTTCAAAATTCGTATTCTACGCGCCAAATAGTTAAATTTTGCTTTTTGTTGAATCAAAATGGGCCAACTAGAACCGGAGATATGGAGGTTTCGGTTTCCCCATTAATTCATTTGCATGCAGTTTCTAGAAATCTCGAGAAATATTGGTCTTAGGCATTCGGTAACTTCATTTTGGGCACGCTTAATTTGGCGATATTTCGCCCAAAGTCGCCAATCCTGGCGACTTTTTGGTCATTTGGCGCGATTTTCCCAATGGGGCTGGTAAAGATAGTTTTCCTGCATTACCTTGCATAATACCCTAACAATTCTCTTCTATGACGTAATCGAAATTCTCGCTTTATGTGGAATCTTCAGGCCCGTTTACATGTGAAAATGGAAAATCCCGGGTTAAAGCGGAGTAGAGGGAAAAACTCGCAATGCATCATGGGAAAGCGGGGTTGACTCTGCATTAACCCTCCTTTCGACCAGGAATCTTTCTTCCCCGCATTTTTTTCCCTAAGTAGGGGAAGCGGGGTAGAAAGCAGTGTAAGTCCCGGGATTTACTCCGCATTTTTGCACATGTAAACGGGCCCTTTGAGAAATAAATTCTTCTGGAAGCTCCTTGTAGCTTCGACCTGTTTTATAAATACAAGCGCGCTTCCCCCCGATAGAGTCAGTGTGGATCGAGCTGCCGATGTGTACGGTGCTTTGCTTGCATTGACGCTATAGAAGCATTGTTTCCGCTTGCTTTTCGAAGCCGATTTTAAAGTGCTGTATGTAAATTGTCTAAAAGTCTTGAGAGACTGTCAGTGTTATCTCTCGTATATATCCACCGAATTTTCGCCTGTGGAAGTGTTTCATTTTGTGTGTCAAATACAGCATTTGTGAAAGCTTCAGATCCAAGCGGACTGTCTAAAGCACATGACTGCTGGATTGTGCTTGAGAATCTCATACAGCTGATGGTTCGACGAGGTTCTAGAAGCAATAAGGTTCGTCTTCCATCCTGACAAGTAGACTCTTTACTAGAACTTTCTTACACCAAATGGACTTTATTTATTTGCCAGGAGAGGACAGCTCGCGTCACTGAATGTGTCGCTTAGAGATACATATGCGTCCTTCCCGGAATTTCCCGCCACAATTTGGAACCTCGTCAGAAGGTGGGGGGGACTTCTGAATATTGGCACCCCTCGGAAACTGCTGGCGACCGCCGAGAGGACTTTCGGAACCACGGATTGAACGTGCACGTACACCGCAGTCTTTAGTGGTACGCCGGTATCGAACCCACAAACTTCCGGTTACGAGTCCAACGCCTTAACCCTCTGCAGTGATCCCGCTCTGGGATCACCAAATTCTGACGTTTTGACTGTTGCCTGTCACGAAGAATAAATTTGATTTCTATAAAAATAGTGGCGGGTGACCTCGCTCCACCAGAATCCTTTACTTTTTAGCACGTTCATTTCCCGTAAAAAAATTGGTCACGATTATTTTTAACCCATTTGTGCCTGGATATTTTTGCGACTTTCTTCGATTTTCACTGATAACAGAAATAATAGATACATTTCTGATGTCAACTTCTTGAACAAGGGATGATTTCTTTTAAAATTATTATGCATAAAAATCGAAATATCAACATACTACTGGGTCATGTTAAAATATTTTGTAGAGTTGAGGCTCAATACTCATGAATAAAGGCTAGGAAAAATAAATAGCGTTTTCGACTAATAGCGAAAATGCCGTCCCAAAAAAGGGACGCTAGGCATAAATGGGTTAAGAGCACTGACATCTGCTGAAAAATGGAAGAACGCGAGAACAGATGGAAAGATTGCCCAATGCTGAAAAAAAGAGCAGCCGTTGCCATCGCTCGACTTAACTACCAGCAAGATGGCGGACGATCGAAACGTTCATTGCGTGCCACAGATCTAGAGACCCTTTTTTGACGCAGCTGGCTGTGCGCGAGCACAGCTAGCTGTCGTCTAAAAAAGGGTCTCTAGACCTGTGGCACGCGACGAACGTTCCGATCGTCCGCCATCTTGCAGGTCGTTAAGTCGAGCGATGGCAACGGCTGCCCTTTTTTCAGCATTGGGAAAGGGTTGCGCCTCAAAGGGTTAAAGATGTCCCCCCACACACACACACAACAACAAAAAAATCTAACGGGGTGAGGAATAATTAATATTCGAATGATAATGTAAAAAATTTGAATTAAATTATGTTTTTATAAAGTAAAATGATCACAGTATTCAGTAACTTTGTACGTCTCCATGTATTTTTCACCTCACCACCCATGAAGTTGTAACAGTAAAGCAGCGTCGGAAATCGTCTCCCACACTTACGGCCGTATTCACCAAACACTTGATACGTGAATTAGCCCTAACGCGCGTGTTAAAGTCATGGGTAAGATAATGTCTGACTATGGAAAGAACTCCCTCGAAATACGAAGCCCGACCAAGCGTTCGAGGGAGTCTTTTAAGCAGACAGACAGTATCTTTCCGAAGACTTTACCACGTGTATTTGGTCTAATCCTCGTGTCAAATATTTGGTGAATACGGCCGTTAAAACAGTTACACTTCAGTGTTAGATTAGCTGCCATATCCGTCAGATTTAAGGGTCATAAGAAAAACCATCGGATACTCTTTTAAATTCATCAAACTGTATTTGTGGACAGACAGACGAACGATCGGACGAACAGAAATCATAAAACATTTTTCCGTTTTGTTCGAAAGTGTATTAAGTAACTCTGCTGTAGAGGTCTGCGTCGCCGCGCCATGACGTCGCACGACCGCCGGGCATTTGTACCACGCCGCCGCAGCCGAGTTCTAGGCCGGCGAATAACGCTGATTTCACACAGCGGCGTACAATCGACTTCAAAACTTTTTTTAAAAAATGGTACCTAAAATTTCACCTGCTTATTTTTTTCTGGATGCTTCTTAACGCTAGTTACTTGTAAAGATAGAATTTAAATTTTTTGACTCAAAGTCGTAATTTGATTGCTTAAAAGCAGATAATGTATCAATCGTATTTTGATGACTAAATGCTTTGTGAATGTGCTATATAAACAACATAACCCTATATCCGATTTTAATAAAATCTATCGTTTCTGTTTTGCAGCAGAAATATTTTAAAAGTGTACCACAGCGGCAAGCTCCTCCAGTGGCCGAGCCCATAGCGCTCTGAACTGGGTGACGGAAGGTGCCTGGTTCAAAACCAGGTCGCGTCCACCGACCTAACCGTTTTCCGTGGCTTCCTCCGAAATTTAGAGTAAATACGGAATAGGACCCCTTAGAAATACCCCCACGCAGGACCCCCCCCCACTGGAGATGAGTTCGGGCTCATTTTTTTAGGCCGAGCCCGAGGACTTTTAATTCGAGCCCGCCCGAGCGATAATATTTAAGTTGAAGCCCGAGCACGAAATTTCAGCTAATAGATAAATAAAATTTTAATTACTTCATTGATAGAATATCATAAATTTTGCTGTTTGTGCAAATTAAACACAAATATCATTGAGCGCGAACACAATCGTGGGGTGGGGTGTAGACCCCCACCCCTCGGCCTAGAGCCCACGTGTAGCTAATTGTCCGTAATCGCACATCATACTGAAGACTAGTATTCATAAAAATTCTAGTCTTCATTCTAGTCTTAAAAATATCTCATTTTAGTGATAATTTATGCATACGTGTGTGTTTGTGTACGCATACAACCACTTTCACTATGCAATTTTTCAAAAAATTTTCCACGCCGCGGAGCGCCGCCGCCTCGAATTTCCGTGCGCCGCGGACCTGTACTCTGCTGTTCGAGCCTCGTCAGGGGGAGAAACCCCCCCCCCCTGAACCTCCCTAATTCTTTAGTTTCATTATTGCCGTATTAACCCTTTGAGGCGCAACCCTTTCCCAATGCAGAAAAAAGGGCAGCCGTTGCCATCGCTCGACTGAACGACCAGCAAGATGGCGGACGATCGAAACGTTCATCGCGTGCCACAGATCGAGAGACCGTTTTTTGACGCAGCTGGCCGGGCACAGCCAGCTGCGTCAAAAAACGGTCTCTCGATCTGTGGCACGCGATGAACGTTTCGATCGTCCGCCATCTTGCTGGTCGTTCAGTCGAGCGATGGCAACGGCTGCCCTTTTTTCAGCATGGGACAATCTATCCAGCTGTTCTTCGAATTCTTCCATTTTTCAGCAGATGTCAGTGCTGTTAAAAAGAATCGTGACCATTTTTTGACGGGAAATGACGTGCTAAAACGTAAAGGATTCTCGTGGAGCAACATCACCCGCAACTATTTTTATAGAAATAAAATCTATTCTTCGTGTCTGGCAGCAGTCAAAACGTCAGAGTTGGGTGTTCCCAGAGCGGGATCACTGCGCCTTAAAGGGTTAAAACGATATTAATGGACTATGTCATTTTATCTCTCATCTTTCGTGTATTTCGCCTGGTAACCCTATGTTGAAATTTTTAGGATTGTAACTTACTTATAGAAAAATGCATGGGATGTCTATTCTACAGCTTATGAAATACTGTAACTATCGATGAAAACTGTTGTGCACTAATAGTATTTAAATGTATGTAAAAAATATTAGGTTGTAACGGAAGTTTCCCGCCACCACAAATATCGTCTGCAAACAGTTCACGTTAGTGAGTTTGGTCATATTTTGTCAAACAATATTTGTCATTGGAAAGAAAGTGACTTGCTTTAGAACACTGTATTGTTAAAAAGTATCGTTATCATTAAGTACAAGGTATCTGAAATGGAACTATCACGTTACTGGAATAGAAACATCATTGACTTCCAGTTCTGTTGCAAAAAAGTGCTACAGAATGTCAAAGAATTATGTGTGTCATTTAGATTCTACTGTTGTATCCTATGGCGCTGTGAAGGCTTGGTACTGAAAGTTAAAAAACAGGGTCTATGACATTCAAGGAGCAGAGCTCTCTCTGGCCGGCCTACTGATGTGGATGAGGGCCACCTGCGAGAACTTGTGGAAGAAGATCAGTATTTAACCACTTGAGAGCTAGCTAAAGAGTTAGACATGAATGCCATGCCCATTAGTCATGCTATGCATCACATAAACTTGATGTATAAGTTCAATTGCTGGGTGCCGCATCAGCTGACTCAAGCAGATTGGGCGGAGAACTTTCGTTACAACCTGATACATGGTATGCATATTCTACAGCTTACGAAATAGTGTAACAATAGATTAACCCTTTAACGGGCAGTGTTCCCGCTCCGGGAACACCCAACTCTGACGTTTTGACTGTTGCCAGTCACGAAGAATAGATTGGATTTCTATAAAAATAGTTTCGGGTGACATAGCTCCACGAGAATCCTTTACTTTTCAGCACGTCATTTCCCGTAAAAAGATTATTTTGAACAGCACTGACATCTGCTGAAAAATGGAAGAATGCAAGAACAGCCGGATAGATTGCCCCATGCTGAAAAAGGGGCAGCCGTTGCTATCGCTCGACTTAACGACCAGCAAGATGGCGGACGATCGAAACGTTCATCGCGAGCCACAGATCTAGAGACCCTTTTTTGACGCAGCTGGCTGTGCCGCACAGCCGATCGTCCGCCCTCTTGCTGGTCGTTAAGTCGAGCGATGGCAACGGCTGCCATTTTTTCAGCATTGGGAAAGGGTTGCGCCTCAAAGGGTTAAAGCTGTTGTGAACTAATAGTATTTAAATAGTATATGTAAAATTATGTAGCTTTTTCGGGACACATTTTTCGGACAATTTTCAATAAAGGTGGTGAGAGAAAAATGACATAGTCTTTAAAAAAAATTTTTGATGCAACGTAGCTGATGAACGTAGCTCCACAGTGAAGTCTTTATCGGTGATCTGTGACGTTTATTTGAATGACGAGAGAACATCTCTTTTATTGACCGTCCTTTCAAAAAAAGAAAATTACAATGAAAACCTCTTCACGCTCGATTAGGGCCTCTCGAGGTTTTTTTTTTTTTTTTCTTTTTCGAAGTATCATAGTGTTTATTTAAACGTCCTCCTCTAGAGATGAAAAACATCCATTTAATAGCTGATAAAAAGGGGGAGGGGGGGGGATGGATTACCCACGGAAAATCGATGAAAACGTTTCTTTTTGGCGGCGCTCTTAGTAAAAGTCGGTGATCTTGGCGTGCGCCAAGTCCGTAGTTTTCCCTGCCAAACACTATATACCCAACAAGTGTTTTAAATTGGACGGGAGTTTCTCAAAAGATTATCTCTGATCACGGTCACAGGGAAAATACCGCGTGGAAAAAAATAATAGATATACATCTCTTGGATTATACTTTGCGGATAAAAAAAGCAAGCTAAAAAGCCCTATTTTTTCAAGGTAAGAATATTCCTTGCTGTCATATTTTTTTCAATTTATACCGTGAGCTCGCGATAACTCGATACCCTTTAAGTCGAATTTTTGTTTATTTTGAAGTTTTTCTGAAATATCAATACAATTCCATTTTTTTTTTTTTTTTTAACAGAGAATCACTTTTATGTCTCGAAGTTTCCCTCTTTAAGTCGAAGTTTTAGTAAAAGTTTTTAATTTCATTTCATGCTTTGAAACCCATAGATTAAGAATTAAAGAAGAAAAAAGAAAAAAAGAAAAAAGAAAGAAAGAAAAATACTAGGATTATATTTTTTTTCTGTCTTAATACCAAGTGCTCGTTATCATTCAACGTATTTTACAGAAAAAAAAAAAAAAACGGGAGTTTTAAAAGTGGAAAGCTTTTAAAAATAGAAAATTGACACTTAATGTATTAAAATATATTATTTTCAAAAGTATCTTCAAATTATTTCAAACTTTTTTTTCCATTTGGTTTTTAAACAAACAGTTGGAAATTAGTTTATGACACTGGATGCCATCCAGGGTGGTTTGCGAAAATTATGTACTAGTGTACAATGACTACACGAGGGGGTTCGTCCAAATCCTTTCCTATTTTAAAAGGGGTTCGCGGGGATGAAAAGTTTGGGAACCACTTGTATATCAAGTACAGTCGAATTCAGTTACAACAACACTGAAAAAAACAAACCTGATAATTATTTATGACTCTATAAAGAGTTACGCTGACAATGGGCTTGCGTTCTACAGACAAGTGGTATAGAATATTTTTATAAGAAAACTGTAACTGTAATCGAAATCACCATAACCGAGTTCAGAAATATGTGCACCCCCAAATCAAAATCCTGGATGTTCCGCTGCCCGGGTTAGTAGGACTCATTTTGCATTTTCTGATCTGAAAAAGTTTGATTAACAAAATTTTTTGTTTGTGTGGTTATGGCAACGATACGCTAGGGCTATCTGCCATGGATGGGGGATGCCTTGGCAGGGGGACTTTCTAAAGGTTTCTAACCCGTATTCACGTTACATTTGGGGAAAACTTACCAAAACTCCAGACCGTTAGATCGGCAGTCGCGCGATGGGACCCGAACCCGGGACCTTCACACTTCGGCCCGTCTACCATCATTAACAAAATTCATTATTATTATTATTATTAGGTTGTAACGAAAGTTTCCCGCCACCGCAAACATCGTCAGCACACAGTTCGCGTTGGCGTATTGGCTCCTATTTTGTCAAACGATTTTTGGCATTTGAAAGAAAGAGACTTACTTTATAACACTGTGTTGTGAAATCTGTAAAAAATATAGTTATCATTCAGTATAAGGTGTCCCAAATGGAACTATCACTCTAGAGGATTAGAACCATCATTTACTTCCATTTGTGTTGCAAAAAGTCATCTACATAATATTAACAAATTATGAGTACAGCTTTAAGTACTATTGTTGTATCATATGACACTATGCAGGTTTGGTACCGAAAGTTCAAAATCAGTTATCTAAGGAGTTAGAAGTTAGTTTTTCAGGCAGATAGGGCGGAAAACTTTCGTTACAATCTGATATTTCCAGACAGTCAATTCAAATAATTTTCTTCTGTTGTGTAAAAAATAAGTGATTGTTTAATTATTCAAAGAGAAATAGTTTTAATTTTTGAAATGAAATTTTGTCCTATTGGACCACCAATTTTGTGTGCCTAATTGGGGGGGACGGAGGAAAAGGAGGATGGAATAAGACAAAATTTGCCAAGGATCTAATGCAGATGTGACCAAACTGGGGGCATTGCATTTTTGTGCTTGTTGGTTATTTGAGAAAAATTGGGGAAATATTTTATATCTTATGATTTATGATGCTATATGTAAAGGAAACATTTCGGCACTGAAAAATGCATTGTCATAAAAAAATTGAATCCTCTCTGAAACCCTACCAAATATCCGAATAATTACTTCATTTGCCCGAATATAACGCGGTGTTTTTTGACTGATCATTGTCCGTCAAAAACCTTACTCCCGCTATATTCGGGCCAGGGCCCGATAAACCTCTGAAGTGAGGGGAAGCTCAGTCTCATTTCGGGCCCCCCCCCCATCACCTTTTCCTTTGGGAAAAGTAAAGTTGTAATGATTTTCTTTCATAAGAATATTTTATTCGTAAAAAAGAAATTTCATTGATTTAATTAGTTCTAATGATTTCCTTTGAAAAAAGCATTTTATTCATTAATTTGAAAATTTCCTTTGATAAAAATATTTTATTCATTAATCTTCATGATAGTTTAGTTCATTGTAACGAGATTTTACAGTATTTTTTAAATTACTTTAAACATTAACAAATAACTAAAAACATTTCATTACCTTACTGGAACATTAAACTTTATTAATTGAGTCCTATTTTTCATTAGGCATGGCTTTTTTCAGGAATTCTTTGTTTGTTTTGATGACGTCCTAAAAATCACAACACATCAGTTGAGAACTAATTTTGATATTTAGAAGATGTTTAACCATGGGCGCCGGCAGCACAGGACAAGGGGGACAATGCCCCCCCCTGGATTTTTGTATGCAGTGTTTTCCCTTGCTTTTTTGCTCTTTCCAACATGGTAACCATACGTTGAAGTAGTCTTTGCCTTATCTTGAGTAGTCTTTGCCCCCCCCTGGAGTGTTCTTTGCCCCCCCCCCCTGGAGTAGTCTTTGCCTCCCCTGGAAAATATTCTGCCGGCGCCCGTGTGTTTAACATTACATATTAAAAGTCTACCCCTTTCTGCCGGCCAAATATTCCCCATAACAGAAAAAAACTCTCAACCACAGTAGATGTCCCAGTCAAAGACATCGCAAACAACCCATTTAGAAATGTTGCGACATGAAGTATCAAGACTTCTGAAAAGCACCGCTTCTCTTCATTAAAAATATTTACAATAACTTAAAAGATCATTTAAAAACAAAATTTTGAATTCTTATCGCAGTTTTTCAGTCATTTTCAGGCCCCCCCCCTTCAAATTCTGAGGGGAAGCTCAAGCTTCACGAGCCTTTTCAGTAATCAGGCCCTGATTCGGGCCAATATGGTAGTTATAAAATAATCCTAGAAGCATTTTTCGCGGAACAACTATTTCAATCTCATGCTCACTTTGGATTTAGAAAAGGAAAATAAAAATAAAAACAATAATAATAATTTCAAACGGGGTACCGAGTTTTAAATGGTAAATGAGATCTGCGTCACTTTGATGTCACGAGTTTAAGCACGTATTAGAAATTCCAGTCAGATTAATAGATTCTGCCTTAAAAAATTACAGTATTGATGAAATTCAGCAAATTTTTTGAGAGAGATAAACAGAGGAGTCATTGAATAAATATTTAGGTTAATGTATCATTTACTAATTTTCAAATTGTCGCATCCTGAAATCTATCTTGGCAGAATGTTTTTTTTTTTTTTTTTTTTTTTTAATTTTGTCGTAATGCGGAATCAGATCTTCATTTCAACATATGATCTTTACGTCGCAGTGTCAACTTTTTACGAAGAAACGTACATTCGCTCAAATTCACAAATCCAGACCTTTTTACTTTCCGAACATGTACCATGTAAGGAAAGTATTGTAATCATGAAAAAATTCGACTTCGAGATTTTGGTGTTTTTACACGTTTTGAGGGCTTCTGAATCCATTTATGCTATTTTTACGAGATGTATGTATGTATGTGTGTATGTGTGTGTGTGTATGTGTGTGTGTGTATGTGTGTTTGTGTGTATGTGAGTGAACACGATAGCTCCTGAACGGAGCATTCGATGGAGTTCAAATTGGATATATATGTCATAAACCACCGTCGCAAGACCGGTATTGATTTTGGTGTGTATAGGACTTATAGTTTTTCTACAGGGCTACGACAAAGATTTCTTTTACATTATGGCCTATGGGGGAAATTTCTTGAAAGTGCGCTAGCGTTTAAACGATACATTCGATTGAGCTCAAATTGGGTATACATGTTATAAACCACCATCCTAAGACCGGTATTGATTTTGGTGTGTATAGGACTTATAGTTCTCCTAAAAGGCTACGACAAAACTTTCTTTTATGTTATGGCATAATGGCATATGGGGAGAAATTCTTGAAAGTGCGCAAGCGTTTAAACGGTGCATTCGATTGAGTTTCAATTTGGTATATATGTTTGAATTATTCATCGATTAAAATTGATTTAAGTGCTTGGTAATGATCTTAATCGTAAGTGTTCGGAAAGTCGAGTAGAGTCACTCCAGATTTTTTTTCTAAGTAATGCCAACCTGGATTTATTTTCAACGGTTCCTGTTAATTGAATTTCAACTTTTAATTACGAGAGTAAAACAGAAGCACATCTGGATTTAAAGACAACATCGACTCACGCAATTTTCCACGGCAATAACTGTCTTTCACATTTGATAAAGAATTTTTGTTGCTTCAAGACCCACTTACACCTATGATTTTTAAATATAAAATAAAATGGTTGTCCACATTATTTAGCGTCTGAAGTACAGAAATATAAAAAAGTGAGGAGTTTTTTCAGCAAACCGTCAAGCTTTTCTTTTTTCGGATCGCGAATGACACTGACATTTTTTGTTTTTGCGTCACGATATTGCAGCGGTTTCGAGTTAGTAGCGATGACGCAAAATTTACGTCAAGAATCAGATAATTTTGCTTTTTTTTTCGATTCTACATCACTGGAATCAATTCGAATTACACATGTAAGGAAAACTCTCGTTTCCTATCGTGCGAAGAACGGGCACGGGGATACTAAATAAATAAATAAATGAAAAATTAGGAATTCTATTTCGAACAAATCGTATTAATACGAAATCATTTAGTTCAGAGTTTCTCAATTTTTTTTTCTCCGCTGGAGCACTTTGAGAATCTTGGTGGAGCATTCTTGTGTAGTTTTGTGACTAGTTAATAGGAGGTTAAAGCAATAAAGAATTTTTTCGCGGAGCACTTAGTGCTCTGCTACACTTTTGGTGCTCTGGTGGGAACTGAATTCACTAGAATGCGTCACAGCACAACACTTTTAAAGGAACAAGACCAAAAAATTTTCATAACAACGTATTATGCTTGTCGATCTTAAAAGCTTGTTATTTATGAACTATATTAAAAAGTGCAAAAATCTGTACGTAGCAGTTAGAAGAGCAAAATAAAAATCTAAAAGTGCTTAAAGCAGGGTCGGTATTGTTTAAATAGACTGGTTTAAACCAAATGTTTTTTTTTCTCAAAAAAAAAAACCTATTGCTTTTTTAAAAGAATAATGATGGAAAACGTTCTGATACATTTTAAAACTATCCTTATAAGTGTAAACAATAGGTTTTTATATTAATCTAATAGATACCTTAATGTTTTATGATTATTAAAAATTATTAATTAAACTTAAGTTATAGGCTGCATTTTTAATTTGTTTCTAAAGTAGAATTTTTGTGTTTCAATAACTTATTTCTAAACCTTAAAAGTATCATTTTGAACAACTTATCACCATTATTAGTGATGAATCTAAGAGCAATATTTCATGTAAAATGTAGTAAAAAATTACTATTGTATCGTGTTATGTACTAAATATAAAAAATATAGTATCTCTAAATAAAATACTACAATTGAATGATTTCAATATTCACATAGTAACAATTGTTTATTTACTTTGTTTTAAGTATTTTCGGAAGGAATATTAATTGTTATTTGAACATTTTACAAATAATTTTATTTATAAATATGTATACATCTAATTATAAAAAGTTTTAAAAAATTTTGGGGAGTTTAATAAAAAAACGGGTTTTTTCAACCCTGGCTTAAAGATGTCAAAATGCGATAAAATCATTTTAAATATTCTACGTTTTTCACCTAAGACAACATGTTTAAACAATCTTAACAGCAACCAAGTAAATTATTTAATAAATGTCATCAGTGTACCAAAATATGTTTTAAAAAGAGAAAGAAAAAAAAAATTGGGTAAGGCCAACAAATTATATTATCTGTTTATGTGTGTGTTATGGCAAGCATACACCAGGGTTATCTGACTTGCCCCGAGGATTTCGGCAAATAGTGAAGCAATAGTGAAAAAAAAAATTACTTGTCGTTCTCTGTCATTATCTATAAATTATTATTATTATTTTGCATTCCCTTTATTTTGTTGTCAGCGTAGGGTAGGGTCTCTCAACATTATGGGAAAAGAGATTTACAGATCTTTTGATGTTCCACAAATTCTCTCCAAATTGGGTCCCAAACAAAGTGTTGTATTTCAAAAATGCAGGGGTGTTTGTGGTCCGGGTATACCCTGAATTCCGGATATTTTGAGGTAGTTCATATCTGGAATTTAAATTTTTTTTTTTTAGCAATGGGGGAAAACTGCACAGAAAGTTAGCTCAAGCATTCCACTTTCAATCTTATCCCATTATTCTTGTAAATGATTATTTTTTCTTAAGCATTCTTTTATTTAAATCTCCAATAGCATAAAATTAAAAAATTAATCTTTATTTTATTTCTAATGTTTTACAAATTTATGATAATTAAAAAACTTACGATTTTTGGCAGTTTGGATTTGATTTTTAAAGTCAAGTATTCTTAAAACATCTGCATGAGAAATATATTTATGGAACATTTACGAACAATAGATAATGAAGGTTATAACATATCTCTCAGTTAAAAAGCCAGAATTTATTATAATAATGTAACTATTATTGATTAAAAATAGATTACTAATTTGTTCACTTATTGTTGCTTGCAAAAGTTTCAAATCAATGTTACTTTCACCATGCCCTTTTCAGGGTTTTAAGTAGTCCCACAATCACCTCTGAAAATGTTTTCTAATGGATCTTTTTCATACGGTTTATCTTTCTTGTTTATATTTGCGATTTCTTTAGAACTCCGAAACGATCAGAAAATATCTAATATAACGCGAAAAAATATGTATAACATCTCCCAAAAAACCGATCCTATTTTTAATAAAATCAGAAGTTGAGATTTTTTTTAATATTTCAGGAATATGTTATCGAATATCCGAGAGTTGTTTAAAAAAAAACTTGAAGTGAAATATAATATAAATTTTCTCTCCTTTATGGAAGGTATAAAAACTAATTTCGACTCTTTTTATATCAGACGTAGCTCGAATTTCCAAAGCTGCAAAGCGCGGAAATATTGAAATATCAAGGTGTAGTAATGTTCTAAAGCGTTAGGGGGAAAAATAAATAAATAAAATTCCTTAGGGAAAGAAAAAAATTTTTTTTCCCTAGGATTCCCTAAGCTATTGGAAATTTTTGATCTCCAGAAAAATTGAATCTTTTATTCTCTCTCTAAATTAGAATTTGGAATTAATTTTTTGAGTAAGAATGCTGTAAGAGGTTTCCTAGTGATAAATTAAAAGTTCTAACATTTTATTAAAGCTTTGAAGTTCTATCATTACATGTGTAACGACTATGTTTAAAAAGTGATAAAGTATGGAAGATTTAAAACTTTATAGCTCAGTAGTTTGGACTATGTTGAAGATTGTTTATAATTTCGTTTTTTCTGTTAATTTGTCCTTCCGTATTCTAACTAGCGTAAATAGGCACGTATTGATACGAAATTTATAGATGTTACTGCCGTATGTGTAACATTTTGGTTATTTTACAGGAGCACACAAAAGAATTTTCGGTCGACGGCAATTTAACAAGCCTTAATCAAATTAAAACGTAATTTCATTATTCTTTTATTATTTAAATATTGATCATGTAATATACAATAAATGACAGAGTTACATAAAAAAGGTACTGAATTTTATGGCGTTGATTAAAATTTTCTGGAAATTAGACCTAAATCAATTCAAAGTTGAAATTCTTATATTCCCAGTTAGTAAAATGTGCCTTATAGATTAATCACGTGATGCACGCGCAAAATTCAAACATTTCATTATAAAAATAAAAAAAAAGGCTCAGAAATGTGAAAATAAATAAATGTTGACTTAAATCATTTTTAATGGTTCTCGCACCGAGAAAAATAAAAACATCAGAAAATCGCGTTTCAGGAGCTCTATCCAAGTTGCGAAAGAAAACAATTGCTTAAATGCATAATACTTCTGCTATTATTGGTACTGGATAGCACTTCACGCAGTTTAAACATATCTCTAAGCCTTTTTAGAATGAAAAGCTGGAATTCCTGTGAATCATCTTATAAATGTATGGGGGCAAGTTTTACTTATTGGCACTCTTTTCTTGTGCAGAGTAGGATAAAAATTTTAATTTTGTACTGATTTGGATTGCATCTCTTGAAAGTGTTTAGTGATTACCGCGAAATTCTGCACCTTCTTACATGACACAGGCAGGAAAGTTCGGGAACACAAAAGTGAACACGAAGTGCGAAATGAAAGAAGTCAGAATGAAAGAAAGTTCAGATGAAAGAAAAGGTAAGAAAACCAAGGAGAATAAAAGTTGAAGGAGAGGTTGGGGTCGAAGAAAAAAATTGGTAAGGGGAATGAAGGGGTAGGGAGAAGAGAAATAGGTAGGGAGAAGAAAAAAAATAGGTAAAAGGTGGATAAAGAGTTAAAAATGCAAATAAATAAATTAAATTAATTATAAAATGAATAAAATTACAGAAACATTTTTAAAAAAGTGCGAAAAAGTACAATGACGTAGGCAACACCTTTTTTAAAAGAAAGATAAAAGACAGAACAAGAGAATTTGTTTCTTATTATCCAAGTTAAATAGGTCATCTCTTGTGATCAAGATAGATTAAAAAAAAAAAAAAGAGAGAGAGAGAGAGATTGTGTTGTTTTAAGGCAAAGCTACGCCAGGGCTATCTGCCGCCTCCTGGCTATCTAAGTGCGAGAGTGCCTTGGGCGGAGGCGTTTATAAGGGCTTCCAGGTCGTATTAGCGTTGCATCAAGAGAAAACCGCCCAAAGCTCCAGACCGTTTGAGCGATAACCGTGCGACGGGCCAGAACGGTGGACCTTCACTCTTCCGGCATCTATCTTGTCCACTCGGCCATATGGTGGGGGGGGAGGTGCAAAAAGGTACAGAGAATGACCCATCCCGGATAAAATTATTCGCCATACTTAATGATACCCGGAAAGTGAAGCAGCATCTGGCTTGGCCAGTGCTTGAAAGGGTGAACTCCTCTCTCGGCTGTACTGCCGTGGGACCGTTTACGCTAACGGGAGCGGGTGCACGTAAAATCTGTTCGTGGCTCCAATATCCTCCCATATTCAGACGATACCTCTGGGTGTGCCGATTTCAGGTGCTAGGTCTCTCATCTCGAATGGGTTTAAAATGAGATGATCACTCATAAGGAGCAACGTTCGTCGGCCTAATAGACGCCTCTATAAAGAAATGACCAACGTCTGCGGCCGTCTTCGAGGTAAAGCCTCGAGTAAGCCACTGACCCAGCCATTAGAAATAATAATAATAAATGAACTTAATGACACCTCCTCCTCAATCGAAAATTTTCTGAATCCAAAATTGCCGTGAACGGAATGTTTACGTCTGAGAGGCTCATTAGAAGGTGAATAACCCTGGCGTATTCGTTGATTCGTATTTTTTTTTTTTTTTTTAAGAAATCGTGTCCTTTTGTGCCAAATGATAAAAATAACTCGCACGGCATTAAAGGACAAAATCGCCGAAATTAATAAACTTAATGGAAAAAAAAGGAGGTCGAGATGCGATCATCTTGCGACGGAAGCTTTCATTGTTAAGTGAATACGGGTGTGTGTGCGTGTGTCGGCATGGAGCGGGGGAAAAAATCATGCACAGGTTGATGATGATGATAAGCATGATTTATTAAAACACCGCTGGGGAATTCTGGTGGCCGATATATTTCTCGATATCATGTATTTTTAATTGGCGCGGAAAGGAGCGAGGCGTGCACCCGGGACCAGCCCTAGCAAGTTGCGAGACCCTGCGCAAATCTTGGGCGAGGGGCTCTCGAGCTGCTTAACCCTTTGAGGCGGAACCCTTTCCCAATGCTGAAAAAATGGCAGCCGTTGCCATCGAGAGACCCCTTTTTTGACGACAGCTGGCTGTGCCCGCGCACAGCCAGCTGTCGTCAAAAAAGGGGTCTCTCGATCTGTGGCACGCTATGTACGTTTCGATCCTCCGCTCTCTTGCTGGTCGTTAAGTCGAGCGATGGCAACGGCTGCCCCTTGGCAGGGGCAGGGCCAGGGGGGTGGCTGGCGGGACTGTAACCACCCCCCGAAATGTGTAACGGCAAGATATGAAGAAAATTACGTATTCGTGGATAAATTTGAAGTTTGCTTTGATATCCCCCATGGTACACTTGAAAGTTCTTGAGAAATTTGAGGTTCAGCTACGCCCCTTGCCCAAATTATTTATTTATTTATTTTTCTATTGTATATATTTCAAACTGCAGAGTTTAAACTCGATTTATGAATTTAAAAAAAAATCCTATCTTTTATTTAAATCATGTTCATATGTTCACAGATTTAGGCAAAATAAAGGGGGTCATTCCCTCCCCCTAAACAAATGTTAGACAGATTTTTATAAATTATATTGTATTCTTGTTTTTAGTTCTCATCCACCACCTAAAAATTCCTCATTACGTTACTGGCTTAAAGTACAAAATATCAGAGGCTGATTAAGGGCAGGGGCGGGTGGGGCAGCTTCCCCGGGACCCCAGTCAAAGGGGGCCTCCAAATCAAGAAATACTTTTACTGTTCTTTGTATGAGAGTTTTGTTTCTTAGTTCTGCTTAAGAGAAGAAAAGTATACTTTAACACCTTTTCTCTGAAAAAAAGGTGTTAAAGTATACTGAAGAAAAAGATTTTAATTGAAACATTTAGAGTAAAAGAATGAATGTCTGGCGGTACAAAAGGCCCGCCCTTTTCCAGTTTTAAAAATGTTGGAATCCTCCATAAGAGTAGAAAGCATGAAACTAAGTCAGACCGTAGTGCCAGGCTTTCTCATTTTTATAAACTGAGTGGGTGTACAGTGAAACCTCTCTGAGCGGTCACCCCACCGCACCGAAAATATTCGGCCGCTCAGAGGGGTGGCCGCTCTAAAGGGTTTTATTTACTATTACAGAGAAACCCCAGGTACGGTGGGGGTGGCCCGCGGACACCCCACCGTACCGAATACATTAAAAAAAATGATACAATTTGTGTCTATTTTAAGTTTTTACTTTTCTCTGAAACAGCCATTTTTTCTAGTTACTTTCCGAACATGTACCATGTAAGGAAAGTATTGTCATCATGAAAAAATTCGAATTCGAGATTTTGGTGTATTGACACGTTTTGAGGTCTTCTGAATTCATTTATGCTATTTTTACGAGATGTATGTATGTATGTGTGTATGTGTGTGTGTATGTGTGTATGTGTGTTTGTGTGTATGTGAGTGAACACGATAGCTCCTGAACGGGGCATGCGATTGAGCTCAAATTGGGTATATATGTTATAAACCACCGTCGCAAGACCGGTATTGATTTTGGTGTGTATAGGACTTATAGTTTTTCTACAGGGCTACGACAAAGATTTCTTTTACATTATGGCCTATGGGGGAAAATTCTGGAAAGTGCGCTAGCGTTTAAACAGTGCATTCGATTGAGCTCAAATTAGGTATATATATTATAAACCACCGTCACAAGACCTGTATTGATTTTGGTGTGTATAGGACTTATTGTTTTTCTACAGGGCTACGACAAAGATTTCTTTTACATGACGGCCTATGGGCCGAAATTCTTGAAATTGCGCTACCGTTTAAACGGTGCATTCGATTGAGCTTCAATTTGGTATATATATTTGAATGATTCATCGATTAAAATTATTTAAATGCTTGGTCATGATCTTAATCGTAAGTGTTCGGAAAGTCGAGTGGAGTCACTCCAGATTTTTTGTTTTTTACTTTAAAAAGCAGATCTCTAACTGGTTAGTTTGTAACCACTTCGTAATTTTCGATCATTTCATCAATTTTCCCTATAGGCGCGTAAGTTGAAAGTTTAGCTTGCTCGCCATTACAAACATCGGGAAATTCCTCGTCAGGGACGGAATTAGCTCCTGAAAGGGACAAAAATTCATTTCTATTGGGTTGGCAACAAAGTAATTGCGTTTTCTTGTATAAAATTCAAGCAAATAAGTTTTCAACAAGTTTTTAATTACAGGTAAGCTGTGCCTGAACATACGACTCATATTTGTTACATTTTAAAGTAAGAATTTCACTGGCAGTATTTTTTTTCGTCCATAAAAGATGGCCACCCTCCCCCTTTTTTCGCTTTTATCCTCCTTAGAGGACACTATTAAAAATGTCCTGAAATAAATTTTTAGGTATACGTGACTGCTGTATTTTACAGAAAGAATTTCACGGATATCTCTATTTTTATTTGAGATCACGCGGGATATGTGAAAGGAACTTTTTGGCCCCTTATCCCCCCCCCTAAGATTACGAATTTTGGAAAATGCTCTCTGATCTAGCACCTATGTTGAAGAACTCACGTACGTGCCAAATTTCGCATAATTAACTTCAGTAGTTTTGTCCAGGCGAAATATTGACATACGGAAAAACGCAATTACTTTGTTGCCAACCCAATATTATAGGACAACTTCAACACCTGATTGTCCAAGAGATTCCCCATTTTAAGGATGTGGGGAGAATACAAAAGAAATAACAGATTCAATTCCAGTGATTTCTAGGACTTATATTCGACCCTATACCTGACCTTGAGTTTTTCCGCTCAAAAATTACAGCATGGGGTGAGTAGAATTTCCCGAAAAATGAGATATGAAATCCCACTCGGCCGCCGTTTAAAGGGGGTCGGGTGGCCGCTGATAGAGTTTATTTTAACATAAAGTCTATGAGCCTAAAAATCCGTGCCATGAAGAATTGGCCGTTTAGAGGGGTGACCGTTATACAGTGGTGGACACTAGAGATGAGACGGCTCAGCCCGAGCCCGGGCCCGAACCGGGCTCGGGCTCTGTAATTCACAATTGTGTTCGGGCTCGGGCTCGTGAAAAATTTCTCCTTTATTGAACATACTCCTTGAAAAAGATATAGAAAAGTGATTCATGAGGAAAATAAAAGTACAGTCAATTCCGGTTATAGTGAGCCTCTGGGGACCATCCAATTTCGTCCACTCTATCCGAAGTTCACTAAAACCCAAGTGTCTTCATGATGGATAGAGATACTGTGTGTGAATCGGGGCTAATGGTTTGTGTTCACTATATCCGATGGTTCACTATATCCGGGTTCACTATAACCGGTGTTGGCTGTACTTATAAAACAAAATAGCGGTACTGGCGCCTAGAAGGTGCGTGAAGCTCTTTGGATATTTCAGAACAGCGGCTTATATTGATTAGTTAGTCATGAGATCCGACATTATTGGATAAACATATGGATAAATAAAGAATTAGAAAGTGCATTGAGAGTTTGCAACTATATTTGTCTTTAATTTGCACAACGGCAAAATTCATTGTATTCTAACAATGAAGTAATTGGATTTTTTTTTTTGTCTTTAACTGAAATTTCGGGCTCGGGCTCCGAGTTAAATAAAATTGCTCGGGCTCGGGCGGGCTCGGATTAAAAGTCCTCGGGCTCGGGCGGGCTCGGGCTTCAAAAAATGAGCCCGAACTGATCTCTACAGGGCACGCGCCTTTTGCTCTGAAAGAGCTACCTTCTTTCTCCTTAGATGTTTCGTAAATCTGAAATGGATTGTCAAAATGATGATCTCAAAAATAGGGCTTACGGAAGCTCAAGAATGCTTTCAAAATTTAAAAAAAAAAAAAAAAAAAACTTTCTTTCTAAAGCACATTTTTGAATATTCGTTGTATTTATTTAGGTTTAAATTTTTCAAAATTACTTTTAAAGTTTATCATTCTCAAGCCTATTGTTTACTTTTAGATATTTATTTACTTTTTTTTTAACTTTCAAAATTGTAAAAAAGAAAAAAAAAAGAACGTGTTAAATATATGTATCTATGGTCAAATTACTAAGAACAATATTGTGAGCAATTGTAAACTAACTGCTTTTATATTGTATAACACTGATGTATTTTACCAATTGTAATCCAAAAATTGTGCTGTAAAAAAATAAAATAAAAATGAGGGAAACCGCTGCTTGCTGGACCTGAGCCTAGAGCTAGGGTTCAGCAGGACAGTAGGACATTTCAGGAACTAAAACAGGCTTTAAACCAAATAGGTAGGCCGTTCCTGAAGGTAGTATCCTATAGTATCCTATACAGTGGTGGCCGCTCGGAGATGTATATGAAAGACATGACAAATGTCTGCCCCCGAACACCATGTTGGCTTGTCGAGCTCTGAACAATATTCCAGACACCGCTTGGAAGTGGCTTACTCGAGCCGTGCCTCTCCGCTAGGAGTATTTGTGAAATTTTCAAAGAAAAAAAATAACACTTTTAGACTTTTCGTCTAACACTAAAAGGAAACACAAAAAAATAACTTTTTTAGACTTTTCGTGTTAAAAATTGTAAAATACTTGTCAATTCAAAACAATGGGATGCGTATTTTGTTTTCCAACATTAAAAAGAAGTGTATTGTGGTATCATTATGTGAGCTAAGGATCACACTGGGGAATTATGGGTCAAAAAACAACAATATCTTAAAATTTTCTAAAGTGTGAAAGATAGAATGATTTAATTTGGCACGAAGCAAGCTTAAATAATTTAGAAAATGTTCAAATAATTACTTTACCTAAAATTGAATTATTGTTTAAATTATTGAGCAACCGAGAATGACCCCGGATTCGGGCAATTATGGGTCACATATCGGTTAAATATGGGTCACACTTTTTTTTATAGTAATGCATGACAAAAGTAAATAAATGATCTAAATTATAATTATTTAGAGACAAACAAAGATATATTTTTAATTATTTAATGTGTTAAGAAAAAAGACATTAATTTAAGCAATAAAATTTATTTTTATGAGCCAGTTACAATTTGTTTTTGGCTCTAAGTCAATAATTCCGGGCAGAATTTCTTGTAATATTAGTATGTTACTTTTATTCTGTTACTATCAACGACAATAAGATTTTTTCCATTTATATTAACTGGCCCGTAGAATATGTACTTGTTTTGAATTAATTTCAAAACGGCTCACCAACGAAAGTTTCTGGCACCTTATTCCTGAAATTTCATTTCTACTTTTTCCTTGTCCAAAATTTTAGTTATTATTTTGTAAATTGGGTCATTATCATAATACACAGCAAAATATTTCTGCTCTTCAAGTACCGTATGAATTCCTGGTGGCCCCTTCTTAGCATCTTCCAAGGAGGAACTTTTTTGCAACTGTTTCATTGCAACTTCTTCAATCTTATTTTCCCCATCATGTCTCACACTCACTGGCTATGCACGCACAGCCGAGTGTCAAAAAATGGTCTCTAGATCCGCAATGAACGATTCGATCGCCCGCCATCTTGCTGGTAGTTAAATCGAGCGATGGCAACGCATTGAGAAATAGTTGCACTTCAAAGGGTTAACATTTCGATAGCTTCCATTCATCGATTCCTTATTTTGGTTCCATTACTCCGATGATGCACCGCTTTCATTTCCTTATTTTTTTTATTTTTTTTTTTTTTTACAGATTATTCTCCATCAAACAAAACAGAGAGCACGGACGCCAGTTATAATGGGGGCAAGCAAACAGTGCATTAAATCAGATAAATGGTCCCACGGCGAGTTAAAAGTAACGTATATTTAGCTTGTAATATGTCCAGTTCGTTAGAGGCTTTCGTGGCGTAATCATGAATCATGGCCATTAAAGGAGGAGCGGGCGGCCATTAGCGGCAGTTACGAAACGCGAGGCGCTTTCAAAAATCCTGTGCCTTGTGAGAAAGTTTCAAATATAGTTAGAAAGTGAAAGGTCTGCATGCATCATAGGCGTAGAGTTATATGGGCCCCGTGGGGCTCGAGCCCCCCCCCCAATGAATTGTGAATAGGGGCTGAGCCCACCCAATGTTTTATCACTCAATACAGAAAACTAATTTATACTAACACAAAAAAAGTATTTCACGCTATTTACAAACGTTTATAAAAAACCTTTACTTGTACTTTTAAAAATTTTCTTCTTTTGATTTCAATCATGATTTAGTATTCATTGTGACATCACGTAACACACAATGTTACCCTAAGCTGCCCTCGCCAGACTCTGGTTCATTAAAATCAGATTATGCAATGTAAAGTATGAAATGAAGAAAAGTTCAGATGGGTCTATAATGCACTATCTCATCGAAAATGGTTTTTTTTTTTCCTCCTTTGGATTTTTTACTTTGCTTCCATTTTTAACTTATAACATGGTAGAAGGATACTAACATGGATGCTTACCTTACATGGGTGTAGAAATTCTATGGACCCATAGAGTTCGAGTCCCTCTAATAATTTACACTTATATATAGTATGTGATAGCTGCCAACTACTACGGAATATAACTAACCACTTTTTGTAAACAGTATATTTTTTAATTACTTTTTTCAAAATAGCAACCACCTCGGGGGCGCAGGACAAAAATTTTGCTATATTTTAAGCCAAAAAAATCATGTAGAAAGAGTGGTTAATTATATTCCGTAGTAGCTGGCAACTAAGTTATATGTACGTGAATCAGTGGCCTAGCCAGATATTTTTCATGGGTGAGGGGGGGGGGTGTGTGTTACGACTTTTGCAACTCGCATATATGTATATACGCCACTGACGTGAATATATGTGGTTGTGGGGGCCCGCCCCCCCCCCAATAATTTTGAAAACTTTACGCTTATGGCATGCATGTATAAAATGTTGTACGTATTGTTACGAGTTTCGGGGGGGGGGGAGCGATCTGCTCTTCGAGGGTTTGATTGAGGTTGAAGTTCGTATTCTACAGGTCAAATAATTGAAATTTGTATTTTGTTGCATGCAAATGGGTTAACTAGTACGAGGGGCAGGCACCTTTTGTGTTTACAATTAGATTAACCCTTTGAGGCGCAACCCTTTCCCAATGCTGAGAAAGGGGCAGCTGGCACAGCCAGCTGCGTCAAAAAAGGGGTCTCTAGATCTGTAGCACGTTTGATGAACGTTCCGAACGTCCGCCATCTTGCTGGTCGTTAAGTCGAGTGATGCCAACGGCTGCCCTTTTTACAGCATTGGCCAATCTATCCAGCCGTTCTCGCATTCTTCCATTTTTCAGCAGATATCAGTGCTGTTAAAAATAATCGTGACCCTTTTTTTTGACGGGAAAGGACGTGCTAAAAAGTAAAAGGATTCTTGTGGAGCTCTGTCACCCGCAACTATTTTTATGGAAATCCAATCTATTCTTCGCGACTGGCAACAGTGAAAACGTCAGAGTTAGCACTGAGCTTTAAAAGGTTAAAAATAACATAATTATTTGTGATGTGAAATTTACATCTTTATTTGTGATGTGAAACAGACATGGAAACGCACCATGCAACTAAATCCTGGGATAATCTTATTTTTGAAAAACATAATTTATAATTCACGTATTTTACGCTATCATTCCTTACGGCAAATGTTGAAAATATCCGACACCGTTTCGAATGCAAACAGGAGCACGTCGAACCCCCCCTTTTTGGACACACTTCGAAACATGGTTGGTGTTATGGACGAGATTCTTTGTTTTGGATTGTTTTAATCAGTGGCGTAGCTAGAAATTTTTCATGGGGGGGAGGGAATTATGACTACTGCATCTCACATATATGTATACGTGTGTGTGATAAGGGAGTGAAGAATATACATTTTGTATGGCGAAAAATTCCTCATGGGGGGGGGGGTTGTGACCCCCATCCCTCAACCCCCCCTGGGCTACGCCACTGGTTTTAAGGTCTTTGCAGGACTTCTGTAGAAACTAGGTCCGATGTTCTCATGTGTGCATTCAAAAGGGTGGCGGACATTTTCAACATTTACTGTAAGGAAAATGATAATGTAAAGCATTTGAATTAAATTATGTTTTTTCAAAAATAAAATGATCACAGGATTCAGAACATTGCGCACCTCACCCATAAAATTGTAGCAGTCCAACAGACTATTGGAAATTGCCCCCCCACACACACACTCTTAAACAAGCTACAACCGATTATACTTCAGTGTTAGAATACTTGCCACTTCGGTACTCTTTTGAATGGATTACCCTGTATAACGTTTTCAGCGAGTAGAGAAATTATTTATTGAAAAATCCTACTAATATTATAAATGTCAATGTTTGTATGTATGTTTACACTCATTCACGCTGAAACGGTTTGACGGATTTGGATGAAATTTGGAATAAAGACAGTTATAAAAGTCCTAGAATACTTGCCACTTCGGTACTCTTTAGAATGGATTACCCTGTATAACGTTTTCAGCGAGTAAAGAAATTATTTATTGAAAAATCCTACTAATATTATAAATGTCAATGTTTGTATGTATGTTTACACTCATTCACGCTGAAACGGTTTGACGGATTTGGATGAAATTTGGAATAAAGACAGTTATAAAAGTCCTAGAATACTTGCCACTTCGGTACCCTTTTGAATGGATTACCCTGTATAACGTTTTGAGCGAGTAAAGAAATTATTTATTGAAAAATCCTACTAATATTATAAATGTCAATGTTTGTATGTATGTTTACACTCATTCACGCTGAAACGGTTTGACGGATTTGGATGAAATTTGGAATAAAGACAGTTATAAAAGTCCTAGAATACTTGCCACTTCGGTACCCTTTTGAATGGATTACCCTGTATAACGTTTTCAGCGAGTAAAGAAATTATTTATTGAAAAATCCTACTAATATTATAAATGTCAATGTTTGTATGTATGTTTACACTCATTCACGCTGAAACGGTTTGACGGATTTGGATGAAATTTGGAATAAAGACAGTTATAAAAGTCCTAGAATACTTGCCACTTCGGTACCCTTTTGAATGGATTACCCTGTATAACGTTTTCAGGGAGTAAAGAAATTATTTATTGAAAAATCCTACTAATATTATAAATGTCAATGTTTGTATGTATGTTTACACTCATTCACGCTGAAACGGTTTGACGGATTTGGATGAAATTTGGAATAAAGACAGTTACAAAAGTCCTGGATTAACAAACAGGCTACATTATCGCGCGAAGAAGACACTGCTCCTATAATATACAAAGAACTATCTTTTATAAAAAAAAATAATAATACAATTGGGATTTTATTTTACAGGACAGTCGACAGATGGCGCAAATTCATAGAATACACAGTTTTTAATAAATAAATTCATTATATCGTCTGCTTTGCCTGGATAAAGAATACAACTGAATAAGTTTTTTCCTTCTGACGTGAATTTATAAGCGGACTTCGGGCCAAGTACACAAATCCGAAATACATGTAACAGAAACAAACAAATTAAAGATAAGTTTTTGAAACTTTCATTCAGTTCGAATTGTGCATTTTTCTACTCATCTTTTTGCCCATTTTATTTCTATTGTATTACACCAGAAAATCCCCAGAAAAGGGATCTTAGAAATATCAATTTTAATTTTGTTTAAATCACACTCATGAATAATGATATACTTTGCAACTTAATGGAATAAGGAAATAAAATAGGGAAGACCTGTGGATTATGATACACTTTTAATATATAGCACTTTAGTGCGTATTTAAAATCTGAAAGTGTTTCAGATTTCCGTACATTTTTTTTCCCTTTGCGTGTTTTGATAACGGCCAATATATCTAGAAGCTCTTCAGAATTAGTATAGGACGAAAATGATTTGTACTTTTTTGTAGGTTTTTATCATTTAACCCTTTAAAGCACAGTGTTCCCGTTCTGCCCAAACGCTGACGTTTTGACTGTTGCCAGTCACGAAGAATAGGTTTGATTTCTATAAAAATAGTTGCGGGTGACATAGCTCCACGAGAATCCTTTACCTTTTAGCACGCCATTTCCCATAAAAAATGGTCACGATTATTTTTAACAGCACTGACATCTGCTGAAAAATAGAAGAATGCGAGAACAGCTGGACAGATTGCCCAATGCAGAAAAAAGGGCAGCCGTTGCCATCGCTCAACTTAACTACCTGAAAGAGGGCAGACGATCGAAACGTTCATCGCGTGCCACAGATCTAGAGACCCTTTTTTTGAGCGCATGGCTGGACAGCCAGCTGTCGTAAAAAAAGGGTCTCTAGATCTGTGGCACGCGATGAACGTTTCGATCGTCCGCCATCTTGCTGGTAGTTAAGTCGAGCGATGGCAACGGCTGCTCCCCTCCTTTGGCATTGGGAAAGGGTTACGCCTCAAAGGGTTAACCATCTTATTTTTCTAAACCAGGGGCGGCCCGGTAAACAAGGTAATCATCACATCAAGCACCGGCTTCGAAGGGGCGCCATGTCGAACTCATAAACTAAGTAGAACATAAAAGGCGGCGTCTTTTACATGTTAGCAGGGGGGCGTCACTTACCCTAGAGCCGACCTGTCTGTAACCATCTAAAAGTCTATTCGGAATCAGATATTTCAGTGCCAAGGAAGCCGGTGAGGAACAGGATTCTCTCTGAACAAGATATATTAAGAGGGCGAACCAACCTGAGGCTGCTAGCGAGGAAATAAATTAGAAGACGCACTCCCAAAAATTATTTCTTCAATTCACGGAAATTTCTCTGGCAGCAGTGCTGTCGGAATATCTCCTTTATTCGACGAACAACCGTTTCTTTTCTTTCTCTTGTCAATTGTGAAGAAACTTCTTGATATTGAACGATTTTATTTTTCCCCACTTCTTCAGATTTCGGGAAGAAAAAGTCTAGGAAATATTACGTTTTCCACAGAATAAGGAAATGATTCGTTGAACGATGAGAGATATAGATTAGGGTATAAAAAACAGGCCCGGACTGGCCAGGTCGGATGGTCGCCGTCTCAGACGGGTCCCCGTAGAAATAGATATGCTATTTCATAATTAGAGTAATTTGATATACGAGGGTTGCCTTTTAACCCATTTGTGCCTGGATATTTTTGCGACTTTCTTCGATTTTTACTGATAACAGAAATAACAGATATATTTCTGATGTCGATTTCTTGAACAAGGGATGATTTCTTTTAAAATCATTATGCATAAAAATCGAAATATCAACATCCTACTGGGTCATGTTAAAATATTTTGTAGAGTTGAGGCTCAGTACTCATGAATAAAGGCTAGGAAAAATAAATACCGTTTTCGACTAATAGCGAAAATGCCGTCCCAAAAAAGGGACACTAGGCATAAATGGGTTAAGTTTCTACAAAGAGTAGGAAGAAAAATAATTTTTTGGGAACAAACTGTTTTATTGCTTTTCGAAATATTCGCCTTTAAAATGTATGCACTTTTCCACCCATTCAAAGCAATTCTTCAAACAATTTTTCCACTCTGTAGTTGATATCTTGAGAAATGTGATTTTGGAAGGTATCAACAGCGTCATGAAGTGATGGATGAAAATCGCTGCCCCGCACATTTTTTGTTTGACCTAAGGGAACAAGAAAAAGTTGTTTGGGGACAAATTAGGAGAACATCTAAATACATAAAATTAGACTTTTGTCTGTACATTTCTTGGAATTCAAAAATTTTGCGATTTCTATCCGTTTCAAGCACCCGGGAATCCGATGCGACCCTCAAAAAAAAGTTTTTCTGTCTGTCCTTCTGTCGTTCTGTCATTCTGTCATTCTGTCCGTGACGCTTTTTCTGTTTAAGCATCACGTAAAAACGGCTGAAGCGAATGATATGAAATTGGGTGTCATGATAGGTGGTCACTCAACTTAAAACATAGGCGTCGAATTTTTAAAAATTTTCATTAGATTTTCAGATTTTGCGAAAATCGTTTCAAACTGCGTAAATTTGTGTTCGCACATCACGTAATAACTGCAAAGATGAAAAAATCATATTGGGTAAAATGATAGGTGGTCACTCACCTTAAACTATAAGCATCTAATTTTAAAAAATCGATCCGATTTCGAGATTTTGCGAAAATCGTTTAAAACTGAGTAAATCTTTGTTCCCACATTACGTAATGACGACTAAAGCGAATGATATGAAATTGGGTCACATGATAAATGGTTGCTCAACATAAACTATAGGTATCCAATTTTTTAAACATTTTCATTAGATTTTGAGATTTTGTGAAAATTCTCTCAAAATACGTTTATATTTCTTCAAACATCACGTAATAACAACTAATACGAATGATACGAAATTGAGTGATAGGATAGGTAGTTGCTAATCTTAATTTATAGGCGTTGAATTTTTAAAATATTTTGATTTCATTTGGAGATTTTGCGAAAATCGTTTTAAAATGCTGAAATTTTGTTCCAGCATCACTAAATAAAGACTGCAGGGAATGAAACGAAATTGGGTGACAGGATAGGTTGTCACTCAACTTAAATTCTAGGCTTCCAATTTTTCAAAGATGTCGATTAGATTTTGAGATTTTGCGATAATTATTTCTATATTCGTCAATATTCGTTCGCGCATCCCATAATTACGACTCAAGCGAATGAAATTATATTACTTAGTGACTCTCTTAACCTGTCATATTTTAACAATCCATGAAAATTATAACTTCGCTTTCTTTACTTTGGCAGCATACTCCATCCATTCTGTGTACTCCTACAATGCTGACGAAAGTTCTTGCTTTTTGGAAATTTGCATTCACTAACCCGTCAAGGACGGGTACTTCAGCTAGTAGGATATAAGACATTAATTTGATATTTTTATCCTTCAAATAATCAATTGTTTTACGTGCTGTGTGGGAGCTGGCGTTGCCGTGATGAGGAATGATGCGCCGATTTTTTTTTTTTTTTCCTGATTTCGTTGATAACTTTTGGCAAACAAATTTCTGTTTACCAATTAGCGTTAATAGTTTTCGATCCTCTAAAGGAATGATTGCGATATGTCTTGTAAGGCCAAAGAAACAAGCAAGCATTTTCTTGTAAATGCTTGGTGAACGAACAACTTTCGTAGGATTCGGTTCATCCGGAAAACACCTAAACTGTGGATTGTTTTTTACACTCATGTCCATAAATTAAGGATAATGAAGTTCAGGCAAAGAAAGAGAAAGAAGCAAAACAAATTGGACTTATTTGTAAAGTCTATTTATTAAACAAAAAGTTAAGAGCAAAAAAGATGCTATATGTTTGACATAATTAATAAAAATTGCAAGTTTTACTCCCATGACCAAATTTCAAAAAAGAAACTATTTACAAAAAACAGTATAACATGGTTAGTAGGATGGTTAATACGGAGTATGTCTCCCGGACGATGCAATACAGGCCTGACAACGCCTAGGCATGCTGAGTATCAAATGATCCATCTGATCTTGGGGAATATTACACCACTCATCAAGCAATGCACTCCGAAGTTCCGGTAGACAGGTGGGAGGGGGTTGACGGGCTGCAATTCGTCGGCCAAGCATATCCCACACATGCTCTGTTGGATTCAAGTCCGGTGAGTATGCTGGCCAATACATACGGGTGATATCCTCCGATTGAAGGCATTCGTCTACAATGTTTGCACGGTGAGGACGGGCGTTGTCATCCATATACACAAATTCAGCACCCATGGCGCCCCGAAAGAAACGTACATGTTGTTCCAGAATGACATCCCGATAGATGTGGCCTGTCATCGTTACACTCTGAACATGCAGGTCAGTTCTGGAACCAAGAATAATTCCTCCCCAAACGAGCCACCCTGCACCACCGTAACGGTGTCTTTCAATGGTGTTCTCTTGGTGGTAACGGGTACCTGGCGCTCTCCAGATGAATGTCCGGCGAGAATCAGACTCCAAACTAAACCTGGACTCGTCGGAAAACATCACACAAGACCACTGTTGCGGTGTCCACAATGCATGCTCTCTACTCCAGGTTAATCGCAGGCGACAGTGAGTTGCGGTAAGTGGAACACATCTGACAGGCCTACGAGCATATAGACCCATGTGCCCTAAGCGTCTGTACACGGTCTGCCTTGAAACTGTCGTACCGGTAGCTGAAGAGAGCTGACGAGACAGGTCTGATGCTGTACTCCGTCTGTTTCTTTTGGCAGTAACTGCCAAATAGCGGTCCTCATTCGGCGTTGTAACTCGGGGGCGACCTGTGCTGTAACGTCTACTCACATTACCATCCTCTTGGAATCGTTGCCAAAGCCTGGAGATGACACTCTGGGCGATTCCAAGTTCCTCGGATACTTCCAGCTGGGTACGTCCACATTCCAGTCGTCCGATAATTCTGCCACGTAAAACATCATCCAAATGCCTCCTTTGTGCCATAACTATGCGGTTTTTGCACTGAAAGGCTTTCACAGCGCTTGTGAGCAATTTTACTTCTTTGCCACCATTCCCTATATACCCCTCTCTTACACTCTCGTCATTGTGACGTACCATCCACGCCATCTGGTGGTTTCCTGTAATTTGCATATTCTTCTTCAAGATGTGTGTGATCATTCCACAGGTGAAATTTTTATTTTAGAGATCAATTTCTGTGTGATTCTGAATTATCCTTAATTTATGGACATGAGTGTAGTTTCCGGCTCATACGAATATATCCAAGTTTCGTCACCTGTAACGATATTGTATACAGATTTTGCAGTTCCCAATTTGAATTTACCGAGCTATAAAGCAGCAAATATTTCGACTTATGTCTCTTTTCGACGTTTAAAAATGTCCCGTTACGGTAAACTATTAAGGAACCCTATAAATATTGAAATTTTAAATTATAGATTTTAATTTCATTTTTTTTGGGGGGCATAATGCGGAAAAAGAAGCAAAACTAATTTTAGAATACTAATCTTTAAGCAGAAGGCTATAGTCAGGCTCTATAAAAATTTGTCCGGGGTCAGATTTACTAAATAGTATATGTTTAGCACCAAGTATGCTAGTCAAAATACAGGAAGAGTTTTATTTCTTTCCAGTAATTTTACGCCTTTACACAGTGGCGTAGCGCAGAACCCCACAGTACGAGGAGGGGTGGGGTCCCTACAGCTTTAAAATAGTTATACGTATGTGTGGTTTTCAAATAATACCTATTCTAATATTCTATTCCCTCTAAATGACCTAATAAGGGGCCCCCTTTTCAATCTCTAGCCGAGGGCCCCCAAAAGAGCCAACCTGACCCCTGGCATAGCCTCACCATTGCACAGTGGTTATGACACTGAAAATGGTAGATGGCCGAAGTGTAATGGTCCAGGGTTCGGGTCCCATCGCGCGGCTGTCGATCTAATGGTCTGGAGTTTTAGTAGGTTTCCTCCAGATGAATACGCGTAACGTGAATACACGCGTATACGTGACTACGCGTGAATACGCGTTAGAACCCCTTAGAAATTCCTCTTACCAAGGCACCCCCCCTTGGCAGATCGCCCTAGCGTAGCGTTGCCATAATCACTCACAATCACTCACAGTCCGACCCTGGCATAAAGACTATCTTTTCTGAAAGTGTATGTTGCGTTCAGTGGCGCACCCAGGATTTTAGTTTAGGGGGGGCTGGACAACAAATTCTGCTGAACTGGGTTTAGTGACCTCAATTATATTTATAACTCTCTTATAACGTCAAAATATTATTTTTTTAACCGTGTTTAACTGTGCTTCGTACACTAACTGCACATATTTATTTAAAAACTAACACTTTTTTTTCATTTTTTTAAGTACTTCAAAAATAATTTAAAGACAATTTTTAAAAAGAAAAATTTAATTAATTGGGGACAATTTTCAATTTTTAATACTTTTCACTTCTAACTTTCCATCTTTAGGGGGGGGGGCTTGAGCCCCCAAAGCCCCCTCCGTGGGTGCGCCTATGGTTGCGTTATTTTGTAGAAATTTTGCGTCTTTTGCAAAACACTGACTAAGGCCCGCTACTTCCTGGGATATAACTATTAGAATCTCCATGCTATCGCAGAGGGCGAAGTGAAAGAACGCGATTGCACGTGCTCTATGAAAAGTATCCGCTACGCGATCGCACGCGATAGGCACGTTTCACGTTGACCTCGTGGGTGAAGATCCTCTCAGTCTAGGAAGCGTGAGGCTATCAGTGTAAACAATCAATCCCACGTCTACAACTCCAGTTGATCTCGGAAAGAAGAAAAACGTATTGGTTGTTAAAGAAAAAAAAAAAAAACTTTTGATTGGCGCATTTATAAACTGAAGACGGCGCAGATGATATTCTCTCGGGGGGGAAGAAAATCTGACTGCTGCATATTAAAAGCGTATCATAATTTATGCGTCGTCCCTATTTATCTTCCTTATTCCATTATTATGGAAAGTGTATCATTATTCATGACTGTGCCGTATTTTGCTTCCTTGTTTCATCCATCTTTGGAATCGAAATCTATCTTAAAATCGCCTACTCAAACTATTTTACAATCTTCGCCAGGCATTTTACAACTATACTTCACCGCTTCAAATATTGGTTTGAATGGGCATCCTAATCCATGTATGTATCCATGAACGTGCCGTGTTTGTCTTTCTCGGGTTGATTCCTACTTGAACGCCCCCGACTCTCGCCAAGTTGGCGATCATTAAACATATGCAGTAACCATGACGATTTTGTGTACTTATGTGGCAATCGTAATTTAGAAATTAAAATAACGATTTGGAACAACCTGTAAGTACAGCATTCCGTTTCATTTTTATTACTTTCCGAACATGTACCATGTAAGGAAAGTATTGTAATCATGAAAAAAATTCGACTTCGAGATTTTGGTGTATTTACACGTTTTGAGGGCTTCTGAATCCATTTATGCTATTTTTACGAGATGTATGTATGTGTGTGTGTGTGTGTGTGTATGTGTGTGTGTTTGTGTGTATGTGAGTGAACACGATAGCTCCTGAACGGAGCATTCGATTGAGCTCAAATTGGGTATATATGTCATAAACCACCGTCGTAAGACCGGTATTGATTTTGGTGTGTATAGGACTTATAGTTTTTCTACAGGGCTACGACAAAGATTTCTCTTACATGATGGCCTATGGGGGGAAATTCTTGAAAGTGCGTTAGCGTTTAAACGGTACCTTCGATTGAGCTGAAATTGGGTATATATGTTATAAATCACCATCTTAAGACCGGTATTGATTTTGGTGTGTATAAGACTTATAGTTTTTCTACAGGGCTACGACAAAAATTTCTTGAAAGTGCGCAAGCGTTTAAACGGTGCATTCGATTGAGTTTCAATTTGGTATATATGTTTGAATGATTCATCGATTAAAATTTATTTAAATGCTTGGTAATGATCTTAATCGTAAGTGTTCGGAAAGTCGAGTGGAGTCACTCCAGATTTTTTATTTTGTGTTGCCAATGAATGTAGTTTTAATATTGAAGTGTCATCCAATTCCTTAACGGGTGCGTTTCTCGCTCATTTGTTCACTTCAGTTTTCATCTAGTTCTTTTGGGAGTATTGAATCTTGTGCATAACTCCTAGAGACCTACGACTGCAAAGCTCGCCAAAGTGCAGGGGAATTTTTAGGTTGACGACAGTAGGGGCGTTAAGAATCAACTCTTGCTTGTACCGTAAAATACATCTTTGGAATCGAAATCTATCTTAAAATCGCCTACTGAAACTGTTTTAAAATCTTCGCCAGGCATATTTCAACTATATCGCGTAGACATATTTTAAATACTGTTTGGAATGGGCATCCTAATCCACGAGTGTGCCGCGTTTTCCTTCCTTGTTCCAATAGAACACTTCTTCGGAATAGAAATCTATATTAAAATTCCCTACTATTTACAAATTTTCGCCAGGCAGGCGCGTAGCCAGGAAAATTTTTCGGGGGGGGGGGGGATATGCGCCTGGAAAAAATTTCGGGGGGGGGGGGGGATATGAACTTATATCTGTGTAAATAGACGGAATTTCATCACTAATCCAAAAATTTCGGGGGGGGGATATATCCCGGTTTAGGGGGGGGGGTTAGGGGGGGGTCATAACCCCCACCCATGAAAAATTTTTGCCATACAAAATGTATATTCTTCACTACATTATCACACACACGTATACACGTATACATATATATGAGTTGTAGTAGTCGTAACCCCCCCCCTATGAAAAATTTCTGGCTACGCCCCTGATACTTCACCTTTATAAATACCATTTTGAAAGTGTATTATAATCTATGCGTGTACCGTACTTGTGTTCTCTGTTCTATAAAACACTTCTTCGGAATTAAAATCTATATTTAAATCGCTTACTAAAACTATTTTAAAATATTCACCAGGTGTTTTCTAACTATACTCAAAATATATTTATAACAATTGAAAAGTGATACGGCGCGTAGACAAATCGAGTCTACACCAAAAACCGTGATCGGCGAAAGTGATTAAAAAAAGATAAATTATGCAAAACGTGTCTATTGTGACACACTTTCTAAAACAATAGGAAACGACCAAATTTGAACCAGGTTTGTAGACGTATCATTGTCGTCAAATTTGGGGAGATTTTCGGGAACCCTTAATATCTCAACAACTTAAATTTTAAAAAACTTTTGCTGCAAAGGGCAGTGACAGATTATAAACATACCAAAAATATTTCAGTCCCATTATTTTATTCTCCAGTTCGGTAAATCATTTAAAATTTATTAACCAAAATGTGTTTGTTGTAGAGTTCCATAAAACCGTTATTTCTATTTTTGTAATGACTTAAAACTATATCAGTAATATACCAGAAAGTTACTGGCTGTGCGCACAGCCAGCTGTTGTCAAAAAAAGGGTCTCTCGATCTGTGGCACGCGATGAACTTTTCGATCGTCCTCCATCTTGCTGGTAGTTAAGTCGAGCGATGGCAACGGCTGCCCTTTTTTCAGCATTGGGAAAGTGTTGCGCCTCAAAGGGGTTAAAACACCATTATTATATGCTCCGAAAATATTTTCTCCTGACGTAAGATCGAATTATGACAAATAATATGTCTCATAATTGAAACCAGGCTTCAAATTTGACGTTAACGACACCCGTAGAGATGAAGGGGAGAGGTGGGAAGGGGGCTATCCCCTTATCCTCTGAGGTTGGGTGTTTGCCAAAGAGTGTGTATGAGAGCAAAAGAAGTCCGGTGTGATTCATTGCACCATGGTCAAGGTTTTGCTCTCTAGTCCAAGGTCATTACGGAAAGTCCGTCTAGATTATCAGGATAAGAAATTTGCTATGACGTACGTCCCTTGCTTATCTTTTAATTGGACAGGGCGATGATACGCTGTGATAAGAGAAGCGAGGCGACCGTAATGCATCGCGCTTAAAGTAGCGGTTCCCAACCTGGGATACGTGGGAGGACCTTCTTGAGGGCTACACCCACTCAAAAAAGTATTGTATTCGAGAGTAAGGAAAATCTCCAGGGTTCATACGCTCTTTAACCCTTTAACGCGCAGTGTTCCCGCTCTGGGAACACCCACCTCTGACGTTTTGACTGTTGCCAGTCACGAAGAAGAGATTTGATTTCTGTAAAAATAATTGCTGGTTACATAGCTCCGCGTGAATCCTCTACTTTTTAGCACGTCATTTCCCGTAAAAAAATGGTCACGATTATTTTTAACAGCACTGACATCTGCTGAAAAAAATGGAAGAATGCGAAAACAGCTGGATGGATTGTCCAATGCTGAAAAAAGGGCAGCCGTTGCCATCGCTCGACTTAACGACCAGCAAAATGGCGGACGATCGAAACGTTCATCGCGTGCCACAGATCTAGAGATGCTAGAGACAGCTGTGCACGGGCACAGCCAGCTGCGTCAAAAAAGAGTCTCTAGATCTGTGGCACGCGATGAACGTTTCGATCGTCCGCCATTTTGCTGGTAGTTAAGTCGAGCGATGGCAACGGCTGCCCTTTTTTCAGCATTGGGAAAGGGTTGAGCCTCAAAGGATTAAAAACTCACTAAAATTCATTTTACAAAATTTAGGGTCCTTAAAACTCCTTAATATTGCTTTTGCAGAAACAATCGCGATTAATAAGCGCGCATCCTCTGCTGCCCAGACAGCACCCACAGGATCTCTGAACGTCTATTAACGTTCAGAGAACGTGTGTGTGCTGTCTGGGTACCTTTCAAAATGCGGTGACCTTGACCTGGTGATGAAAGAAGAATTTCTATTTCTTTAACCAATTTAGAATCTGTTAAACTGCAGAAAACTATGTAATAACAGAATAAAAATGGTGTGCAGTTTAATTTTTGTCTTTCATATTTCAAGATTTTTTTCTGAACATGGTTTCAAAAGTCTATGTTTTTCCATATTCAGTTTGGATTAAAACTTATTTGTATTGATAATTATGTATAAATTCTCCTGCTAACCTAAGATTTCTTGTAGTGCAAACTTTACTATATTTCAGTTTTTTTCCGAGCTATTTAAAATAACGATTATTACAAATAATTGCATTGGTAGTTCGGAAAAGTGGACTCCTTAAAAAAAAAAATTGGGGTTCTGAAACACCCCTCAAAAACGCCTTAAGTTTCATTTTGAAAATGAGTATCAACCCTGATCTCCCACATTAGCTTTTGTGCTCTGGTGATTCAGAAAAATATTCTAAAGGGGGAACAGAAATATTCTTCTTCCTTTTCTTTATAAATTCATATGAATTTATAAAATAAGCTGATTTTCTAACTGTAAACTTAGTTCTTCAGGCGGGGACACGTGCCCCTGTGCACACGGCTAATGGTTTCGTGAATGATTTATCAATTAAAAACAGCACACAGCTCAAAATAAATAAGAGAAGCTATTATTATGTTTACCACATGGTTCACTTTTATTGACTGTGTCATTTTATCTCTCACCCCCTTTATTGAAAATTGTCCAAAAAATGCGACATAAAAGTATGCGACATAATTTTACATATATTTAAGCACTATTAGTTCACAACAACTTCTATTGTTACACTATTTCGTACGATGTAGAATATACATTCCATGTATTTTTTACATATATTTAAATACATATATTTTAAAATTTTACATATATTAAAATATTTAAATTTTATATATATTTTACATATATTTAAATAAATTTAAACATAAAATTACAAAATTTAAAAATAAAACATAAATTAAATATACATAAAAATAAATAAATTTACATATATTAAAATAACATTAAATTTATATTTTTTACATATATTTAAATATAAAAAGAATTACATATATTAATAAATTACATATATTACATAAATATACAATACAAATTACATATATTAAAAAATATTAAAAATTACATATATTTAAATAAAAATAACATAAAATAAATTACATACATTAATTACATATATAAAAAATAACAACTTCTTTTGTTACACTATTTCGTACAATGTAGAATATACATTCCATGAATTTTTTACATATATTTAAATATGTAATTTATATAATATAAATATATATAAATTACATAAATATAAATAAATATTAAAAATAAAATAAAATAAATTACATATAGATGAAAGCTGTTAGTTTACAACAGCTTTCATCTATTGTTACACTATTTTGTAAGCTGTAGAATTGGCATCCCATGTATTTTTCTATAAATAGGTTACAATCCGAAAAATTTCAGGATAGGGTTACCAGGCGAAATACACGAAAGATGACAGATAAAATGACATAGTCAATGAATATCGTTTTAATATGGCAATCATGAAACTAAAAATTAAGAGCGGTTCAGGGGGGGGTCTCCCCCTGACGAGGCTCGAACAGCCGAGATTTTTATAAAGCACTTTATGTATGGAACTGATGTAGGAAAAATTGATTTATCACTCAAATGCCTTTTCTTGGGAGGGTGTACGGGCCAATTGTTCTATTGAAAATACGTGCATAAGTTCTGAAGTTTTAGATTACAATAGTATTATTATGTTGGGTAAAAGGCATTCGAAGTTTAAGTAAAATTGGGTTGAAAACGGGGATTTATTTCATTTTGAACATCTAACTCCCATGGCTGAGTGGTCATGTCATTTGAAATGGTAAACGGAAAGTGCCTGGCTCAAAACCAAGTCGCGACCCTAAACCGTTCAGAGTTTTCCGTGATTTTCTCCGAAACTTTACGTAGATATGGGTTAGGACCTCTTAGAAAGACCCCACGGGGTGCACCCCCGTTGCGTTGTCCTTATGACGTGGATTTATAACCGCATTTCGGGCAAGCACACAAATCCAAAATACATGTTACATAAACAAACAAACAAACATCCAACTCTTTTTGTGTTACTTCATTCAATGCATTCAACCCCTTCACATCTGCTAAGATTTTATACCAAGGTTTCTTCAGACCTGGAAAGTCAGGGAAATTGAAGAAAGGTCAGGAAAATGCAAGAATATGTGAATTTTGAGGCAAAATCAAGAAAATACTTCCTGTTTGAACCTAATTATAGAAATTGTTTTATTTTCATTTTCTTATTTAACCTTATAAATAATTTTTAAATGTGTCTTTTATTAACATATCTTGTTCAGTTGAAATATTCTTAATTTTATCCTAAATAATTATCAGACATGGTTTTTGTTTGAATCCAGTGATGTCAAATAATATTTTTGTGTATATTGATTTTATTATTATTATTATTATTATTATTGTAAAAAATCTGGAGTGACTCCACTCGACTTTCCGAATACTTACGATTAAGATCATGACCAAGCACTTAAATAAATTTGAATCGATGAATCATTCAAACATATATACCAAATTGAAACTCAATCGAATGCACCGTTTAAACGCTTGCGCACTTTCAAGAATTTCTCCCCATATGCCATTATGCCATAACATAAAAGAAAGTTTTGTCGTAGCCCTGTAGGAGAACTATAAGTCCTATACACACCAAAATCAATACCGGTCTTAGGATGGTGGTTTATAACATGTATACCGAATTTGAGCTCAATCGAATGTATCGTTTAAACGCTAGCGCACTTCAAGAAATTCCCCCCCATAGGCCATAATGTAAAAGAAATCTTTGTCGTAGCCCTGTAGAAAAACTATAAGTCCTATACACACCAAAATCAATACCGGTCTTGCGACGGTGGTTTATAACATATATACCCAATTTGAGCTCAATCGAATCGACCGTTTAAACGCTAGCGCACTTTCAAGAAATTCCCCCCATAGGCCATAATGTAAAAGAAATCTTTGTCGTAGCCCTGTAGAAAAACTATAAGTCCTATACACACCAAAATCAATACCGGTCTTGCGACGGTGGTTTATGACATATATATCCAATTTGAGCTCCATCGAATGCTCCGTTCAGGAGCTATCGTGTTCACTCTCATACACACAACACACACACACACACACACACACACACACACACACACACACACACACACACACACATACATACATCTCGTAAAAATAGCATAAATGGATTCAGAAGCCCTCAAAACGTGTAAAAACACCAAAATCTCGAATTCGAATTTTTTCATGAGTACAATACTTTCCTTACATGGTACATGTTCGGAAAGTAAAAAGGGGCAAAATATATAAAAAGTTATTAATTAAAGGATGTAATATTAAAAATGTAAACGCAAAATTCAGGAAAGCACGCTCGACAAAAAGTCGGGGAAGAGCTTGATAGATGTCAGGGAAAGTCAGGGAAGGAAAAGCTGTGAAATCTGTAGAAATCCTATCTACATAGAGTCTCGATCAAACGAAGTGGTGTGGACCGGGCTTGCCTCAAACTATCGAAAACTCGAATGATCGAAATCATAAAACTTAATTAACAAATAAATTGAAATGAAGCAATTTTTGTATATCTGAGTGTTTATTTAAATAAAAAATGTACTTACATGTTATTTGAACGTCAAAAAGACGCTTAGAATTGGCGTTTTGTCTGGAGATCCTTAAATTAACGTTATTTTAACGATCGATATTACCTGGGGAGTGTTAGAAAAATGCCTGCCTCTTCCCTAACAACCAACGGTTACTTAAGCTAGGGATGAAATAAAGGCTACTTGAAAATTTATGACTAGGTTATTTTATTTTATTATTTTTAAAGTTCTCTATATTACGGATGATTAGAACAGGCTAATTATGCCGAAAAATAAAATAGTCAAATATTGTTTGTGTGAGCACGTTGACCCGTTTCCGTGTAGCAAAATCGCGCCATCGTCCAAGCAGCATGTCGACGCAGCACAGAAATGTCTGTGTGGGCATCTTATAGGAAGAATACGCGCATTTTCTATGGGAGGGGGATTTCTGATGGGGCTTCCGGGTGCGCCGGTTATTTCAATTTTCTGGAGTGCGAAATAATTCTTTCCCTTGTTTTGTATGTGTTGGTTATTATTTGAGAGCTCAACTGATTTTGTGACTCACTCGGAATTTTAGGGGAAACTCGAACTCGAGAATCTGCTCTACATCCTTTCTTAACCCTTTGAGGCGCAACCCTTTCCCAATGCTGAAAAAAGGGCAGCCGTTGCCATCGCTCGACTTAACTACCAGCAAGATGGCTGTGCTCGCGCACAGCCAGCTGCGTCAAAAAAGGGTCTCTAGATCTGTGGCACGCGATGAACGTTTCGATCGTCCGCCATCTTGCTGGTAGTTAAGTCGACCGATGGCAACGACTGCCCTTTTTTCAGCATTGGGCAATCTTTCCAGCTGTTCTCGCGTTCTTCCATTTTTCAGCAGATGTCAGTGCTGTTGAAAATAATCGTGACCAAATTTTTTTACGGGAAATGAACGTACTAAACAGTAAAGTATTCTGGTGGAGCTATGTCACCCGCAACTATTTTTATAGAAATCAAATCTATTCTTCGTGACAGGCAACAGTCAAAACGTCAGAGTTTGGTGATCCCAGAGCGGGATCACTGCGCCTTAAAGGGTTAACATTATTTTGGCTCTTGTATATCATTGATTGAGAAATCTGTACTACTAAAATTTTTGCGCGTCTGTCTGTCTGTGGCATCATCTCCTCCAAAAAGCCGGGGAGTTGAGTTTCGACCAATGTGTCCACGGATTCGGAAAATTTAGATGTAAGAAGTATTTATGAAACACATTTTATACATTTTAAATCGCTAAATTTCACTGAGCAAATTTTGCTTCACTAATAACAATTTTAAAAATTAACAACAATTTAATTTTTAAATTTGCGTCCTTTTAATCTATTTTAAAACTTACACAACAATTATATATATCTGTAAGAAATTATTTCATAAAAATTAAGAAATCATTGCATTTCATAATTCAATGTAAAGTGTTTAAAGTTCTCTATCATTTCTATTTCCCCAGATCCCGTAACAGAGAAACTGTGTTTCCTAGAAACGCTGTTATTCTAAATTTAGGTTTAAAGATTGTTAAGAGAAAAATGGCAGAAGCATAAAATACTGCTCGTTATTCAAAATAACAGGATTTGCGTTAAATATGTGGATTTAAAACGTTACCAATATCCGATCTTAGAAGGTAAATCTAAACCCTTTTTAAACGTCAAAAAGACGCTTAGAATTGGCGTTTTGTCTGGAGATCCTTAAATTAACGTTATTTTAACGATCGATATTACCTGCGGAGTGTTAGAAAAATGCCTGCCTCTTCCCTAACAACCAACGGTTACTTAAGCTAGGGATGAAATAAAGGCTACTTGAAAATTTATGACTAGGTTATTTTATTTTATTATTTTTTAACGTTACAAAATCCGCCGAAAGTGCAACTCTTCGCCCGCTCCTGCTGTAATGCAGGAACGACTCAGATCTCACCACGAGAAGGTGGCTGCGCGTCGAGTTCCGACCCATGTCCGGCCAAACACCCTACCATACTGGACACATGCTTTCACTTCATCAGATCTCGGGAAAGTGTGTGTGAAAAAAAAAAAAATGGTCTCTGGATCAGTGGCACGCGATGAAAGATTCGATCGACCGCCATCTTGCTGGTAGATAAATCGAGTGATAGCAACAGCCACCACTCGAAAAGAGTGTCCACAAAAACGTGTCCACAGTGAAATATGTTCACAAATTAATTATGAGAAAATACCGGAGTGAACTAAATAGCACTCTAGTGCTAAAAAAAGTAGTACATATCTGAGACTTCAAAAAGTGTTAGAGGCTGTCAAAAACGAAAATTAATATGTCATTACTTTTATAGTACATTATTTGAACTTTTAGTTAAAAAAACTTAACACACAAGAATTTGTAATCCTTTTGTTAAATGAAAAATATTTGTAAAATTGCTAGCCTATAAACAGTCTGGAATGCCTTTTAAATTATTGAATATTCTTTTTTTAAACTTGGTCAGTAGAGACTCAATTCTCCTTGTTTTCGCTAATAAACAGATTCAACCAACTTGACTATTTATTTACTTAATTTTATTACCTCGGCCTGTAATAATTTGTTTGCTGAAGTGGGATCTTTGTTCGAGCAAAAAGCAAAGATTACTGGAAACAACAACATAGTTTAGGTAGTTTTTATGTTTGTTTTTCTTTCCTTTGTCAATAGAGTGAGTAAACAAGATGTTTAAAAACAAAACTGAATAGCCCCTAATGACGCAAAAAAAGTTATTTTTAGAATGCGTGGGAACCCTGTAAACACCACTGAAAATTAGCCGAGTCCATTGTGTCACTCTTCAAAAAAAAAAAAAGTGTTTTTGAAAGAATTTTTTTAATAAAATTGACAGTGAACTTTTCGAGAAAAAGAAAAATGCAAATAAAATATAAGGGCGGATTTATATTTAACGAGCTGAAAGCAACAAAAATACAGTCGAATGCATTCAACTTAAATGGTGTTATTGAAAGCACCAGGCGCGTAAAGTCAAACAATACTTTATCACTCGTTATTTTAGGTCGTAGATGTTCATATACTGTAAAAGCACTTATTTCTGCGAGGCTTAATTTTCGCGAGCCCCCTGTAAATCGCGAATAAGGCAAGGCCCCCGCAAATGCTTTTTTTACCCCGCATACAGAAAGATGAAACTTTATACGCAACTGAAGAAAGCAGGACCTTCCGCCATCTTCGACAAGATCGTTTTTAAAGATAACCTTTTACTTGTTTTTAAATAAGGTTTTAACGAAGTTTTCGCCAATCTTCCTGAAACTCCTTCAACTCTTAGTAACTGTTTATGAACTTTCGGTATCAAACCTGCACAGTGTCACATATACAACAATAGTACTAAAGCTGTCCTCATAATTCGTTGATATTATGTAGCTGACTTTTTGCAACAAAACTGGAAGTAAAGGATAGTTCTAAGTCTCTAGAGTGATAGTGTCATTTGAGACACCTTGTACTTAATGATAACTATATTTTTTACAATTTCACACACAGTGTTTAAGTAAGTCTCTTTCTTTAAATGCAAAAATCGTAGGAAAGATAGGACCAACGCATCGGATACTGTGCCTGACGAGTTGAGGTGTAGGGAAATTTCGTTACAACCCAATACGTAGCTTCGAGCGCCGTTTCAACGATCTTGACGCTTATATATAGTTAAGTCATAGCTGCCAACAGATACGAGAGTATAACTTAACGAATCTTTTGTAACACACTCAGCATATTTTAAATTATTTTTTCTATGGAATAACAACATGCTTCGATCGCGCAGCACAACAGTTTGCTATATTTAAGCCGAACAAATCAGTAGAAAGAGTGGTAAATATATTAAACCATGGTAGTTGGCAGCTATTACTAAGTGTACATGTAGTGAAGTCAGCGGCGTAGCCAGAAGTTTTTCATGGGGGGGGGGGAGTTACGACTTCTGCAACTCACATACATGTATACGTCTGTGTGATAAAGGAAGCGAAAAATATACATTTTGTATGGAAAAAAATTCCTCATGGGGGGTTATGACCCCCCAAGCCCCCTTGGCTACGCCACTGACGTGAATATATGTGGTTGTGGGGCCCGGCCCCCCCAATAATTTTGAAAACTTTACGCTTATGATACTTTATCAACTCGATTTATTTTATGTTCTTACATATCAATATATTCATGTTCATATACTGTAAAAGCACTTATTTCTGAGAGGCTTTAATTTTCGCGAGCCCGTTGTAATCGCGAAAACAAAACCCCGCGAAATGCTTTTTTTTCCCCGCTTATGAATGGTGAAACTTTTTCGCATCTGAAGAAGGCAGGACCTTCTGTATCTTCCGAAACGATCGTTTTTAATGTTTACTCTTTTACAATGTTTTTAATATACTTTAACTTTTAACGCCAGTTTTTTTTTTTCAGCGTTCTTGTCGGTTTATTTATATTTAAGTACAGTAAACAGAGAGAGAGGCTTAACTTAACGAATCAGTGTAGCACCCACTCAGCAGATATAAAGTTCTAATTATCCATGGAATAATAAATGTTTTGATTTAGGGAAACATTCATAATTAAACAACATATCCAAAAAGAGCAAAATATATTAAACCAATAAAAAGAGAAAAACGATTATGTGGACATGTATACAATAGAGATGAGTTCGGGCTCATTTGTTGAAGCCCGAGCCCGAGGACTTTAAATCCGAGCCCGCCCGAGCCCGAGCAATATTATTTAAGTCGGAGCCCGAGCCCGAAATTTCAGTTAAAGATTAAAAAAATCCAATGACTTCATTGATAGAATACAATGAATTTTGCCGTTTGTGCAAATTAAAGACAAATAGAGTTGCAAACTCTCAATGCACTTTTTAATTCTTTATTTATCCATATTTTTATCAAATAATGTCGGATCTCATGTCTAACTAATGAATATAAGACACAGTTCAGAAATATCTAAAGAGCTTAACGCACCTTCTAGGCACCAGTGTCGTTTTTTTTTTATAAATACAGTCAACTCCGGTTATAGTAAACCCGGATATAGTGAACCATCGGCTATAGCGAACGCAAACCATTAGTCGAGATTCAGGGGCGTAGCCACGGGGGGTTAGGGGGTCATAACCCCCCCATGACAATTTTTTTGCCATACAAAATGCATATTCTTCACTACATTATCACACACACGCATACATATATATGAGTTGTAGTAGTCGTAAATCCCCCATGAAAAATTTCTGGCTACGCCCCTGCCCGATTCACATACAGTATCTCTATCCATCATGAAGACACTTGGGTCTAGTGACAGTTAGTGAACTTCGGATATAGTAGACGAAATTTGATGATTCCCAGAAGTTCACTATAACCGGAGTTGGCTGTACTTTTATTTTCCTCATGAATCACTTTTTAAAATCTCTCTCAAGGATTATGTTCAATAAAGGAGAAATTTTTCACGAGCCCGAGCCGCCCGAGCCCGAACGCAATTGTGAATTACAGAGCCCGAGCCCGGTTCGGGCCCGGGCTCGGGCTCGGGCTTTCGGGCTCGGGCTGAGCCCGTCTCATCTCTAGTATACAAGCCCAGCGGCGAAGCCAGAAGTTTTTCATGTGTGTGGGGGGGGGGGGGGGTTACGACTACTGAACTGACATCCATGTATACGTCTGTGTGATAAAGGAAGCGAAGAATATACATTTTGCACGGCAAAAAATTCCTCATGAGGGGGTTGTGACCCCCTACCCCCCCTTCGCTACGCCACTGTATAGGGTGTCCAAAAGAAAGATGCTAACGCACTTTAATTCTTTATCTATTAGAAATAAGTAGGCGATGTTTGAAAAAATGCTCAAACTTATGTACCAAAAAAGACTACGTTGCCTCACCATGGAAACAGTGGTTAAGTCACTGTTGTGTGTGATTATGGCAACGCTACACTAGGGCGATCTGCCAACGGAGGGGTGCCTTGGTAGGAGGACTTTCTAAGGGGTTCTAACGCGTATTCACGTTACATCTGGAGAAAACCTACCAAAAACTCCAGACCGTTAGATCGATAGCCGCGCGATGGGACCAGAACCCGGGACCTTCACACTTCGACCAACTACCATTTTCAGTGGCATAACCACTGTGCCATGGTGAGGCGTTAAGTCACTGGAAATGGTAGACTCGCGAAGTGTGAAGGTCCCGGGTTCGGGTCCGGTCGCACGTCCGCCGACCTAACAGTTCGGAGTTTTCCGTGGTTTTCTCCGACACTTAGCGTAAGTACGGGTTAGGACCCCCTTCGAAAGACCCCTCACGGAGGGCACCCCCCCCCTTGTGTTGTCCCTCTGACGAGGATTTGTAAGCGGGTTTCGAGCCAAGCACACAAATCCGATATATGTGTTTCACAACAGCAACAACAACAAGACCACGTTAACCCTTTAACGCGCAGTGTTCCCGCTCTAGGAACACCAAACTCTGACGTTTTGACTGTTGCCAGTCACGAAGAATAGATTGGATTTCTATTATAATTCTAACAGAGACCTACTGTTTTGACGACAGCTGGCTGTGCCGCACAGCCAGCTGTCGTCAAAACAGGGGTCCCTAGATCTGTGGCACGCGATGAACGTTTCGATCGTCCGCCCTCTTGCTGGTAGTTAAGTCGAGCGATGGCAACGGCTGCCCTTTTTTCAGCATTGAGAAAGGATTGCGCCTCAAAGGGTTAAGGAAAAATTCCTATCGTTCACTTTCAGAAAGTGAGACTTTTTAAATTTGTATACGACCCCCTTACAACAAACAAACAAAACAAAAAAAATCTGGAGTGACTCCACTCGACTTTCCGAACACTTACGATTAAGATCATGACCAAGCATTTAAATAAATTTTAATCGATGAATCATTCAAATATATATACCAAATTGAAGCTCAATCGAATGCACCGTTTAAACGCTAGCGCAATTTCAAGAATTTCGTCCCATAGGCCGTAATGTAAAAGAAATCTTTGTCGTAGCCCTGTAGAAAAACAATAAGTCCTATACACACCAAAATCAATGCAGGTCTTGCGACGGTGGTTTATAACATATATACCCAATTTGAGCTCAATCGAATGTACCGTTTAAACGCTAGCGCACTTTCCAGAATTTTCCCCCATAGGCCATAATGTAAAAGAAATCTTTGTCGTAGCCCTGTAGAAACACTATAAGTCCTATACGCACCCAAATCAATACCAGTCTTGCGACGGTGGTTTATAACATATATACCCAATTTGAGCTCAATCGCATGCCCCGTTCAGGAGCTATCGTGTTCAGTCACATACACACAAACACACATACACACACACACACACATACACACATACATACATACATCTCGTAAAAATAGCATAAATGAATTCAGAAGCCCTCAAAACGTGTCAATACACCAAAATCTCGAATTCGAATTTTTTCATGATTACAATACTTTCCTTACATGGTACATGTTCGGAAAGTGACGAGTTACACAAATGAGGTGATGGACAAAATTTCAGAGTTCGGCTAAACAAATATGGTAATGGAATAGAATAAAATTTGGAATTATGTTATGTGGGGCAAGCAAATTTAAACTATAGATGCAATAATTGTTCTAAATATTTCATAGATTTTTGAGATTTCGTGAAAATCCTATAAAATGTGTTCTCGCATTCCTCCAAAATGAATTAAGAGAACAGAAATTTAGTAACATGATTAGCAGCGACTAAAACTATGGATGGAATATTTTGAAAAAACATTTGAATAAATTTTAAAACTCAAAAATGTTTATTCGCTTTTTTAGATTTATTGAAAATTGTTGCAAAACTTTCATGAGGCATAATCATAAAATATCTGCAACGAATCAAACTAAATTTAGTTACTGGTTAGGAATGACAACTTGACTTGAAAAGCTCATTCAAACAGGATACAACTTTAATTTTGAAAAAAAAAAAAAGAATTCTCCATTGTCAATTTTACTCATCACTTTGTTACTCTCTAACCAGTAATCTTTTAACAATACACAAAAGTTTTAACTTTGCTTTCAATACTGTTGCCAATATGCTAATTCCATTCTTTGTACTCTTGCAGTGCTGACGAAAATTCAGGCTTTTTGGAAGTTTGCATTACATAACTATCCCGTCAACGGCGGGTACTTCAGCTAGTACATATAGATATGTAACGGCCAAAGCCCGAAGTTTGGCCAATTCGCGCTTTGGCCAAAGTCCGAATTACTTGCAATTAATATTGTATATTCTACTTCGGCTGGTCATTTCGCGAAGTGGGTCGGAATCCTTTGGCCAAAGCCCGAAGTGATCATGGTAGACTGGGCGATATCTATTTGCCTTTGCAAAAAGTTTCCTATTTTTTGAAGCGATATTTCGGGAGACAATGTGATCTGGGATCTTTAGCATTAGGTCTATGGAGCAGAAAAAGACTAAGGATACCCCTTTAAGGTAGTTGAAAAATGGGATACTCAATTTGTCTTTGTATTCTTACAAGTTACGCAGCGCATTTGCTCAAGATATAATTCGTCCTTTTGAAGGGCGCAAATTCAACATTCTTCGCGCTATCTCGTTGTTTCAGCATTTACGCTCACTGAATAATTTCTATTATGGCTTTAATATGAGAACAGAATAACACAAGATCCTATTTTTATATTAGGTTGTAACGAAAGTTTTCCGCCACTGAAGTATTGCCTGCACAAGCAGTTCGCGTTGGTGTCTTTGCCCATAAGCGTAAAGTTTTAAAAATTATTGGGGGGGGCCGGGCCCCACAACCACATATATTCACGTCAGTGGCGTAGCCAAGGGGGGGGTGTTAGGGGTGTCGTAACTGCCCATGAGGAGTTTTTTGCCATACAAAATGTATATTCTTCACTCCCTTATCATACACCCGTATACATATATGTGAGTTGCAGAAGTCGTAACCCCCCCCCTTCCATGAAAAATTTCAGGCTACGCCACGGATTCACGTACATATAACTTACTCATAGCTGCCAACTACTACAGAATATAATTAACCACTTTTTCTACATGATTTTTTGGCTTAAAATATATACTGTTTACAAAAAGTAGTTAATTATATTTCGTAGTAGTTGGCAGCTATGACTTAAGTGTAAATTATTGGAGGCGCTCGAGCTCTATGGATCCATAGAATTCTACACCTGTGTAAGGTAAGTATCCATGTTAGTATCTTCCTACCATGTTATAAGTTTAAAAAAAAGCAAAGTAAAAAATCCAAAGGAGGGGAAAAAAACATTTTCGATGAGATAGTGCATTTTAGACACATCTGAACTTTTCTTCATTTCATACTTTACATTGCATAATCTGATTTTAATGAACCAGAGCCTGGCGAGGGCAGCTTATAGTAACATTGTGTGTTACGTGGCGTCACAATGAATACTAAATCATGATTGAAATCAAAAGAAGAAAATTTTTAAAAGTACGAGTAAAGTTTTTTTTAAACGTTTGTAAATGGCGTGAAATACTTTCTTTTTATGTTAGTATAAATTAGTTTTCTGTATTCAGTGGTAAATTATTGGGTGAGCTCAGCCCCTATTCACAATTTATTGGGGGGGCTCGAGCCCCAGGGGCCCATATAACTCTACGCCTATGTCTTTGCCAATGTTTTGCCAAACGATTTTTGTTATTTGAAAGAAAAAGACTTGTTTTAGAGTACTGTGTTGTGAAATCTGTAAAACAATGTCGTTATGATTAAGTATAAGGTGTCTGAAATGGAACTATCACGCTGCCAGATTGAACCATCCTTTACTCTCAGTTCTGTCGCAAAAAGTCAGCTACAGAATGACACCGAATCATGTGTACAGCTTAAGGTACTACTGTTGTATCCTGTGACACTGTGAAGATTGGGTGCCGAAAGTTCAAAAACGAGGACTAGGACATTAAAGAAGCAGAGCGCTCTGGCCGGCCTACTGATGCTGACGAGGCCCGCCTACGAAAATTTGTGGAAGAAGACAAAATATTCATCCACTCGAGAGCTAGCTAAAAGAGTTAGACTTTAGTGCCATGTCCATGAGTCGCGCTAAGCATCGCATAAACTTGACATATAAGGTCAATAGCTGGGTACGGCGTGAGCTGACTCAAGCAAATTTGGCCGAAAACTTTCGTTACAACCTGATATATTACAGGCTTATTTTTAACTCAGAGATGTCACTTATATTTGAACTCATTTCTAAAGCAATTGTACTTTAAAAAAAAAGAAAATAAAAAAAAACAGTACACAGAAGTACTCATTTTTAAATACTTCATTTATAACAGTGTGTAAAACAATCTGCTCTCGATTTCTTTCTTCCTACTTGGGCCGGTCGTCCCAAGCCACTTCGCGAATCGGCCGGCCAAAGCCCGAAATCAAGAAAAGATCGGACATTGGCCAGTAAGTTAACAGCAATGTTGGCCAAAACGCGAATTGGCCGGCCGATTCGCGAACAGGCCGATTTCGGGCTTTGCCCGTAACAGATGTTTATGAACCATAATAACATAGCCGGTGATTGCAAATTGATGTTAATCCTTTAAGGCGCAGTGATCCCGCTCTGGGAACACCCAACTCTGACGTTTTGACTGCTGCCAGTCACGAAGAATAGATTGGATTTCTATAAAAATAGTTGCGAGTGACATGATTCCACGAGAATCCTTTACTTTTAAGCACGTCATTTCCCGTCAAAAAATGGTCACGGTTATTTTTACCAGCACTGACATCTGCTGAAAAATGGAAGAATGCGAAGAACAGCAGATTGCCCAATGCTGAAAAAAAGGCAGCCGTTGCCATCGCTCGACTTAACTACCAGCAAGATGGCGGACGATCGAAACGTTCATCGCGTGCCACAGATCTAGAGACCCTTTTTTGACGACAGCTGGCTGTGCTACGCAGGCACAGCCAGCTGCGTCAAAAAAGAGTATCTCGATCTGTGGCACGCGATGAACGTTTCGATCGTCCGCCATCTTGCTGGTAGTTAAGTCGAGCGATGGCAACGGCTGCCCTTTTTTCACCATTGGAAAGGGTTGCGCCTCAAAGGGTTAAAGCGATTATTTTTTAAACCGTAAGTGATCGAATCATACTTCCAATTCGAAAAGTTCCTCAAATTAAGAGCAGCTTTTAGCTGTGGCATTTTTTTTACTGGGGGTTGTATACATATCAAAATACGAAATTTAATTTTTATACGGTCCCTCCTTTCCTACCCTTTATATTTAGAAGAATGTTGCTCTTTGCCCAATAAAATTAATAAAACAAATTCCCTGTCTCTACGCGGAATTAGCGAGAAAAGTAATTTTTAAAATGGTGACTTACACCACTTTACATAATGTGCTGGCATCCGTTTTCCCTGCAAAAAAAAATCTGTACTTTAGGGGGCCCACTATGAGTTGATAAAAGATAAATAATGATCCCATTGTTGGGAAAAGCAATGAAGCGTGTTCAAAATGTGCGGCGAAAATAACAGGTGCAGTTTTACCTAAAATGATCGGTACTGCTTTATCAAATGAGCGATAATTTCGTCTTTCAGGGGGGTCATCCATTCATGACAGCGCGCTTCTAGAGAAGGAATTTTAAAGGGTAAAAGAGAAAGACAAAATAATGGTGTAGGTTACTATGCATAGGCGTAGAGTTATATGGGCCCGTGGGGCTCGAGCCCCCCCCCCAATAAATTGTGAATAGGGGCTGAGCCCACCCAATAATTTACCACTCAATACAGAAAATTAATTTATACTAACATAAAAAAAAGTATTTCACGCCATTTACAAACGTTTAAAAAAAACCTTTACTTGGACTTTTAAAAATTTTCTTCTTTTGATTTCAATCATGATTTAGTATTCATTGTGACGCCACGTAACACACAATGTTACTATAAGCTGCCCTCTTCAGACTCTGGTTCATTAAAATCAGATTATGCGATGTAAAGTATGAAATAAAGAAAAGTTCAGATGTGTCTAAAATGCACTATCTCATCGAAAATGGTTTTTTTTTCCTCCTTTGGATATTTTACACTGCTTCTATTTTTAACTTATAACATGGTAGGAAGATACAAACATGGATACTTACCCTACATAGGTGCAGCACAAAAATTTTGCTATATTTTAAGCCGAAAAATCATGTAGAAAAAGTGGTTATATATATTCCATGGTAGTTGGCAGCTATGACTAAGTTATATGTACGTGAATCAGTGGCGTAGCCAGAAATTTTTCATGGGGGAGTTACGACTTCTGCAACTCACATATATGTATACGGGTGTATGATAAGGGAGTGAAAAATATACATTTTGTATGGAAAAAAATTCCTCATGGGGGGGTTATGACCCCCCCTAAACCCCCCCCCTTTGGCTACGCCACTGACGTGAATATATGTGGTTGTGGGGCCCGGCCCCACCAATAATTTTGAAAACTTTACGCTTATGTTACTATGGTGTGGTCACTTTCACCAGAAACTGCCAAACATGCGTTACAGGAAAATTCTAGCCAAGATCAACTGTGTCTATCGAGTGACTATTAACATAAATGAGCGTCAGTTGAAAAGTAACTGCATTTTTCTCACTTTGGAGACATCCCCTTATTGCTTGGCGACCCATGCCAAAATTTTCAAATTGACATATCTCGGAGACTATTCCGCGTAGAGACACGGGATTTGTTTTATTCATTTTCCTAGGCAAAGAGCCACATTCTTCTCAATATGAAGGGTAGGAAAAGAGGGACCGTATAAAAATTAAATTTCGTATTTTGATATGTATACAACCCCCAGTAAAAAAAAAATTCCCTGTCTGAAAGCTACTCTTAATTTGGGGAACTTTTCTATAATTGAAAGTATGTTTCGATCACTTTCGGTTTTAAAAAAAAAATCTGGAGTGACTCCACTCGACTTTCCGAACACTTACGATTAAGATCATTACCAAGAATTTAAATAAATTTTAATCGATGAATCATTCAAACATATATACCAAATTGAAGCTCAATCGAATGCACCGTTTAAACGCTAGCGCACTTTCAAGAATGTCTCCCCATAGGCAATAATGTAAAAGAAATCTTTGTCGTAGCCCTGTAGAAAAACCATAAGTCCTATACACATCAAATTCAATATCGGTCTTATGATGGTGATTTATAACATGTATACCCAATTTGAGCTCAATCGAATGTACCGTTTAAACGCTAGCGTACTTTCAAGAATTTTCCCCCATAGACCATAATGTAAAAGAAATCTTTGTCGTAGCCCTGTAGAAAAAGTATAAGTCCTATACACACCAAAATCAATACCGGTCTTGCGACGGTAGTTTAAAACATATATACATAATTTGAGCACAATCGAATGCCCCGTTCAGGAGCTATCGTGTTCACTCACATACACACAAACACACATACACACACACACACATACATACATACATCTCGTAAAAATAGCATAAATCAATTCCGAAGACCTCAAAACGTGTCAATACACCAAAATCTCGAATTCGAATTTTTTCATGATTACAATACTTTCCTTACATGGTACATTTTCGGAAAGTAATAATCGCATAACATCTATTTTGAATCACCCGGTATTAAACTACATTAAACTACAATCATTTGCCGCTAATCCACAGAGAAAAATATTAATGACTATGTCATTTTACCTCTCAACACCCTTTATTGAAAAATGTATCCCAAAAATGCGACATAAAAAAGCGACATAAAAAGCGACATAATTTTACATATATTTAAAGACTATTAGTTCACAGCAGCTTCAATCTATTGTTACACTATTTCGTAAGCTGTAGAATATGCTTCACATGTATTTTTTTTACATATATATAAATACTATTAGTTCGCAACAGCTTTAATCTATTGTTACACTATTTCGTAAGCTGTAGAATAGGCTTCACATGTATTTTTTTACATATATATAAATACTGTTAGTTCGCAACAGCTTTAATCTATTGTTACACTATTTCGTAAGCTGTAGAATAGGCTTCACATGTATTTTTTTACATATATATAAATACTGTTAGTTCGCAACAGCTTTAATCTATTGTTACACTATTTCGTAAGCTGTAGAATAGGCTTCACATGTATTTTTTTTACATATATATAAATACTGTTAGTTCGCAACAGCTTTAATCTATTGTTACACTATTTCGTAAGCTGTAGAATAGGCTTCACATGTATTTTTTTACATATATTTAAAGACTATTAGTTCACAACAGCTTTCATCTATTGTTACCTATTTCGTAAGCTGTAGAATAGGCATCAGATGTATTTTTCTATAAATAGGTTACACTCCTAAAAATTTCAACATAGAGTTACGAGGCGAAATACGCGAAAGATGAGAGATAAAATGACAAAGTCAATTGATATCGTTTTAATATGGCAATCATGATACAAAAAAATTAGGGGGGGTTCACGGGGATCTCCTCCTGACGATAGGCTCTAATAGCCGAGTTTTTTTTAATATTAAATGTGTCGGTAAGAAAAAAACTAAAAAATTACACCGAGAAATATTTTTCAGGGCGAAAAAATACTAATAATTTTTCTAACTCTTGGAAAAATAATTTCTTCGGAAGTGTTTGCTCTCCGGCCATAAAAATCAGAAGCGAAAATTCTGGCACAGCTTGAAGAGATCCGCGAAATATGGAGAGATATTCTAACTTGTTTGCTTAGTGCATCCGGTAGGCAGACAAGAGTGTCAGAAGTGTTATTAATAATTTCGAAATCGTCGCGCTTGGGTAAATCTCCGGTCTTTCATTTAAAAGTTCTGGTTAATAATATTTGACGGACGGAAAGCCACTTGGTTCGCCCGTAATTTAAACATTTTTTAGGCAGCTTCATTAATCAGCAGTGTAATTTCGGAGAAATGAAATCTCCCTCTCGGAATTGATACTCAAATTAAAATAAACTAATTGTGCCAGGGAATCGAAAAAGTTCAGGATAATTCTTTATAAGCTGCACAACACACTAAAATAAATTTTTAAAAAAAAGTCTTTTATGAAACTTTCAGAAAAAAATCTGGAGTGACTCCACTCGACTTTCCGAACACTTACGATTAAGATCATTACCAAGCATTTAAATAAATTTTAATCGATGAATAATTCAAACATATATACCAAATTGAAATTCAATCGAATGCACCGTTTAAACGCTTGCGCACTTTCAAGAATTTCTCCCCATGTGCCATTATGCCATAACATAAAAGAAAGTTTTGTCGTAGCCCTTTAGGAGAACTATAAGTCCTATACACACCAAAATCAATACCGGTCTTAGGATGGTGGTTTATAACATGTATACCGAATTTGAGCTCAATCGAATGTATCGTTTAAACGCTAGCGCACTTTCAAGAAATTCCCCCCATAGGCCATAATGTAAAAGAAATCTTCGTCGTAGCCCTGTAGAAAAACTATAAGTCCTATACACACCCAAATCAATACCGGTCTTGCGACGGTGGTTTATAACATATATACCCAATTTGAGCTCAATCGAATGCTCCGTTCAGGAGCTATCGTGTTCACTCACATACACACACATACACACACACACACACACACACACACACACACACACACACACATACATACATACATCTCGTAAAAATAGCATAAATGAATTCAGAAGCCCTCTAAACGTGTAAAAACACCAAAATCTCGAAGTCGAATTTTTTCATGATTACAATACTTTCCTTACATGGTACATGTTCGGAAAGTAAAAATCTTAAGCATCGAATTGTGCAGTAAAAAAAGTTTGGAAGAGCGATCTATTCTGCAAAATTTCGGATTTTAAAGATTTTTTTATGAAAATTTCGAGACTGATACGGGTTTGTCGTTTATTCTGTACACTCCTGATAACGCGGTGACCCCCTAAGTGACAGTCATAATCCAGTCACAAGCAGTCACTGCGACGTCCACGCATAGTCACTGTGAGGTTGATATGTCCTACTCTCGCGACTTAGGCATACTTTCAAATTCATGAAATTCAATAATTTAATACATTGTGCAGTAAATTAGTTTTTTTGGAAATCTTTACCAAATTGAAAAATCTTTTTTTTTCCCCCTTCCCAAAAATTAGGAATGAAAGTGTAGCATTTTTACGAGGTTTGATATAACACATACAAGTTCACTTTCAAATTCATTAAAAATCAATATATATATATATTTTAATTAATTCAAACAAAAATCTCCAAAATTTTTCTAAAACAATATTTCATCATTTTTTCAAGTTATTTTATCAAAATTGTGTCACAATCGAGTCAGATTTAAAAGTCAGCAAAAACGGTCGCTGTGGCATCACTTCAGAGTCACAAGAATATGCAGTCGCCATGTGACTTCACAGTGACGTCACTTGTTGGCGAATCCCAATGAAGCGTCACAGTGACGGCATGTCACTTGGTGACTATTTTGTGACACTCACAGTGTGACTATTTTGTGACACTCGGTAACCACTGTGACCCTCTGTGACGTCAAAATGACTGTTTTGTGACCATTTGTGAGAACTGATAACTTAAAGGAACGGGTAACATTGGACTTGGTACACTAGCACTGTACTCAATTTCCCGACTGCCATAAATGGGCATAGATTGCTGCGAAATCAACATATTTTATTGCTTTGGACTTCCTCTTATGTACTCGTATCCTGTTGAAAGTTTTGTGACAGTCTGTCTGTCACATAGTCTGTTACATGTCTGAATAGTCTGTCACATTTTGTGACAGACTATTTTGTGTATTTTGTGACAGACTATTTTGTGTATTTTTGTCTGAATAGTCTGTCACATTTTGTGACAGACTATTTTGTGACAGTCACAGTGTGACTATTTTGTGACACTCGGTAACCACTGTGACCCTCTGTGACGTCAAAATGACTGTTTTGTGACCATTTGTGAGAACTGATAACTTAAAGGAACATGTAACATTGGACTTGGTACACTAGCACTGTACTCAATTTCCCGACTGCCATAAATGGGCATAGATTGCTGCGAAATCAACATATTTTATTGCTTTGGACTTCCTCTTATGTACTCGTATCCTGTTGAAAGTTTTGTGACAGTCTGTCTGTCACATAGTCTGTTACATGTCTGAATAGTCTGTCACATTTTGTGACAGACTATTTTGTGTATTTTGTGACAGACTATTTTGTGTATTTTTGTCTGAATAGTCTGTCACATTTTGTGACAGACTATTTTGTGACAGTCACAGTGTGACTATTTTGTGACACTCGGTAACCACTGTGACCCTCTGTGACGTCAAAATGACTGTTTTGTGACCATTTGTGAGAACTGATAACTTAAAGGAACATGTAACATTGGACTGGTACACCAGCACTGTACTCAATTCCCCGACTGCCATAAATGGGCTTAGATTGCTGCGAAATCAGCATATTTTATTGCTTCGGACTTCCTCTTATGTACTCGTATCCTGTTGAAAGTTGTTGTGTTAGTGTAGAGAATGAATAGTGTTTTTACAGAGACCCTTTCTCTGGTAGTTCGAAGAAAGAAACTTGTTTTGGTCTTGGTACACAAATTGAAACAAACTAATAGCACCACGGTCTCAAAAAAATCCAAGAGGGTTCTTCATAGGCTGCATGACACACTATATTAAGCGTAAAATCTGTACCTTTTGTGAAACTTTCAGAAAAAATTCTTAAACACGGAATTGCACTGTAAAATTTTCGATTTTTAAGAATTTAAGAAATTTTTCTCTAAGTTTTGCAACGGATACAGATTTATCGTTTATTTAAGTATGTAGGACAGCTTGTAAAGAGATTTTTTCCAGCTACACCGTTTTAATGTCTGTGGACAGAATGTTATTTCCCATACTACCCAAAATGCTTCATTCAGATCTCACAAATATTGCAATCTTTCATTTACATAGCATAGCGAAGTAGTGGCGGATCCAGAAAAGTTTCAAGGGTGGGGCAATATACGTAAGTCGAAGCTTATTACTGGAGATGGGCTACTCTGTTTTTTTGTTTTTTTAATCTTTTCATCTTTAATGCTGAACTCGCTTTTAACCCTTTGAGGCGCAACCCTTTCCCAATGCTGAAAAAAGGGCAGCCGTTGCCATCGCTCGACTTAACTACCAGCAAGAGGGCGGACGATCGAAACATTCATCGCGTGCCACAGATCTAGGGACCCTTTTTTGACGACAGCTGGCTGTGCCGTACAGCCAGCTGTCGTCGAAAAAAGGGTCCCTAGATCTGTGGCACGCGATGAATGTTTCGATCGTCCGCCCTCTTGCTGGTCGTTAAGTCGAGCGATGGCAACGGCTGTCCTTTTTACAGCATGGGGTAATCTATCCAGCTGTTCTCGCATTCTGCTATTTTTCAGCAGATGTCAGTGCTGTTAAAAAGAATCGTGACCATTTTTGTTACGGGAAATGACGTGCTAAAAAGCAAAGGGTTCTCGTGGAGCTCTGTCACCCGCAACTATTTTTATAGAAATCACATCTATTCTTCGTGACTGGCAACAGTCAAAACGTCAGAGTTTGGTGTTCCCAGAGCGGGAACACTGCGCGATAAAGGTTAACTTGTTCCCTCACATCATTTAAAGAGACGCAACGGAGACAGATTCGCTTTTTTTGACCGATGTTGCTTCCCGGCATGGTTCTTTTTTAAATGTTTTTGCTCGGTTCCAGCGTTGCGGTTGCACAATCGCAGAAACCGATATTCTGACAACACAAAACCGACTGTTGTCAAAAGACCGATAGACTGACTGAAAGTTGTTGAAGACACAAAACCGATATTCTGACTGTTTTGATTCACGAAGAATCGATTTGATTTCAGTGAAATATTTTAGAGTGACATAGTTAAACGAGAACTCTACTTTTTAACACATAATGTCCAGTAAAAAAAAATATGAGTTATTTGTAAAATCGATGTCAGGATGATTTCTATATGTTCTAGCACTCGTTGAAGCTGAAGAATGGTATGAAAATGTTTTCATTGTATCTAGAACATTTATTTTCGGACTTGGGTGCCTGCTTTCCAAAACCCGCTTATAAGTGCTCGTTGAGTAAAGTGGTCAACGCAATGAGACTTTTTATTAGCACAGAGGAAGGAAATTTATAAACAACCAGGGTAGGAGTGGGAATGGAACCCACGACCGTATGCATAGACCATTGGCATTAAGTGGAACAGGCTCCTCCAACCTGCGGGACTCTTGATGAAAATGTATCGATACTGGACAGACCCAAATAACCCCTCCGTTGAAAAAGTGCAGCCGTTGCCATCGCTGGAATGAAGTAAAGCTTTCCTTAGGTCTTTGGCACGCAATTGGCGATTCTATCGTCCGCCATGTTGCAGGCAGTTAAGGGCGAGATTCAAGTGAAACGCATGCGATCAAGTTCGAATCGAACGTTTTTCAATCCACAGTTCGAACGTTTTAGCAGAATGCTTCCAATGAACAAACCTATCGCGCTGTCACGAGATCAAAACACGATTGGTTTGTTTTAGTTGAATAAGAAACATTGATATATCTCGGGACTGCAGATTAAAATGTATCGATACTGGATAGACCCAAATAACACCTCCGTTGAAAAAGTGCAGCCGTTGCCATCCCTAGAATGAAGTAAAACTTTCCTTAGGTCTTTGGCACGCAATTGGCAATTCTATCGTCCGCCATGTTGCTGGCAGTTAAGGGCGAGATTCAAGTGAAACGCATGCGATCGAGTTTGAACCGAACGTTTTTCAATCCACAGTTCGAACCGAACGTTTTTCAATCCACAGTTCGACCTTTTTGGCAGAATGCTTCCAATGAACAAACCTATCGCGCTGTCACGTGATCAGAACACGATTGGTTTGTTTCAGTTGAATAAGAAACATGGATATATTTCGAAGTTTCCCCTGTTCGACGCGGAAAACGTTCGAATTGTGTTTCACTTGAATCTCGCCCCAAATCGAGTGGTGACTCAACGGCTGCACATTTTCAGCCTTGGGCAGTCTATCAGTCGCTCTTCTACATCGATTTGAAAATGACTGCGCTTCAGAGGGTCGTCTAACACATTCTGCTCAAAATCTGACTTTGTGTTTATCGCTTCCTCACTGAAGATGTTTACTTTCAGCGAAGAAAAAACAAACAAACAAACAAAAAAGCAAAAGCGTTATGAATGCCTAGGAAAAGGAACATATAACGCCTGTATATATACACACAGGCACCAGCCAATGGCGGGCTGCGAAACAAAAACAAAAAAAAAGAAGAAGAATAAAAGAAAAACAGATGAATCCAATATATATTATAACAAGACGCATTCCGGTAAACAAAGCTATCTCAGATTAATGGGATGGTGGTGGATGCGAAATGCAGTTAGAGGTCGCATTCGTTCACTTAAACGCGGAGAGCGAAATTCCGCTATCAGGGAAGGAGGCAATAAAAACAGGGCCATGCATCATGTCGGTCAGTTGAAAGCCCGGATTTAAGAATTGAAAGTTGTATCCCTCTCGTTTTGTCACTCCGTCGTCTGCGATAAAGGTGTTGGGGGAAGGGATGGACGCGAGACGAGAAATTGGCGTCTCGCGTCTCGCAAAACAGCCGAAAAGCTTTGTCACGTCTCGCAAAAATCCCTATATCATAATGTTAAAAATGCTTGTCTCGTCTCGCAAAAAAGCTGTAAATCTCTGTCTCGTCTCGCAAAAACTCGTCTCGCGTCCATCCCTAGTTGGGGGTGGGACCGAGGAAACAATAAAGATGAATTGTGTGCCAAATGCATCGATCCCATTATGAAACACTTTCCAAAGTGACAGCTGTCTTTTTTTGTGTGTGTTTCTGCGCCGAATTTGATATCGATATACATGCAGGTAAAAAAAAAAAAAAAAAAAAAAAAAAAAACGATTGGTTTAGCAATCAAACCATCATCAGGAGCCACAAACAGTGGATTATAATTAAAATCAAACAAAATAGTAGGGTTTCGGTTGTGTGGCATATCAAAAGAGATATAATGGTGACAGTTATAATTCCCGTTCCATTCTATTTTCACAATAATTATCGCACTTTATTTGGCTCAGCTTTTATTAATTTTTATTATTATTTTTTTCAAACTGTGGTTTCTATTTCTTACCTCTAGCTGTTATCTTTTTAATGCGAGGTATGTCTTATTTGCAATATGTTTTGTGTTTTACTTATTAGTTATATTCTATTCTGTTTGTCATAGCTGCATTTGCGCGGTACAAATAGGATATCTTCTAAATAATTAATTATGGATGCTTGATTTGACTTTATATGCCATTTTTTATTTATTCATTTAATTATTACTTTTTATTTATTCCTTTCCTTTCCATACTTCCAAAGTATTATTAATATATCATCTTTTTTCACACTCCATGGCATTACTTGTCTATTGATTGCATTAAGCCTTCTCTGATGGCAACATGCACTAATACTGCCTCCATTACTGAGCTTTGATCTTCTTGTCGGTCCACTTCCTCGTTGTTTATTTCTAATAGCTACGGTCGCGCCCCCAAGTTACAAAAGGACCCTAATTTTGGTCAGGTAACTTGCAGAAACCTAGCTATTATTGTTTTTTTCGATTAAATTGAAATGTGTGTGCGGTGGCGCCTGATGATAGAGCACACCATTTCAATATTAATTCCATTTTCCGTCTATTTGCGGTTACATGTGATTAGGCTTGAAAAGCCCACAATTATATATATATATATATATATATATATAATTGTTGTGTGAGTGTCGAAATAGATTAAAAGACGCAAATTTAAAATTAAATTGTTGTTATTTTTAAAATTGTTATTAGTGAAGTAAATTTAGCGATTTAAAATGTATTAAATGTGTTTCATTAATACTTCTTAAACTTATCATACTTCTTACATCTAATTTTTCGAATCCGTGGACACATTGGTAATGCTGGAAAACTTGATCAAAAATACATTTGTTGGGATGTTTTAGATTCTAGATCTAGTTTGTAAATTTCAGATCACACTTACAGAAAAAATTTAGGGTTCAGCCCCAGACGAAAAATTTCTAGATTTCAGTGTTTAAGATTTAATAATACAGTTTCTAGAAGATTTATTTTTTTTTTTTTTAGTTTGTAAGATTTATTCTAATTTTTTTTAAATATTAAACTACATAATTAATAATGGTTAATATCATGATAATTACTAATTAATATATAAATTTTCTACGTCCGCTAGTGTTATTTCTTGTTTATTGAAGTCTTTTATTTTTTCTATTTTTCTTTTTGATATAGATCTTGTTCTTTGAATATTCTGGGTAGGGTGCGATCGGCGACCTGTGGGTCTTCCGCGGCAGTTGAAGAAAACTGTTGAACTGTTGAAGAAAAAAAATATATTGGTAATCGTTTTATTTGTAGTGTATTCTGTTCAATAAATAAAAAAAATATTAAAGTTTTTTATTTATTGAACAGAATACACTACAGATATTCAACATTTTTTTTTATAGTTCAGAATATTCTATTTAATTTCAAAAATTAAGAAAACGAACATTATTTCTTTTATTATGTATTTTTTTAAATTAAAAAAATTAATTATACATACTTTCCACTTCTTCTGCAGCTCCATCGGCTGGTTCCTCGTTTATATTATGGGTAGGGGCGCGGTCGGCAGCCCTACCAACTGTTGAAGAAAAAAAATATATTGGTAATCGTTTTGTTTGTAGTGCATTCTGTTCCCTAAACAAAAAAAAATTAATTTTTTTTCAGATATTTTATTGCTAGATTACAAATTAAAGTTAGTAGATTTCAGATATTTTATCGCTTTCAAAAATTAAAAAATAACGAAAATTATATTTATATAATGCATCATTTTTAAATAAAAAAAATTAGTTGCACCGACTTTCCACTTCTTCAGCTCCATCGATAGCTGGTTCCTTTTCTTGGTTAACTTCCTCGTTAACAATTTCTTTATTGAAGTCATATTGTATAACATCTAAATTAAAATGATAACGTTGAAGAAAAAAAGTGTATACTGATAATCGTTTTATTTGTAGTGTATTCTGTTCGATAAATAAAAGAACTTAATATTTTTAATTTAATAGATATGTTTAAAAATTTTTTAGATTTTAGATATTCATTATTGTTTGTTTTTGTATTTATATTTCAGAATATTCTATTATTTTAATTTCAGAAATAAAAAATTGTTTTTTTATATTATAGATTTTTTTTTAATGAAAAAATTAATTATACATACTTTCTACCGCTTCTTCAACTCCATAATTATATAGCTGTACAGCTGGCTCCATCATTAACATCGCCATAGATGGCTCTTCACTTCTAATTCCATCGTTGAAGTCATATTTCATAACATCTAAATTAAAAGGATTAAATGTATCCGCATTCTCTATATAAGAAAACAAGTAATGTAATTTAAATATTTTTTTTAATAAGCATTAGAAGAGAGACATGAAAACAAGAGAAAGAAAACTTACCTCTCTGTATAATATCACTTAAGATTATTCTTGGTTTCATAGAATTCCGGGTAAAAATATTTTTTCTTAATCTAAAATAATTAAATTGAATAAACAAACAAATAATTAACCAATTCGTACCCACGTATTTTAGCAGATTATTTGGTAATATCAGCAATAATAGATAAATTTCTGTTATCAATATTTGAATAAGGGATGATTTCTTTTAAAATTATGTATGAATATTGAAATATCGACATCCTATTTGGTCACATTAAAATGTTTTTTGGAGTTGAGTTTCAATAGTTGTGAACAAAGGCTACGAAAATAAACAACGTTTTCGACTGATAGCGAAAGTGCCGTCCCAAAAAAAAGGACGCTAGGCATAAATGGGTTAAATTGATTTAACAAACAATTAACACCGGTCAACACGATTTTTGGGTTTGACTTCTACATGTTAAATATTAGTTTCTCCTACGCCAAAACAAAGGAAAATAATTTTTTTTAATGAAAGTTTGCTTTTGTAGAAATTAAAGCAAATTTTCAATTTTTTGGCAAAAATCACTGGTTTTTATATGTTTTTTTTTTTTAATTCCACTCTAAATTATGATCAGAAAAGTTTTTACTGGAAATAAAAGTCTTTTTTATTCAAGATTTATAAACAATAACATATTAATGTAAAATAATAAGAAATTCATGTCTAAAAGTGACTATTTTTCGTATTTCTTTTATGTTCGTATGAGCAAATAATAATACAAACAAATAATAGTATTACAAATAATACTACAAGCAATACTACAGAGTTACAAATAATAATACAGTTTACTTTCGGGTTAATCAAAGTGCTGCTATCTTTCGTTTATGAAATAAATTAAAATATACTTATCGGCGTAAATCAGAGAAAAGCAAACTTTAAGAACTAAAAATGAAAATTTAAGTGTTTTTCAATGTCTAGAATCAGAATTTAAGCATGAGAACAGAACCCTCCCCCCCCCAGCCCCCCCTCAAAATTTTTTTTTGTTGACTGGTGTAATTTAATTTAATTAACAAAGAAATAATTAACAAATAATAACAAACAAATAATTAAATATAATTAACAATCAAATAGTTAAATTGAATTAACAAACAAATAATTTTTTATATGGAAAAAAAAATTCTTTAAGATATGATTTCCTTATATAAAAAAATACCATGCCAGACAGAAATTATAATAAAAAAATACTTACTTCTTTGGACTACTTCTTTGGATTACTTCTTTGGAATCATTATTTTCCGTTCAAGCACATCTTCGTTTATTAGAATGATTTCTTCAACCCTACCATTATTAAAATGAGGTGGAATCAAGAGTACTTTCCTTGTTTTAAAAGTTAATTTTGCAAACATCTGTGAAACAGCCTCTGAAATCGTTTAATATAGTTTCCTTACCTTAAAAAAGCATATTCAAGTCTTATTTATCATATGTTTATATATACTATAATTGTAATTTTAAAAGAAATTTAAACAAAATTTCATACTTAACTTATGCCAACTGCTACGACAATTTTCTGTGCAATGGACTAAAAGTTTTATTCGATTATGCTTTAAAAAACAGGTATAAATATAATTTGAGCAATTTTATCTACTTATTATAAAAGAAGATATCTGTCTGTTTCGGGTTTTTTTTTTTTTTTTCGTTAAAAAAATAAAGTATTTTTAAAAATATGGACAACCATAGAATTTTTATTACTTGAATGAATTAATGCACCTTGTAATAATAAAAATTCATCCTATTGCCAGGGTGTTCAACGAAACTCACGACCAGGGTTGCCACCGCATAACGGTGTTCAAGATAATTCCTTTAGTAGCCTTATACATGAAATATAGTATTCAAAATAGTATCCTTTATCCAAAAACAGTAGCCAAAAGAGTAGCATGATAATACCGTTATTCAGTCGAAAGCGTTGTTCATTTTTCGTAGCCTTTATGCACGGCTATTGAACCTCAACTCCACAAAATATTTTAATATGACCAAGAAGGATGTTGATATTTCAATTTTTATACCTAATGATTTTAAAAGAAATCATACCTTGTTCAAGAAGTGAACATCAGAAGTGTATCTATTATTACTGGTATTAACAAAAATCGAAGAAAGTCGTAAAAATATCTGGGTACAAATGGATTAATTATTTGTTTATCAATTCAATTTAATTATTTTAGATTAAGCGAAAATATTTTTAGCCGAAATTCTATGAACTCAAGAATTATCATCTTAAGTGATATTATCTTAAGTGATATCTTAAGTGTAAGTTTTTTTTTGTTTTCATGTCTCTCTTGTAATGCTTATTAAAAAAGATTTAAATTACATTATTTATTTTGTTATATAGAGAATGCGGATACGAGTAATGCTTTTAATTTAAATGGTATCCAATATGATTTCAATGATAGCGAAGAACCAGCTATGGAGATGATAATGATGGAGCCAGTTATGGAGCTATATAATGATGAAGAAGAGGTAGAAAGCATGTCTAATTAATTTTTTATTAAAAAAAAATCTATAATATAAAAAATAATGTTCCTTATTTTTTAATTTTTGAAATTAAAATAATAGAATATTCTGAAATATAAATATCAAAACAAACAATAATGAATATCTGAAATCTAAATTTTTTTAAACATATCTATTAAATTTAAAAAAATTACATTTTCTTTTATTTATTGAACAGAATACACTACAAATAAAACGATTACCAATTTATATTTTTTTCTTCAACGTCATCATTTTAATTTAGATGTTATACAATATGACTTCAAGGAAGAATTTTTCAACGAGGGAGTTAACCAAGAACAGGAATCAGCTATCAATGACCAGCTGATGGAGCTGAAGAAGTGGAAAGTATGTATAACTAATTTTTTTTTATTTAAAAAAGATTTATATTATAAAAATAACGTTCTTTTTTTTATTTTTGAAAGCGATAAAATATCTGAAATCTTCTAACTAAAATTTGAAATCTAGTGATAAAATATCTGAAAAAAAAATAATTTTTTTTATTTATTGAACAGAATTACACTACAAATAAAATTGTTGCCAGTATTTTTTTCCTTCAACATTTGGTAGAAGCCGCAGCCGCTGAAGACCCGGAGGTCACCGACCGCGCCCTACCCATAATATAAATGAAGGAGCAGCAGAAAAAGTGGAAAGTATGTATAACTAGATTTTTTATTAAAAAAATATCTATAATTAAAAAAATAATCTTCGTTTTTTTAAATCTTTTAAATTGAGTAATAGAATATTCTGAAATCTAAATATAAAAAAGGGAAAAAAAGGTTGAATATCTGTAGTTTATTCTGTTCAGTAAATAAAAACACTTTAATATTTTTTTTTATTTATTGAACAGAATACACTACAAATAAAACGATTACATATATAATTTTTTTTCTTCAACAGTTGTTAGACCACTAGTGCGGCCGCTTAACGACAAGTTTTAGAAGGATTTTGCACTTCGAGGTAAAAGCAATGCTTTTTTTTTTTTTTTTTTTTTTTTAGATTCTTGTTTTGGGGGCTTTAAATAACGTTTTTAGGCTCGTAGGCACTAGAGATGAGTTCGGGCTCATTTTTTGAATCCCGAGCCCGCCCGAGGCCGAGCAATATTATTTAGGTCGGAGCCCGAGCCCGCCCGAGCCCGAAATTTTAGTTAAAGATAAAAAAAAATCCAATTACTTCATTGATAGAATACAATGAATTTTGTCGTTTGTGCTAATTAAAGACAAATAGAGTTGCAAACTCTCAATGCACTTTCTAATTCTTTATTTATCCATATGTTTATCAAATAATATCGGATCTCATGACTAACTAATGAATATAAGCCGCCGTTCTGAAATATCCAAAGAGCTTAACGCACCTTCTAGGCGCCAGTGCCGCTATTTTTTTATAAGTACAGAAACTCCGGTTATAGTGAACCTGGATATAGTCAACCATCGGATATAGTGAACGCAAACAATTAGTCCCGATTCAAACACAGTATCTCTATCCATCATGAAGACACTTGAGTTTAGTGAACTTCGGATATAGTGGACGAAATTTGATGGTCCCCAGAGGCTCACTATAACCGGAGTTGACTGTACTTTTATTTTCCTCATGAATCACTTGTTAAAATCTGTTTCAAGGAGTATATTCAATGAAGGAGAAATTTTTCACGAGCCCGAGCCCGGTTCGGGCCCGGGCTCGGGCTCGGGCTTTCGGGCTCGGGCTGAGCCCGTCTCATCTCTAGTAGGCACTCGCTGTGAGCTTCGAGTAATATAGCGCGAAATTTGAATCCGTCGTTACGATTTTTTCTTCTAATTATGTTTTTCTTTCGATGTATTGATGTGCTGTAGCTGATAATATCCCTCAAATGCAACAATTAAAAGATAGAAAATGTCAACCGAACACTTATAAGAACAAGATCTGAATCAAAAAGGAAAATAGAAAAAAATGAAAGAAGACTTCAATAAACAAGCAATTGCAATAGCGCACGTATAAAATTTATAAATTAATTATTAATTATCTTGTTATTAACCATTATTAATTATGTTGTTTAATGTTTAAAAAGATTTTTATAATAAATCTTACAAACTAAAAAAAAAAAAAAAAAAAAAAAAAAAATTCTAGAAACTGTAGTACTGTGTAAATTCTAACAAACGAAAATCTAGAAATTTTGCGTCTGGGGCACAAACCCCCTTTTTTTCATTAAATGTAGTCTGAAATTTACACACTAGATCTAGATATTAAAACGTCACAACAAGTAAAAATTTTAATTAAGCGTTCCAGCATTTGTTAAAATTATTGACAGACTGTATATAGTACGCAGTGGCGTATGTGAAGTAGCGCACGTGGCTGACATCAAAGCTGCGTCCTTTCTCTTAGTAAAAAAAGACCGCTTGTCTCTAGGATCATTCTTAGAAATATCTGCAAAATGACCATTTAACCCTTTATGACCTGGACCGGGCCCATCGTGATTCTACCTGGCCTGCTTGTGCACTCCGAAACAGGCCTACGGACGTTTCCTCATTGGTTTCGGCCGTTAGGTGACGTATCTAAGTGCTGTAACCAATAAGTGAGCATCCGTAGGCCTCTTTGGATGACTCATCGGAGTGCACAAGCAGGCCCTGTAGAATCAAGATGGCCCCGCCTGGACTTTTTTTTTCTACAGTCGCACAAAAAAGTATTTGAGTGTAAAGATAAATTTCCTATTATGGTTTTGTGAATAACTAATACATTATTACTTTCCGAACATGTGCCATGTAAGGAAAGTATTGTAGTCATAAAAAAATTCGACTTCGAGATTTTGGTGACACGTTTTGAGGTCTTCTGAATTCATTTATGCTATTTTTACGAAATGTATGTATGTGTGTGTGTGTGTGTGTGTGTGTGTGTGTGTGTGTGTGTGTGTGTGCGCGCGTTTGTGTGTATGTGAGTGAACACGATAGCTCCTAAACGGAGCATTCGATTGAGCTCAAATTGGGTATATATATTATAAACCATCATTATAAGACCGGTATTGATTTTGGTGTGTATAGGACTTATAATTTTTCTACAGGGCTACGACAAAGTTTTTTTTTACATTATGGCCTATGGGGAGGAATTCTTGAAAGTGCGCAAGCGTTTAAACGACGCATTCTATTGAGCTTTAATTTGGTATATGTGTTTGAATTATTCATCGATTAAAATTTATTTAAATGCTTGGTAATGATCTTAATCCTAAGTGTTCGGAAAGTGGAGTCACTCCAGATTTTTTTTCTCCGAATGACACACAAATCAAAAGTAATAGGATAAGAAACCATTATTTTATGCGATTAACTTTTTTGAGAAGGCGTATATATATATATATATATATGTGTGTGTTCACAGAATCGAATCGTAAATCGGCTGCCGCACACGTATTGATCATACACATTGGGCGATCGGCTGTATCCGGCCTTGGAGATGACGTTTATAATGCGTAATCGAATCGACAGATTCTTGTGATGCGCGCGTGTGCAGGAGAGTACTTCCCGTCTTGAGACGCTGCCAGACCCAGACATTTATCTATATTTCTATCTTCTCTGTCTGCCGTTCGCACCCTGCCCGCGACGATTTACGGCGTGCAATTTTCCACTTTCTCGCCACTGCAAAAGCACTTTGCACCAATTAGGTGAAGAAGGGAGAAAAAAAAAAAAAACGGGATCGAAGTCCTCTGCATCCATTTTGAAGATCTGCAATTACGAAGCTGAGGAAGCTAGCTACGAAAAAGTTACGGTCAAATTAAACGAAAAGTAAATATTCCAAAGCAGGGGCGTAGCCACGGGGGAGGTTAGGGGGGTCATAACCCCCCCCATGAGGAAATTTTTGCTATACAAAATGTATATTCTTCACTCCCTTATCACACACATGTATGCATATATATGAGTTGCAGTACTCGTAACCCTCCCCCCATGAAAAATTTCTTTCTACGCCCCTGTTCCAAAGTTTATCAACCCCTAAGCGCAAGAATTTATTCATTAATATAGAAGACCAACTGTACACTGTTATGAATATAAGTTCAACGTTTCACCAAATAACCGGTAAAATCAGAGAGTTACAAGCAATGTCATGTACGTTGAACCGTATTAATGGTTCACCCGAAAATCCCTTATAAAAGCCAAGTACCGACTGAATTAAGATTTCGGTTCAACAGTGAAAAACAAGAGTTTTCTAACATGGCCGCCGTTAGCTCGCGTTAGGAGGTGAGCGGCGATTACGAAAAATAAGAAAAATCTGCCTCATGAATTTTTCGAAAAGAAAAATCCTTCGAAAATGGCAGAAAGAACCTTTGTTAAAAAATATAGGCTGTGCAAAGGGGCTACCCCATTTGTCAAAGGAGCCCCCATTTGACATCGAATAAACTCGTTTGACAGCAATGGCTATCTGCCATTGCTTACTTCATTTAAAAGAGAACAGAAACTGATTATAGCTCATAACTCATTCATATTTTTGAGTTACTATTACTTTTCTAAAATCACGTGTAAAATACCAGAGCTCAATATTCTATTTTGAACAAGAAAATTTTTATCGCAAATTGAGATTAAAACAATGCGATATATAATTTGTTTTAGCAGAAAAAAAATTTGTCATGGCTTAGTTGTCAACGCGCGATCGTTTGAATCAGTCATTGTGGGTTCGAGTGTCGAGTAGAACTTTTTGTTCCTTTTTTTTCTAGAAGTGTGTATTCATTTTGCTACATAATGGTGCTTGAGGAAACACTGCTAAAATGGTGAGTCTTAACACACCATTTTCCAAAATACCCGCTGCAGCTAAATTTGCACCGGAATTCCGGTGAAACGTCGAACTATATTTTTAAAAGTGTATATTCTGACACAGCTGGCTGTGCAGCCGCTCAGCCCCAGCCGTGTCAGGAAACTTGAGCTCTGTGGCGTCAGAGCTCAAGTTTCGGGAGAGAGGGAGGCTCAGCCTGATTAAAAAGTGATCGGAAAGCTGTCTATTTAAAACAATCTACTCTAATAGAACACGCAGACTAGATGGGCGATTTGTTCGACTGCCATGTCGTTGGTAGCTAAAGGGATCGACGGCAACGGCTGCACTTTTTCAGCGTTGGGACATTTTAACCGTATTTGTTTCAGACTAGCACTGAAAATGCTGAAATAAGGTGGTTTCACAGTGCAACCAGCGTGTGTCCAAGGGATAAAGTACGCATACTTTAGGTGACCACCTATCAATAATAATGAAGGAGAAGAGGGCAAGGCCATACTCAAGGGGGGACCAGGGTGGCCGGTCCCCCCAAAAAAACTTTAAAATTTTGTTAACAAAACAATAATAATGAAGCCTTTTGTGAAAAATTTAGCCTTTTTCACCTTTTGGTCCCCCCCCCTCCTGAAATTTTTTTCTGGGTACGGCCCTGGAAGGTACTGCCCTGGAATTCATTTATGCTATTTTTACGAGATGTATGTATGTATGTGTATGTGTGTGTGTGTGTGTGTGTGTGTGTGTGAGTGAACACGATAGCTCCTGAACGGGGCATGCGATTCAGCTCAAATTGGGTCTATATGTTATAAACCACCGTCGCAAGACCGGTATTGATTTGGGTGTGTATAGGACTTATAGTTTTTCTACAGGGCTACGACAAAGATTTCTTTTACATTATGGCCTATGGGGGAAAATTCTTGAAAGTGCGCTAGCGTTTAAACGGTACATTCGATGGAGCTCAAATTGGGTATACATGTTATAAACCACCTTCGCAAGACCGGTATTGATTTGGATGTGTATAGGACTTACAGTTTTTCTACGGGGCTACGACCAAGATTTCTTTTACATTATGGCATATGGGGGGGGAATTCTTGAAAGTGCGCTAGCGTTTAAACGGTACATTTGATCGAGCTTCAATTTGGTATATATGTTTGAATTATTCATCGATTAAAATTTATTTAAATGCTTGGTAATGATCTTAATCGTAAGTGTTCGGAAAGTCGAGTGGAGTCACTCCAGATGTTTATGTTAACAAGTCTTTTTCAAAAGACTATAGGACCCATCAATCTGAAGTAATACTTTAATGGACACTCTTTTAGAAAATCGAATCCTTTAATCATAAAACAGACGTCTGAATTTTTCGGAGGGGGGGGGGAGGCTCGGCCTGATCAAAAAGTGATCGGAAAGCTGTCTATTTAAAACAATCTACTCTAATAGAACACGCAGACTTGGTGTAAGCTGATGCAGTGAAGTATTGGGTAATGATTTTTAAAAGGAATGGTTACAATGAAGAAATTTTTCTTTATTTTTTACAATTTTAATCTAACGGTATTTCTAAATACCGTCAGTAGATAAAGGATTAAGGCATTCTTTTGTAAGTTATATGTATCTGAAAAATTCAGTACGGGTGATGGGGTGGGTTGGTTGGTTATGGGTTCAGGGAAAGGGCTATCTGCCTCAAGAGGAGGATCGCTTGAGCGCAGGACTTCTTGAAGTAGTCTAACGCGTATTCACGTCACATCTGGAGAAAACCACCCAAACCACTTCAGCCATCTACCTGGGTTCGGTGTCTTGTCCACTCGTCCGTGGTTCGACGGCCGAGGTGGGTGTTGAAATCTAAATGTCCATTTTATTTCCTAGGTCCCTACTAGCAATTTTGCTCGGGCCATCATCGGCTGGCTACGTGGCCGGTGGTTGCCCGAGCAAAATTGCTAGTAGGGAAGTAGCCTAAGCACAGCAACGTGCAAATTTGTATTAATTCTAAAATTTTATTTTCCATTTAATTTGATAAAAAATTTTGCTACAACTTTAAGGTTTACAGGTGTCTCTCTTTAGAAGCCGAGATAGCCTTTTATGTATAGCTATTACGTAATGAACAAACACAACATATATTTAGATCAGGGGCGTAGCCAAGGGGGGGGGGGGTTAGGGGGTCATAACCAGACTTCGTGCGATTACACGATCAACTGTAATCGATTACAAGAAATGATATGCATTACGATTACTAACAATTTCCAAAAAGATTATGACTAGTGAATATTAATTTAGTAAAATAACAGTAATCTTGATGTTAAAGAAATCAAATATCAAAAGAATTCTATAATAATGCAATTTTATCATAGCATTTTTGTAAAATTTGTAAAATATTATTTTAGTCATCGATTACAGTCGATTGTAATCGGCACGAAGTCTGGTCATAACCCCCCCCATGAGGAATTTTTGCCATTAAAAATGTATATTCTTCACTCCCTTATCACACACACGTATACATATATATGAGTTGTAGTAGTCGTAACCCCCCCCATGAAACATTTCTGGCTACGCCCCTGATTTAGATCAATCGGCCTGTCTTGCCCTTAGACCAAGATGAGATTTGCGTTCATTTGTCTTATGTAATGAGATTTCTTGCATAAAAAATCACATTTTCCTCATATTTATTTTAAAAAGTAAGGATTCTTTTCTAATGCTATGTCTTCACGCTAAAATTTTAAAATAACAGTTGCGTGCTCCATCCTACATTTATTCAGATTGCATAAAGCGTTCGGGTACAGATTACAACTGAAGTCAAAAAAGGGTCTCTAGATCTGTGGCACACGATGAACGTTCAAATCGTCCGCCATCTTGCTGGTAGTTAAGTCGAGCGATGGCAACGGCTGCCCTTTTTGCAGCATTGGGAAAGGGTTGAATCAGGGGTGTCCAAATCGAGACGCATTCGGTGATTTCAAGCACCGCATTACATCTTGTGGCTACTTATTGTTTTTAGGACAGACTGGACACTTTCGAAATAATTTCGAGCCCGTAAATATTTTATCTCTTGTAATTTACGAATCTCACTTCAAAAGAAAGTATTTACGTACCCCGAAATGCGTTGTCAAAAATCAAGCCTCTCAAAAATGAAGCCGTCTCTCATGAACTTCCAAATATCCGAAAAATTCATCCCAGAATCCTATTTCTAAGAACAAAAATTTCAATCTCACGTTGTTAGATCCTCCCCTAAACTGAAAACCTACATGTGTTCGTATTTTCTAACTCTCCCTATAACCTTTAAAAAAAACGAAAAAACAGCAAGAAAAGAGGAATTAATATTTAGCCTGTTTTACAAGAGTTGTATGGCGCATATAAAACGGCCTGTGAAAAAAAAAAATGGCGCATGGTATGAGAAAGGTTGGCCAACCATAAATTACATTGATTTCAAATTCTCATTCTGCTGATAAAATTCCGTCAGCCACACCCACCCAAGGGTGAAAAAAACATGGATTAAAATACATAGGTACCATTATAGTAAAAAAAAAGCAAAATATTCAGAGACGACATGCACGAGAATGCACGACATCAGAGGGCGCTTTCTCTGATATGGGTTTTTAGGGTCTTAGCATGAAACAACCATCTTCTAGCAGCAGAATAATACGTATTTATATTAATGTAAGCCACACACAGTACATTTCATCTTTGTCCACTTGAAATAAACAATAACTTTCACATTCTATTTTTGACATTACAGTTACTGTAGTAACAGAATCCATTTTTCCACTTAGGTTGATCAATTGAACAAGCCATCAAAAACAAGTCATTTTAAAAATTCTCAAAACAAGAATAGACGCGTACACAAGAAACAAATAGATCATTAACATTTATAAAGTATTTGAATTTTTTATGCTCGTCTATAGCTCTTTTGATTTTATTTCTTTCGCATATGATGCAACACTTCAAGCTTCCTAGCAGCTACGTCTATCGTCGTAAAAATCGAACCATTTTCACATTTTTAGCAATATAGATGATACCTATCCTCCAACCTCCAATATTAACCCATGATTTAAATACTGAAAGAAAATTTCGACACTCGATTCAAAGCTACAGGCTCTTTAAAAATCATCCGTCTTAGAAATTTACAACAATTTATCACTCTGGCCCTCCCGATCTTAAAAACTCAGAGATATGATTAAGTTTCTGCTTCAAAGAACAACAGCACTCTGTCTTGAAAGGCGCGTGTAAAAATTTTCATAAAGCTGTGTTTCCATTCAAATAAAGTGCCGGATATTCGATTATCATTCCATATTTCATGTACTCTCTCCAATTTATTTTGCGAACAAAGGGAGATTTGCTTTGAATCGCTGCCAGAAATCTTAAATTGTGCTTTTACTTTCGAAAAAAAAAAAATTCTTAGAATCCATTTGCCATTCAGAAGCGCTCGCGTTTGATTTCAGTGACTCATGTAAGCTCACCCTATTTCAAACTTTATTAAAAAATAGTTTATACGTAAAAAATAAAGTCAAAACAAATATATTAAAAAAAAAAGAAACCAACTTTGGATTACTTGATAAAGTTATGTAGCAGTAAAGTAGTAGGGTTTGGCCGAATTCCCGCCAAATACAGAAGATAACTCCAGGCAGATTTCAGTTTTGGGAAATTATTTTCTGATGCCGAATTTGGCGATAAATCGCCAAAAGTGCCCAACCCTGGCGGTTTTTGACATTGACCACCGTCGTTACTGTTAATCAATTAAGAATAGCTTTAAAACACGGATTTTTTCTGATTTTCTAAATGATAATATCATCCGAACGTGACCAAATTTGTATGTGGCCATCCCTTAGCTATCTCCTTCCAATGAAAAAGGAATTTTTCAAATCGGATCATGGGGAAAAAAATTATCATTGTACATATATATATATATATATATATATGGACGTATAACATAGTACTTCCTCTTCTTTTGAAGTTGGTTATAAAATTTAAAGGTCATACTTTTGTGTTTAAAAGTTCTTAAAGATTAGCAGATTAGTTATTAAAATCACATATAAGCAGCTATTAGCCTCACTTGAAATTGCAGGTTTAAAAATTATAGTACGGGGCTAAAATACAGTTTAAAATTGATATGAAATTCTTTTTTCCTTAATATTTCACTACCAGCTAGTAGCACATTTAAATTAGTATACGAAATTTCAGCTCAAGTGAAGATTGGGATGTTAGTTTTGTACTGTTAATTAAAGCAGACCTACGAGATGTTCAGGAGATGATTTCCTCCTGTTCAGAACTTAAATTGAGATTAATAGCAAAAAATTGGATTCTGTGCCGCTTTTAAACCCTAGTTTATCCCTATATAACCTGTTTTAGCCCTATATAATAATTTCACAACCCGCCATTTTGAGTGCGACTTGGTAAGAGCTGGTGGGTGATTCCGTTGGCTAAATCGTTATAAAAATTTAAATGAAAGTGTTCTCTTTAACACTTTGAGGCGCAACCCTTTACCAATGCTGAAAAAGGGGCATCCGTTGCCATCGCTCGACTTAACAACCAGCAAGAGGGCGGACGATCGAAACGTTCATCGCGTGCCACAGATCTAGAGACCCTTTTTTGACGACAGCTGGCTGTCGCGTGGGGCACAGCCAGCTGTCGTCACGTTTCGACCGTCCGCCATCTTGTTGGTCGTTAAGTCGAGCGATGGCAACGGATGCCCCTTTTTGGGCAATCTATCCAGCTGTTCTCGCATTTTTCCATTTTTCAGCAGATATCAGTGCTGTTCAAAATAATCGTGACCCTTTTTTGACGGGAAATGACGTGCTTAAAAAGTAAAAGATTCTCGTGTGAGCTCTGTCACCCGCCACTATTTTTATAGAGATCCAATCTATTCTTCGTGACTAGCAACAGTCAAAATCTCAGAGTTCGGTGTTCCCAGAGCGGGAACACTGCGCTTTTAAAGGGTTAAAACATTTTTTTGTGTGTGTGTGTGCATGTAACTTAATTTCTTCCCCTCTCTCTCTCTGCACAGAGCGTCAAAGAGATGCGAAGTCACCTCATCCGATCGAAGGACGCCATGTTTTTCTTCTCTGTCGTGCCGCTGGTGGCCTCCATCAGCTCCAACATCCACTGGCCCATCAGGAGGATGAGCAACGTATCCGGCGACATCATGCTGGGTGCGCTCTTCCCCATACACGAGAGGAACGCCAAGTACGAGTGCGGGAGGCTACAGGTGAGGGAGTATTGACGTGTGCACAGTACACGCCAAAAATGGACACTCAATTTTTTTCCTTCACATGTATTAGCTTATATCGCTTGAATAACTCAACATTAACAGTAATAACAACAATGAGCAATACAGAAGCGTCACAGAGGTCATCGGTTTTCGGCTAAAATGACCTATAGAACATCAGCGAAAATGGCGCAAATTTAAGAAAGAACTGAAATGGTCCCTCATAATTTAAACAAGCAAATTTTTTGCAGTAGCAACACTTCTACTGTTGTTACTTGCTTATAAATAAATCTTGAAGCCAGAATTGTCAAAAAATGACGGTGTCGAATGGAAGGATGCATAAGATCCACGAGTTGCAAAAACGAACATGCTGAATCCGCGATGCATGAGGTGTCCTTTGCATCCTGTGCGTCTGCAGATTCAATATGTCTACTCCCATGTACGACTCTAAGCAGACGTATGGCCGGCTAAACCATTCTACTACTCGAGAATTCGATAACCTACTAAATCGATTGTGCTTCACAATGGTTTGTTCACAGTCCAGCACAACATTTTGATATCCTTTTAATTTTTCTTTAATTTCTGTGTAGCTTACTTGTTCAACTGACTTGACGAAAAGTACACTTCGTTACAGGACGAAGGGATTCAACATTAACACTAATAACAACAATGAACAATACAGAAGCGTCACAGAGGTCATCGTTTTCCGCTAAAATTACCCATAGAACATCAGCGAAAATGGCGCAAATTTAAGAAAGAACTGAAATGGTCCCTCATAATTTAAACAAGCAAATTTTTTGCAGTGGCAACACTTCTACTGTTGTTTCTTGCTTATAAATAAATCTTGATGCGTACACTTGAAGCCAGAATCGTCAAAAAATTGACTGTGTCGAATTGAAGGATACATAAGATCCACGAGTTGCAAAGAACGAACATGCTGAATCCGCGACGCATGAGATGTTCTTTGCATCCTGTGCGTCTGCAGATTCAATATGTCTACTCCCATGTACGACTCTAGGCAGACGTATGGCCGGCTAAACCATTCTACTACTCGATAATTCGATAACCTACTAAATAAATCGATTGTGCTTCACAATGGTTTGTTCACAGTCCAGTAGAACATTTTGGTATCCTTTTAATTTTTCTTTAATTTCTGTGTAGCTTAACTTGTTCAACTGGCATGACGAAAGTATACTTCGTTACAGGACGAAGGGATTCACCAGCTGGAGGCGTTGCTCTTGACCATCCACAAAATAAACAACGACCCTTCCATCCTTCCCGGGGTCACGCTGGGTGTCCTGGCGCTGGACAGCTGCGACTCCGCAGCTTACGCCCTGGAGCAAACTCTGGACTTCATCAAGGGTTTCATAGCGAGGAACAACGCCAATCTGGAGCGCCAGTTCAGGTGCGGCGACGGGACCGTCCCCAGCTACAGGAACGGGAGCTTCGACAGGGTGGTCGGCATCATCGGTGGACAAAGCTCTTCGGTCTCCATACAGCTGGCCAATCTTCTGAGGCTGTTCAGAGTTCCACAGGTTAGAACTCTCTGTCCATGCCATTGCAGTAAAACCCGGTTAATCCTTTAACGCGCAGTGCATCCCACTCTGGGAACACCCAACTACTCTTCGTGACTGGCAACAGTCAAAACGTCAGAGTTGGGTGTACCCAGAGCGGGAATAGTGCGCGTTAAAGGGTTAAGACAGTGTTTTCCACAGAATGCTTGCAAACATTGATGAATTAAAACATGTCACAACTGTAGAAATCTCGTCCATATCGCCAAGAATGTTTCGAAGTGTGTTCAAAAAAACTCTGTTCGACGTGTTCATGTTTGCATTCAAAATGTAGGCGGACATTTTTCAACATTGGCTGTAAGGAAAACGATAATGTCAAAAAATTTGAATTAAGTTACGTTTTTTTCGAAAATAACCTAATGAAAGGATAAGTAACATTCTGCGTTTATAATTTCTGTTTTACCTCACGTATAAAGTTGTAACAGCCCAACAGAGTGTTGTAAATGGTCTCCCGCAATTAACCCTTTAACGCGGAGTGTTCCCGCTCTGGGAACACAAATCTCGGGCGTTTTGACTGTTGCCAGTCACTAAGAATAGATTGGATTTTAAAAAAATAGTGGCGGGTGACAGAGCTCCACAGCAATTCTTCACTTTTTTGCACGTCATTTCCCGTCAAAAAAGGGTCACGATTCTTTTGAACAGCACTGACATCTGCTGAAAAATGGAAGAAGGCGAGAACAGCTGGATAGATGGCCCAATGCTGAAAAAAGGGCAGCCGTTGCCATCGCTCGACTTCACGACCAGCAAGAAGGCGGACGATCGTAACGTTCATCGCCCGCCACAGATCGTGCCACAGCTGACTGTGCCCGGCACAGCCAGCTGTCGTCAAAAAAGGGGTCTCTAGATCTGTGGCACGCGATGAACGTTTCGATCGTCCGCCATCTTGCTGGTAGTGAAGTCGAGCGATGGCAACGGCTGCCCTTTTTTCAGCATTGGGAAGGGGTTGCGCCTCAAAGGGTTAAGGGTGTATGTCGAAAGAAAAAAAAAATTCTGTTTTTAGTCTTGGTACACAAATTGAAATAAATTAATAGCACCATGGTCTCCAAAAAATTGCAGAGGGTTCTTCATCAGCTGCTTTACACACTGCAGTAAACGAAAAAGCTGTGGCTTTTATGAAATTTTCAGAAAAAATTCTTAAAACATGGATCTGAGCTGCAAGATTTTTCGAAGTGTGGCAGGCTTTGCGAAAATTTCCGATTTTCAAGAATTTTTTCTAAAAGTTTTGAAACGGATACAGATGGATCGTTTATTTCCGTATGTAGTACAGCTTGTAAAGAGACAGTTTCAAAATTTTGAAGTGCCTGGCATAATTAGTTTATTTGTACTTATGTACCAAAATCACATGATTTTTTTCGAACAACACCGTTAAGAAGTTTTCCAAGGGGATGAAAGGCAAAAACTTCTTGAGAGGGAAAACTTCTGAAACGGGAGACTGATTTTTTGAAAAACAAAGTAATTTCAGTATAAATATTGAAGAAATATCTTTTCACGTTATTAAAATATTATCTAAATAATATATAGTTACTTTTATAAATTATAGTTTTCCAAGGGGATGAAAGGCAAATATTTCATGAGAGGGAAAACTTCTTAAACGGGAGACTGATTTTTTGAAAAACAAATAAAGTAATTTCAGTATAAATATTGAAGAAATATCTTTTCACATTATTAAAATATTATCTAAATAATATAAAGTTTATAATTACTTATATAAATTGTAGTTTTCCAAGGGATGAAAGGCAAAGCTTTCTTTGATAGGGAAAACTTCTTAAACGGGAGACTGATATTTTGAAAAACAAATAAAGCAATTTCAGTATAAATATTGAAGAAATATTTTTGACGTTATTAAAATATTATCTAAATAATATATAGTTACTTTTATAAATTATAGTTTTCCAAGGGGATGAAAGGCAAAAATTTCTCTAGAGGGAAAACTTCTTAAACGGGAGACTGATATTTTGAAAAACAAAGTAATTACACTATAAATACTGAAGAAATATCTTTTGACGTTATTATCAGGTTGTAACGAAAGTTTTCCGCCAGATTTGCTTGAGTCAGCTCAAGCGATACCGAGCGATTGAACTTATATGTCAAGTTTATACGATGCCTTGCGCGACTAATGGACATGGTACTAATGTCTAACTCTTTTGCTAATTCTCGAGTGGATGAATATTTTATCTTCTTTCACAAGTTCTCGTAGGCGGGCCTCATCAGTAGGCCGGCCAGAGCGCTCTGCTTCTTAAATGTCCTAGTCCTCGTTTTTGAAATTTCGGTACCAAATCCTCATAATGTCGTGTGATACAACAATAGTACCTTAAGCTGTACACATGATTCGGTGTCATTCTGTAGCTGGCTTTTTGCAACAGAACTGAGAGTAAAGGATGGTTCAATCTGGTAGCGTGATAGTTCCATTTCAGACACCTTATACTTAATCATAAAGATTTTACAGATTTCACAACACACTGCTCTAAAACAAGTCTTTTTCTTTCAAATAACAAAAATCGTTTGACAAAATATCTGCAAAGTCACCAACGCGAACTGCTTGTGCAGACAATACTTCCAGTGGCGGAAAACTTTCGTTACAATCTAATAAAATATTATCTAAATAATATATAGTTACTTTTATAAATTATAGTTTTCCAAGGGGATGAAAGGCAAAAATTTCTTCAGAGGGAAAACTTCTTAAACGGGGGACTGATTTTTTGAAAAAATAAATAATTTCAGTATAAATGTTGAAGAAATATCTTTTCACATTATTAAAATATTATCTAAATAATATAAAGTTTATAATTAATTATATAAATTGTTTTCCTCCCTTAAAAAATAGTTAATATAGTAAAACAATATAATTAACTATTCTATATCAAATCTTTTTTTAAAATATTCGCTTAAGCATTTTTGGAATCGATTTTACAGAAAACAAAACCCGTAGCTTTTTGTTTTTTATCGGCAATCTTTAATTAGTCTTCCGTTTTTGTTTGTTTTTTTAATTCCATTCACATGCTCAACGCTTTCGATAAAACGACGAAAAGTTTCTAGTCCTATAACAGCATCCGGAAAACTAATCTCCACAACCTCTTATTCAGTTTCACTTATTTCTTAATTTTCTGTAAGCTGATGAATTTCACGCAATGTTGGCATTTCACTGGCCAGTACACTCGTTTTCAGTCCTAAACACTGATTTTTACGTACAACAATAAGAAAGGGGGGAGATGAAAGCCACATGTAAACACTTTCTGGAAGTAAACTCAGAAGTGGAAACAACTTTTTAAGCGGGAAAGTGTTTGGAACGAAACATTTTAAACGTGTTGTTTTAACATTGTATGAATCGGGAAAAAAACTGGGAACCGCAAATAACAACTTTTTAAGCGGGGAAAACTCCTTAAGTGGGAAATTCTTAAACGGGTTTTACTCTCATACTGAATTGCCAAAGTTCGCATTGAATTGGTGCGAAGAATGAATTATTCGTTTTAACAAGACATTTCCCTACCCAGACAGCACGCATGGGTTCTCTGAACGTCTATGAACTTTCAGAGAACCTGTGTGTGCTTTGTGGGTAGTAGCACAATCAGTTCAAAAAACACGTATGTTGAACGTCATAGAACGTACTTTTAACGTTTTTTGAACTATTTGTTCTCCTACTCAGACAGCACACACAGGTCCTCTGAAAGTCTATTAACGTTCAGAAGACATTTTCTGAACGTTAATAGACGCTCAGAGAACCTATATGTGCTGTCTGGGTAGGGTTAACGCATAAAAAACATTTATTGGATCCATTCCGCATTTCACTAGCACATTACAGAAAACACGACACATTGATAGAAGGAACAGGAAAAGAACCATCTCCGAATTTCGGATAAAGTGCGTCACGTGATAAATTCACTTTACCCTTTGTAGACAGGAGGTAGATTTTTCAGCGAAACTGCAGCGCATCTTAAAAGACGGACATGGTTCAGATTTCTACCAAGTACTGCTTACCCCCTCTGTTATTGCCATCAACCTTGCCGTCGATGGTTATTGCGCTAACCCCTAAATAGACGGTCGGGGAGAGATGTCAATATCCATCCACCATTCCAGTTGCAAACCTGTTTCAAAAAACGAAAATACACACGTGAACGTAAGTCCCTTGTTCAAAATTCGTTTTACTTCGTGGGAGGGCCGCCAACTGTTGTTGTTCAAAGAGCAGTTTCATCTCAAGAATCGCTGAAAGGGGTAAAGCAAACTCGAGACATTCCCGTCGTTTTAAACCAACAGGCCCAAAATCTCCCCGTCGTCAGAAGGTTAAACCGGGAGCTTCATACGGTGGTCACAGAAGCCAAACCGGAATAAAATCTCCATAAAGACGCGTTAATTCTTTTCACTTCTTCAATCTCCCGCTGCAGATTTCATGCGTGAAAGCATGAAAAAAGTAGATTAGAAAAATCTGAAGCACATAAAAATATTTTATAATTAACACGTTTAAATAACCTTCTGCATAGATCACAAGGTATATTGTAATAATTACGATTATAAACAATACCTTATTACAAATTTAAATGTGAGCGTTTATTGCTAAAGAGCAAAAAAGTATTTCCTTTGGTAATTTTTGTATGACTCTTCAAAGTCGATCATCCTACGTGATTTTTTTTTTCCCTTTCGAGAGTCATTGAAAAGTGGTTTAAGTCAGCCTGTATTTATCTTCATGTCTTTCAGAGGTTTTAGGATATAACTTTAAAGTTTTGGCCATCAACTCACTACTGCACAAGGCAAATTTTACTAATTGAGAAAAAAATTTGTACGGGGAGGGGGGGGGGATCGTATACAAATTCAAAAAGGGCCCCTTTAACGAAAGGATTTTTTTTAACGTAGTCTTTTTTCCGACTTTATTTTGTGTGAACATTTTTTTCGATTTACATTGCCCATTTTTTCCCTATTAGATAAAGAATTAACCCTTTAACGCGAAGTGTTCCCGCTCTGGGAACACCAAACTCTGACGTTTCGACTGTTACAAGTCACGAAGAATAGATTGGATATCTATAAAAATAGTTGCGGGTGACACAGCTCCACGAGAATCCTTTGCTTTTTAGCACGTCATTTCCCGTCAAAAAATTGTCACGATTATTTTTAAACAGCACCGACATCTGCTGAAAAATGGAAGAATGCGAGAACAGCAGGAGAGATTGCCCAATGCTGAAAAAAGGGAAGCCGTTGCCATCGCTCGACTCAACTACCAGCAATATGGCGGACGATCGAAACGTTCATCGCGTGCCACAGATCTAGAGGCCCTTTTTCGACGACAGCTGGCTGTGCGGCACAGCCAGCTGCCCTTTTTTCAACATTGGGAAAGGGTTGCGCCTCAAAGGGTTAAAGCGTCTTATCACCTTGATGGGACACCCTGTATATTGAACATAGACAGACACCCTTCGTGTAGGTTTGCCTTACACATTGCTTAAAATGTAGTTTACATCAAAATTACATGAAGTAAATAAATCCCTAAGTTATTTTCACAGTGTGTTAAAATTTATTCCGAAAAAGAGCGTCGAATTTCTAACCATCCATTCGCAGTTTTACGTCATTTGACAAAAAGAAAACTTAACTCGTTCCGAATCCGCTGTTTTACGTTACCCAATTTTGCCATTTGCCTATAAGGTGTCTTCTTTAACACATGTATTATATCTCATGTATTCTCAAGTGTGACAATTCCGGCCGGTAACAGGTTTGTATCCTATTGGTGCGTAGACTCTATTTCCGAATTTAGAACACTCTGTGAGGACAGTAAATACAAAGCAAAACCCACGGTGAGAAAAAAAATAAATTGAGTGACCCAACCATTTCGAGAACCTCTGAAATAAATCCTCCTGATATACATCCGTGCTTGTATGGATATCGCTTCGCAGGAAATTGAAATGAAGTCTTTGTGGACTCTTTCAATTTCCTTTTCGTGAATCAAATCGTAGTCAAATATCGCGTTGCTTTTAACACACGATGACGTTTCTTTTTATATGGGAAGTGGTGTGTACTATGAATGATACAATCTTTTTTCCAGATATCTTTCTTAACCCTTTAACGCGCAGTGTTCCCGCTCTGGGAACACCAAACTCTGACGTTTGTGACTGTTGCCAGTCACGAAGAATAGATTGGATTTTTCTATAAAAGATAGTTGCGGGTGACATTGCTCCACGGGAATCCTTTACTTTTTAGCACGTCCTTTCCCGTCAAAAAATGGTCACGATTCTTTTTAACAGCACTGACATCTGCTGAAACATGGAAGAATGCGAGAACAGCTGGATAGATTTGCCCAATGCTGGAAAAAGGACAGCCGTTGCCATCGCTCGACTTCACTACCAGCAAGAGGGCGGACGATCGGAACGTTCCTCGCGTGCCACAGATCGAGAGACCCTTTTTTGACGACAGCTGGCTGTAGCTGTCGTAGTAGGGTAGCGATTATCGTAGCGATTATTATTCTAATGCATCACGGTCTGACGCAGTTTAAAGACATTTATCCTTTTAAAACATAATTCAGTAAAAACATGTAAATAATGCTCTTGCATTTGAAGCTCTTTTACAGGTTCCCTCAAAACTACATTATTAGTGACACACACAGCCTGTTTCAGTTTATCTCCAAAATCTCGCCATGTTTAGCGACAACCCATCGCCGAATTGGCAAAAGAGTGTTGTGTTGGAAAGTGCGTTATAACAGACGGGTTTGGCAGGATTTACCTTTCTTGTTTTTCTCTTCAGTTTCGAAATAGAATGTCTGTCCTTCACTTGAAATAAACGTTCACTACATATCAGTGCAGTGACTTTCCTAGTAAAAATGAACATTAAAAAATTGGTTAAATATTTATTTTTGTTTAAAAAAAAAAATCCTTATTAAGTAATCTTGCCCGTGCATTTCGATATGATAGTCCAAGAAAATTATCACACATGTAGTAGAACATATGGTGTTAAAAAATAAAAAGTAAAAATAAATGAACAGGGTATGTCGACTCTTAGTCTTTCATTGATCATGCTTTAACCCGAAACTCGATGATAAAATAATCGTTATCTTGCTGGACTTGACATCCAAAATTAAAGCTGCTGGAAAATTTTAATAGCGCGCGAAAATTATTTAACAAGAATAACATCCATACTTAACGCCTGGAAGATCAATGAGCGTCTCATATTGCATACATACGCCAAGAAAAATAATTGCAAAACTTGTCGGGTGGAAAACAAGGGGAGACATTATTTAGCGTAGAATGTTCTGAAATAGGCTACATGTTGCAGTAGTTTATTGGAACTTTTATTTATTTAATTTTATTGATAAATGAAACCTTCATATTATCATGTTGCAAATACATAAGAGACCCAATACAATTATATCATCCTCAATAAAATGTCTGGCTGATTCAACGAAATTTTGGTTTGCCACTATTTCAAAGAAATTTATTTATTTATTGAAGTAACAAAATTTTGTTAATCCTTTAACGCGCAGCGTTCCCGCTCTGGGAACACCCAACTCTGACGTTTTGACTGTTGCCAGTCACGAAGAATAGATTGGATTTCTATAAAAAATAGTGGCGGGTTACTTTTTAGCACGTCAATTCCCGTAAAAAAATTGTCACGATTTTTTTTTTAACAGCACTGACATCTGCTGAAAAATGGAAGAATGTGAGAACAGCTGGATAGATGGCCAAATGCTGAAAAAAGGGCAGCCGTTGCCATCCCTCGGCTTAACTACCAGCAAGAGGGCGGACGATCGAAACGTTCATCGCCTGCCACAGATCGAGAGACCCCTTTTTTGACGACACCTGGCTGTGCCGCACAGCCAGCTGCCGTCAAAAAAGGGGTCTCTTAATATCCGTCGTCCGCCGTCTTGCTGGTAGTTAAGTCGAGCGATGGCAACGGCTGCCCTTTTTTCAGCATTGGGAAAGGGTTGCGCCTCAAAGGGTTAATTCAACCAAATATTGTGTAAAAACCAGCAAAACTATTCCGTTGAATTATCGCCAACCAAACTTGGTTGCATTAACAAAATTTTGCGGAATTCAACAAAATATATTTTTTTTTTCGTGCAATTCATCATAATGCTTAAAAAAAATCAACTTCATTGATTGCTTATTTCTTAAAATAACATAAGCATAAATTAACTTTCAAAAAAACTCTTGAAAGTTTGTGATATTTTATTGATATTTTAATACGAAAGTGATTTCTGTCCTTCGTCGCGTCAAAGGGTTAACCCTTTAAGGTGCAGTGATCCCGCTCTGGGATCACCCAACTCTGACGTTTTGACTGTTGCCTGTCACGAAGAATAGATTAGATTTCTATAAAAATAGTTGCGGGTGACATAGCTCCACCATAATCCTTTACTTTTTAGCACGTTCATTTCCCGTAAAAAAATTGGTCACGATTCTTTTTAACAGAACTGACATCTGCTGAAAAATGGAAGAACGCGAGGACAGCTGGAAAGATTGCCCAATGCTGAAAAAAGGGCAGCCGTTGCCATCGCTCGACTTAACTACCAGCAAGAGGGCGGACGATCGAAACGCTCATCGCGTGCCACAAATCTAGAGACCCTTTTTTGACGACAGCTGGCTGTGCCAACGTCTGCCCTTTTTTCAGCATGGGGCAATCTATCCAGCTGTTCTCGCATTCTTCCATTTTTCAGAAGATGTCAGTGCTGTTAAAAATAATTTTGCCATATTTTTGCCAGCTGGCTGTGCTCGCGCACAGCCAGCTGCGTCAAAAAAGGTCTCTAGATCTGTAGCGTTTTGATCGTCCGCCATCTTGCTGGTAGTTAAGTCGAGCGATGGCAACGGCTGCCCTTTTTTCAGCATTGGGAAAGAGTTGCGCCTCAAATGGTTAATTTTTTTCTGTGTATTTTATAGTAATATTCTTTGCGATACTTGCCTAGGAACTATTTTATAATCGATGTATTCTTGTATAAACAACAACTTTCGATACTTTTCTGGACTTGGGGGTTTTCTTCTCTAAAGGCAGAAAGAAATGATGTGTTGGACATTCCTGGAATTCTCCTCGCGCTTCGCTCATTTAGAAGAAGTTACACATGTGTGGCGGGTATTAGATTAACTTTTCCTGAGATATACTGTATCTGCGCCCCAATCCTTTCCTACAGCAGAAAATTTCGATTTGAGAAATAGTTCATGTCATGTAAGCATACAATTCAGAATCAAAATAATTATCTTTTATTACTTATGGAAATAGTGAAATTCGAACAGATGGAATAGAAAAACGGTTTTAATATACATCCTAGATGTTGTACTGAATAAAATAAAAATAAAGGAAGTATTTGGATTTTCGATGGTATTCGTACAAGTTGTTATGATAGTGTTCTTTTAAAGCAAAAGTGGCAACGTAACAAAAGCAATTGATTCAATTATCGTTCCATGTATACTCATTTACCAGAATTCTCTTTTGCAAGTCCCTGTACACAGACCACATTTTCTACGCTTTAATTTGCAACTCGGGAACAACGCAAATAAATTCAATAGAGTTTCGATAATCCGAATTCCAAATAACCGGACTACTGCATTATCCGAATTATGCTTTATTTATTTATCAAGCAAATGAAATTAAAATATTCCCCGGCCAATAGTATAGGTATCTATATTTGACAGAATAGGTTACCCTACGCTTAACTACCCTTGCACGTGCTGCAGTCAAAGTCATGCTTTCTGGGCTTTCGTCTTCTTGTGTAGTTTTGCTTCACGACAAGGCATGGCCGCCTACGGCCACTCGCTCACTCAGCATGCTGGAACAGTTTTGGCGGAATGTGTCGGAATACCCACCCTACAGCTCTGTCCTTTCACCATGTGATTTTCACAACTTTGGTCCTCTAAAAATAGACGCGGAAGGGTCGACGTTTTCACTTGGACAGTGAGGTCATGGACAATGTTTGAAACTGGTTTCAATTTTCAGCCAAACTCCTTCTAAGAACGAGGTATTCGCCGCCTGGTATAACAGTCAGACAAGCGCTTTTGTAATTTTGATGATTAAATTTGAAAATAAATAACACCTTTTAACCCTTTCAGGCGCAACCCTTTCCCAATGCTGAAAAAAGGACAGCGGTGTGCCATCGCTCGACATCACTACCAGTAAGATGGCAGACGATCGAAACGTTTATCGCGTGTCACAGCTCTAGAGACCCTTTTTTTGACGAACGTTGGCTGTGCCATCGAGGAAAGACTGTGCTGTAATAACCTACAATACAGTGCGTTAGCTATGATAAACGTTTTCAATAAATGGGGAGGAGGGAAAGAAATCTCATTTTAAATTCACAAAAATTTAGAAGTGTACTTCATATTTTTACTTTCCGAACATGTAACACGTAAGGAAAGTATTGTAATCATGAAAAAATTCGAATTAGAGATTTTGGTGTATTTACACGTTTAGAGGGCTTCTGAATTCATTTATGCTATTTTTACGAGATGTATGTATGTGTGTGTGTGTGTGTGTGTGTGTGTGTGTGTGTGTGTATGTGAGTGAACACGATAGCTCCTGAACGGGGCATGCGATTGAGCTCAAATTGGGTATATATGTTATAAACCACCGTCGCAAGACCGTTATTGATTTTGGTGTGTATAGGACTTATAGTTTTTCTACAGGGCTACGACAAAGATTTCTTTTACATTATGGCCTATGGGGGAAAATTCTGGAAAGTGCGCTAGTGTTTAAACGGTAGATTCGATTGAGCTCAAATTGGGTATATATGTTGTAAACCACCGTCGCAAGACCGGTATTGATTTGGGTGTGTATAGGACTTATAGTTTTTCTACAATGCTACGACAAAGATTTCTTTTACATTATGGCCTATGGGGGAAAATTCTTGAAAGTGCGCTAGCGTTTAAACGGTCCATTCGATTGAGCTCAAATTGGGATAAACAACCATCGTAAGACCGGTATCGATTTTGATGTGTATAGGACTTATAGTTTTTCTACAGGGCTACGACAAAGATTTCTTTTACATTATGGCCTATGGGGGAAAATTCTGGAAAGTGCGCTAGTGTTTAAACGGTAGATTCGATTGAGCTCAAATTGGGTATATATGTTGTAAACCACCGTCGCAAGACCGGTATTGATTTGGGTGTGTATAGGACTTATAGTTTTTCTACAATGCTACGACAAAGATTTCTTTTACATTATGGCCTATGGGGGAAAATTCTTGAAAGTGCGCTAGCGTTTAAACGGTCCATTCGATTGAGCTCAAATTGGGATAAACAACCATCGTAAGACCGGTATCGATTTTGATGTGTATAGGACTTATAGTTTTTCTACAGGGCTACGCCAAAAATTCCTTTTACATTATAGCCTATGGGGAGAAATTCTTGAAAGTGCGCTAGCGTTTAAACCATACATTCGATCGAGCTTCATTTTGGTATATATATATTTGAATGATTCATCGATTAAAATTTACTTAAATGCTTGGTAATGATCTTAATCGTAAGTGTTCGGAAAGTCGAGTGGAGTCACTCCAGATTTTTTTTTAAGTAGTGCATATACCCAAATAAGATTGCATTGGGAAAGTTTTTTGGATCGGTCTGTGGAATTCGGCATGATTCATTTTCCTTGTTGTCTGCCTTTTATTCCAGGTGAGTTACCAGTCCACAAGCCCCACTCTCAGCAACAAGGAGAAGTACGACTATTTCTTCAGGACCGTGCCTTCAGATGTCAACCAGGCCCACGCTATATTGGAAATACTACAGTGAGTGTCTTTCGCCATTTTTTCGGACGTCATCTTTTCGTCGTTTTTCCGGACTTGTGTCTTTCGCCACTTATAGTGGTGTGGTGCAGGGGACAGAAAATTTCGATTTTTGTTTACAAAATGTTAATGAAGTTTAAAAAACCTTATTTGTGAAAAATGCATGCTTTTATTGCATGTTTTTTAGCTATACTGTTGCAGAGTACTCTGCTAATACTTGGGTTCGTCGTTCTAAATTCCAGTAGGTGTAGAAAGTTCTAGTAAAGTGTCCACTTGTCAGGATGGAAAACGAACTTTATTACTGTAAAGAGATACATGAACCGAATAACGAATTTATTAACAAGTAAATACAGCACATGACACAACATGAAAAAGGAAATGAATGTTATATAATAAGATATAACAGTCACTCATATATGTGGGTTTTGATGGGATCCAGAATTATCCAATGAAATGTAAATATTTTATAGGTTGGATCTGGAGGTAGCCAATGGTAAACACGCAAATAATATGTAGGGAACCTGTAAGTAAACTAATAGAGAACCTGTAAGTAAGCTAATAGAGAACCTGTAAGTAAGTTACTAGGATTAACAGATTGTTGGTGTTACAAGAAAGAGTGCGATTATCTTATATTTAACAATTGCTTCTGTCCCGCAGTGGACTGGGCGCTAAACTCCGTTCCCATAAGAACACGGCAAGTGAAGCAGCATCTGGCTTGGCCAGTGCTTGGGAGGGACTTCCACCTCTCGGCCCGTCCGCTGTGGAACCGTGTACGCTAATGGGAGCGGGTGCACGTAAAATCCGTCGTGGCTCCAAAGTCCTCCAAGTTGTTAAACGATACCTCTAGGGGTGCCGATTTCAGGGGGTCGGTCCCTCCTCTGGAATAGGTTCAAAATTACGGGACCGCGAGCTAAGACGGACTTCCTCCCACTGGGGCTCATTGAAATGGAAGCGGCTCCTTCGGCCCATCGCCTGCCTATATAAGGGGGATCTGACACCGCAACGCGATTGCCAGAGGGCATTAGCAACAAAAACAACAACAACAACAACAATTGCTTCTAGAACTTCGTCGAACAATCAGCTGTACAACATTCACCACAATCCGTCGGTAGTGTGCTTATAACAGTCCGCTCAGTACCGAAGCCTTCACAAATGCTGCATTTCTCACACAAAACAAGACACTTCCACAGGCATAAATTCAGTGGAAACTTACAGGGGAAATGATAAACAGTCCCTCAAGACTCGGCAGTGAAGAATTTACACACAGCACTTTAAAACAAGGCTTCAAAAAGACAAGCAAACTATAGCACAATTTACAGAGCAAAGCAGCGTACTCATCGGAAGCTCGAAAACACACTGAACTGAGGGTCTTTCATGCCTGTACATTTATGGGAGACGCAGAAGCTACGATAAGCTTCTAGATGAATGTATTTCGCGAAGATTACAAATAAAGCGGGACTTTTGATTACGTCATAGAAGAGAAATAGAGTAATATTAGGCTATTATGTGAAGTTAATGCAGTAAAACAAACTTTAAAGGTCCCATTGGAAAAATTGCCAAATGACCAAAATGTCGCCAGGCTTCGCGACTTTTGTCGAAATATCGCCACGTTTGGCGCCAAAAATAAGTCCCCAAAAGTGAGGTTAGCGAAGTCTTACGACTGATATTTCTCGAGGTATCTAGAAAATGCTATATTAATCAATGGGGGAAACCCAAAACTCCGTATCTTGCGCTCTAGTTAACCGATTTTCATGCAAAAAAAAAAGCAAAAATTGAACTACTTGAGGCGCAGAATACGAATTTTTTAAACTGTTTTAAACCCCTGAACAGCGGGTTGCTCCGAAAATTCGTAACAATACACATATATTGGCAAGTTTTGAAGTATTAAAAAGATTCCCGGCACCTAGTTGAATTTTAATTTCCTTTGTCAAGGTCGTCAGGCTTTATCAAGTTTTGGTTGAAGACTGTGCCATAACATTCTCTTACATTGGGATGCTGTCCATATTCCACTATAGCTCGCGAAGACACGTGTAAACTTAACATTTAACACTGAACATTTGTTTGTTGCCCTTCGTGCAAATCCACACCGTTGGAATGATCAGCAAAACGTTTTCTACTGACATGCAAAAAAAAAAAAAAAATATTCGGAGAAAAATCTTAGCAAATTTAAAAATCTTCTGACTTGGTGACTTTGAAAGAAATTGCATTCTCTACAATTCGATCGAATGAATATCATTAACCCATTTATGCCTAGTGTCCCTTTTTTGGGACGGCATTTTCGCTATTAGTTGAAAACATTATTTATTTTTCCTAGCCTTTATTCCCGACTATTGAGCTTCAACTCCGCAAAGTATTTTAACATTACGAAGTAAAACGTAGACATTTCAATTTTTACGCATACTGATTTTCAAAGAAAGCACCTCTTGTTCAAGAAATTGACATCGGAAATTTATCTAATATTCCTGGTATTAGCAAAAATCGAGGAAAGTCGCAAAAATATCTGGGCACAAATGGGTTAATGACATTTTGATTAGATATTCCGGGGGGGGGGGAAATTAGTCCATTTGAATATTTGAAAATTCGCTCTTTTCCCAAATTTCTGAAGTTTTGAACGTTGAGAAAGAAAGCGCGCATGTCCCGACATTTTTTGACCATTCTACTTGATATTTTGCACGTTTGTGAAGAAAAAAAAAGAATTTACAACAGTCTTACCTACTTTGAAAATATGAAAAATTTGCCCGTTTCTTAACTCCTTAGAAAACTTTTTTATCTTTGACAGTAGTCAAAGTGTGCCACATTCTGATGTGCAGAACGGGTATATCATGTAGTGTTACACGGTAAAATTAAATCTATATAAATAAAATTAGACTTTTGCCTGTACAATACTTGGAATTCAAAATTTTGCTAGTTCTATCCGTTTCAAGCACCTAGAAATCCAGTACGACCCCCCCCCCCAAAAAAAAAAAAATGTTTGTCTGTCTAGTTCTGTCATTCTGTCCGTGACGCTTTTTTTGTTCGCGCATCGCGTAAAAATGACTCTAGCAAATGAAATGAAATTAAGTGACATGGTAGGTGGTCACCCAACTTACACAATAGTCATCTAATTTTATAAAAATTTTGATTACATTCTGAGATTTTGCGAAAATTGTTTTAAACTGTGTGAATTTGTTCGCGCATCAATAAGTAGTAACAGCTAAAGCGAATAAAAAGAAATTTGGTGATATGATAAGTGTTCACTGAATTTAAACTATAGTCGTCGAATTTTTTTAAAATCTGAATCTGATTTTGGGATTTTGCGAAAATCTTTTCAAACTGCATAAATTTTTGTTCGCGCATCACGCAATAACGACTAATGCGAATGGAATGAAATTTCGTGGGATAATAAGTATACTTAAACTATAGTTGTCGTATGTTTTGAAAATTCTGATTAGATTTCGAGATTTTACGAAAATCGCTTAAAACTGCTTATATTTATGTTCGCGCATTACGTAAAAATGACTGAAGCGAATGAAATGAAGTTTGGTGACGGTATATGTGGTTGCTCAACTTAAACTATAGACTCCAAATTTTAAAAATATTTTGATTAGATTTTGAAATTTTGAGAAAATGATTTCAAAATGACATAAACTATGGGATTCGAGTTTTTGAAAAAATTTGATTAGATTTGGAGATTTTGCAAATATTATTCAAAATATGAAATATTTATTGATTACGTATAAAGCACGGAAGCGAATGAAATAAAATTTAGCATCACCACTGGTGGTCACTTGAACTCTACGCGTCAAAGTATTTTAAATTTTTTTATGGATTTTGAGATTTTGTGAAAATTCAGTACACGTTTGTTCTATGGCTGAAAAATGGGAATGGAATAGAATAAAATTTGGAATCATGTTACATGCGAGTTAATTTGTACTCTAGATGGCAAAACAGTTTTAAATATTTCCTAGATTTTGGGATTTTGTAAATATTGTACAAATGTTTGTTCTCGCATTCCTTAAAAATGGATCAAGGGAACACAGTGAAAGTTAGCGACATGATCATCAACGGCTAAAAAATAAATATCGGAAATTTTGAACAAATTTTTAAAATGTTTATTTGTTTTTTAGATTTTGTGAAGATTGCGAAAATGTTTTTCGATGAATAATGTTAAAATATATCTACAGTGAATCAAACAAAATTTAGTTACAGGTTAGAAATGACCTCATGACTTTAAAAACTCATTCAACCAGAATAAAACTTAATTTTTTAAGCAAAAAGAAATTCTCTATAGTCAAATTTACTAATCACTTTCTAACTTCAGACTTGTAATCTTGTAACAATACACAAATGTTATAATTTTGATTTGAAAAAAAAAATTCTCATTCCCTCTCAAAAAAAAAATCCCAAACAATTGCTAATATACTATTTCCATTCTTTGTACACCTGCAGTTCTGATGAAGACTCAAGCTTTTTAGAAATTTGCATCACGTACTAAACCCGTCAACGACGGGTACTTCAGATAGTAACCAATAAAATTGGTCCAATAAAAGTAACCAATAAATTGTTCAAAATAACCAATTATAATTGGTAACCACTAAAGTTTTTATATGCCCATATTTATTTAAATCCACATTGCAAGAACGACATAACAAGTTCCTAGTGATTTGCCATTCGAATGATTTCAGTAATCGATTACTACTGTTCGAGTCGAATCAATAATTGTTTAATTGAATGGTAAATATTTGCGATTTTTACCATTCGAAAGTATTTGCGATTTCTATTCGAATAGTGTTTGCGGTTTCACTGTTCGAATATTATTCGCGATTTCAATTCGAGTTTTCAGATGCCACGTGCTATTTTAAAAGCTATGTGCCGAGGTTCGAATAAATTTTTATATAAAACCGATTATCTCGAATGTATTTAATAATCGATTCATTCGAATAGCATCATTCATCCATTCCCATCACTACAAGTTCCACCTAAACTAAACCGTTCTGTATAAAGTAACTTTGTGTGACGATTAGACTTGTCGAATTTCAATCCGTAAATTACTTCCTCGGACTGAAAGGAAATATCAGTCCCCGGAAACGACTCCCCTGTTACGACTGGGATAAATTGATTCCTGTTTAAATGGAATGTTCGAGCAAAAAAAAAAAAAAAAAATTCCGCTGAAGTCAGTTGGGTAGAAAGTTTATTTAATCGAATTCCTTGGTTTGATTAATGGAATGGAGAAAAGAGCAACTATTTACAGAGAAAGAAAAAAAAGTGTTAGAGAAATATTTATACCGGTGTTATAAAATTGTGTTATGTTAAATACCACCCTATACACAACCCCAACTGTAGGTTTATCTTATTTAAAAATACGAAAATCATTCACAAAATTTAAAAATAATCTAATGTATATAGCATATGTCATTCTTGTGAGTCTTCTTTGTTGCCAGATTGGCAATTTTTAAGGCCAAACTCCCAAAGTTTGACCTTAAAGACGATCAAGCAACCGTATATTATCTTGATGCACATATTTTAAAAAATTCATTTGATGCAATACTCCAGTGGCATTAAGATTTGGCGACTTTTCGCTCGATATAGAAAAAAAAATGCCAAGCTGCGTTCAGCTTTGAATTTTTAGTTATTTTTCGAGCCAATTTCGATACTATTTCGGCAAGAGATTTTTAAGCATTTAAATTTCGTAAATGTTGTGATTCTCTGTAAAATTTCTGTCCCTAACATTTTTAAAGCTAGTAACAAATTTCCGTCCTACAGGAAATTCCATTGGACGTACGTTTCTGTCGTGTACTCGGACACGGATTACGGAAACAAGGGTTACGAGAAGTTACAGGAGCTCGCCCCTCCCGAGATATGCTTCTCCAGTCCTCAGAGCATCAACGTGGACCACTTTTCCGACAGCGATTACGACACCGTCATCACTAACCTGATGCACAAAACGCATGCGCGAGGTAAGATAACCGATCATTATTTTTAATTATGACCGATTTATGGACACCCTGTTAAGTTTTAACCCTTGCAGAGTCAGCTTCAGCATCTCACCTATTTCACAATATTCTTTAAAGAAAAGCAAGTACTTTCCTTTATTTATGAGGTAGAACAGTGTTAGACTATAGTGCTGCCATCTGTTAGCATGGCCATCTGTTAGGATAGGGTTAGGATAGGCCATCTGTTAGGATAGGTAGAAACCCTAATAGAACTGTGACCTAAATGTGAAGTCACTGCGACGTGCAAGACCGTCATGGGACGTCACGAATGAGTCACAAATAAGTCACCTTGACTGTGTAATGTCCTTCTGAGGCAACGTCACAATGTGACGTCATCATGAAGTCACACTGTGACTTGTGCACGACATTGTGACTTCAATGCGACGTTACATCGCCGTCACATTCACAGCACTGTGACTTAAATGTTCCACTGATTTAAAACTCAAAAAAACTTTTTTTTTTGAGAAATTCGCAAAATTACTTAATTCACAAAATCCTAAAAAAAGTAGGAAGAAAGTAGCAATATCGTAAAGTCATAAAATTGAGTCGAATGTTGCTTTCAAAAGTAGCAAAAATTGCGAAAAGTCGCAAGATCTGGCGAGACGTCACAAACGATCCATCACGTTGACATCACAAAGAAGTCACAAGCTATTGTCACTGGCAAGTCGCACTGTGACTTTCAGTTGACGTCACTTATGGTCGCCAGTGTGACTGCGACCTATGTGACTCAGAGGGACGTCACGGCGGCCTCATTGTGACTTTCCGTGCTGTTAGGGAAGAGTGATAAACAGTGAGACTTTCAAGGTTCTTTTACTTTTAAAGAACAAGAAAACGGTAACATACTAGAGCTGAAAAGGCAGAATCAGCGACACTTTGGAACTTAACTGTTGTCTCTTTTCTCTCATTTTGCAGTTGTGGTGGTCTTCTCTGACAAACAAGTGGCGAGGAACGTGATGGCCGCAGCGAAGCGTCGGAAAGCGTTCGACCGATTCGTGTGGATAGGATCGGAGGCCTGGGGAGGCCGCAAGTACGTGGTGGAAGGGCACGAGAAGGTCGTCGAAGGGGCCATCACGGTGTCGCCCCTGCTCCGGCCCCTCGCCGGGTTCGACGAACACTTCCATTCGCTGACGCCCGAGAACAACGCGGAGAACGATCCGTGGTTTCCCGAATTCTGGGAGGAATACTTTCACTGCAGGTGAGTTATTTCTTCGTTGTTGTGCCGAGGATTGGTGAGTTTGTTATACCCAAACACTGTGTGATTTTCATTTATCGGATCCATGGATATGTAATACGGCAGACAACGCCTTCTACGGACAACACATGTGTAACGCAATAACAAGGATGTACCACCTGACTGTTTGACTGAGGTAGCCAGCTTGAGACTTTTATTGCTCTTTTGGTGTCATTATGGAGGAGAGATTTAAGCCTTGAGAGGTGTGGTTTTTGACCATGGACATCTAATGCAATAGACAGCGCATCCAATGGCGAACATATGTAGCACAGTAACAAGAATGTATGACTCAGGCAATGGTATTCTTTTGCACAGGAAAGGTTACCGGATGCGCCGTCTACTGTATTGCATGTCTATGAATGAAACAGTAGCCTTTTTACACATGAGAATATGAAATATTGCTGGTAAAAGGAGATCATAGAGATTATGAGGGAAAATGAATGGGATTTTAGAAAATTGAGTAAAAATACCGTAGCTAGATCATTATAAACTTGAATGACATAGAGCCACAGAACTTTTTTGATTCAGCTGGCTGTGTGACACGAGATTGGCGATTCTATTCACCGCCAACGTTGCTGGTAGTTAAATCGACCTTCCGCAATAGCTGTAATTTTTCAGCTTTGGGGGCCTTTGTTCATCTGTACCGATAGCTTTAACACAGGCGACTGTTTTACTGTTACTATTTTAAATAATTCATTCTTTTAGCTCTTGAAACAAAAAAATTTTGGCTATGGGTGGCAGTTTACCCTTCGATTGTTCGAATCATTTCACTAGAGGGCGTAAAAAGTTTAATTTTCTAATTAAAATCAACAAAAGAAAAAAGTTCATGATGAATTAGTTTATCGATGATTTGGATCTGCAGATAGATTACCGCGGTTTATTAAAAAAAGCATCAAAGAAGCGATGAAAGTGTTAAATTTGACAGGCGGTGGCACAAAAATAGCTGCCATGTTTTGGCCTTTGCTGTTTATTTCTTTGGATTTCCAAAAGGCGCTATGACGTTGCATAGACAAGCCTATCAGTCTGTATTTCTTAATAGAAAAAAAGACTGAAACAGACGAGGTATAGGGATGATGATTAGGACAGACTTGGAACAAGTCTGAATGAAAACTAAAACAGTATTAATGTCGTTATGACTGGCTAAGCCAACTCGTACAACAGTCATACATTTATTTGTTTCCATTTTTTGTTTCAGGCTTCAGGGGTTCGACACCACCCCATACAACCAGCAGTATCCAAAATGGTGCGGGGAGCAGAACAAGATTCTGCCCAGCAACGGCTACAAGCAGACTCCGGCCCTGCATTTTGTGAGAGACGCTGCGTACGCGTTCGCGCATGCGCTGTCTGCCCTGCACAAAATCAAATGTGGCGGCGTGCCCGGATTTTGCGATGCGATGAAGACTATAGACGGAGCAGAGCTGAAGGAATTCATGGAAAAGGTCAATTTTAAAGGTAAGCAGACCAGATTCAAACTGTTTAGTTGTTCATAAAAATGTTCGATTTGTTGTTTGATGTCTTCGACAGGTGTCGTTCTGATATAAAATACGTTCTTTTCGTAGAACTACTGGAACTGGAAGTTCAATTTTAGATTTTAAGTAGCTTACATAAAAAATGCAACTTTTCAGAAGTACGCTACTACTAGTGTAGTAGAATAATAATGTTGAAAGCTAATGAAATAGCAAATATAAGTTGTACAAAAAATTAATAAATTAGATAGAGTCATAGTTAGCCTAAAGTCCTTTTAATTTATTAGTGTTTAAAGTCAAATGTCAGCTTGTGAAGCACCTACACTGGTGAGCCAAACTTAAGCAACAGGTGTTCTTTTTGCCATACCTCCGCGAGAAATCATCTGAGAGACATGAAATTCAGAAATGAGAGACAGCATTTTGTATTCAAAAGGTGACGAAAGCATAATTGTGCAAAAAGCAATAAAACGCATACAGTATAGAATCAAACAAAAGAAGGCTTTATTGAACTCATAGTATCTTTACACATGATTGTCTGTAGAAGAGGAAGAACCACAAGGAGATGTTCCTTAGTATGGGATATGCCCTCCCTTACTACAATGGTTGTCTACAATCGCCAACTTTCAAAGGAATGCACAGCATGCACGACGGCGGGCGAATAGGCTACCTTTGTGAAGGCGTCTAGACACGGTAAATCGCGACACTTCTATCCCCGTTGCTGTACACAGTTGCTGAGCAATGGCGCTTGTTGACGAGTTTCGGGCTCTTTTCGCCTGCAGCACCACATATCGGTCATTAACTGCAGCTGTTCTGCTAGGGCGGCCACCACCAACTTTTCTATCAGCTTTCCGGTCATTCTTCCACGTGTGAAGTCTTCCAGGTGATTTCTTCTAGCCAGATTTTTCGAAAGAACTCACTTGCACTTGCAGCGAATGTCTTTAATTGCGTCTCCGTCCTTCCTTTTATTGTAGTCTTGAGTTGCGCGCGCCGACCGCACACGTTTTGCGTGCCCTCAGGTCGCCTTTGACGTTTTGTTCCTGACATTTGCATACTCATGATCTTTCTACTAAATTTCCTGTTCATTGTACTGACTGCAAGAGCCCCTTTTCTGCAATTCACATGGCTATCAGATGGCTATCAGATTAAAATTTACATTGTTGCTTAAGTTTTGCATACCAGTGCAGTGGCGCACCCAGGATTTTAGTTTAGGGGGGGCTGGGCAACATAATATTGCTGAACTCAGTCATAGTGATCTCGGTCATAGATCTCAGTCATAGTGATCTCAGTCATAGTTACAACTCTCTTATAACGTCAAAATATTCGGTATCACTTGACTGTCCCATAGAACATAAGCAATGTAACTCATTATAGAGTCATAAATAATTATCTGATCTTTTGAGCAACGTTGTAACCGTGTGTAAGAGTGTTTCAACTAACTGTGAGCATTTATTTAAAAACTTTTTTCGTTAGAAATAATTTGAGGACAGTTAAAAAAAGAAAGAAAGAACTAAAAAAATTAATTCATTAGCGACAATTTTCATTTTTTAACGCTTTTCACTTCTAACTTTCTACCTTTAGGGGGGCTTCAGCCCCCATAGCCCCCTCCGTGGGTGCGCCTATGTACCAGTGTACAATTTTAAAATACAGGGTTAGAAAAAAGCAAATTTTCCCCTTGCATGCCTGAACTACAGATTATTCAAATCATAGATATAGGAATCTCTAGATTGAGTATAACGAGAGAAAACTTGTTGCCTCCAAATGGTAGCCATGATAGTGGCATGCGCATGCGCAAAATAGCAATATCTTAAATTATAATGGTATTTTCAATCATTTTAGAACGATCTGTATTTTAAAAAGTACTCGTATCGAAATATTTTCCCTCGAACTTATTTATTTTTCTGAAGTATTGCAACGAATGTTCTATTTTACATCGACGGCAGCCATGATAGTGGCAGAAATGGGGTGCGTTTTTGGCAACAAAAAGCACACGATTAGGAACATCGGATGAGCAATCTGGGTATTCCTAAATCTATGATTCAAATGATGCTCTTGGCAATTATTGAATTTTTAAAAAATAGCACCGAAATTCATCAAGAGGTGGCACCATGACACAAATGGTATTATTTTCATGTATTGGAAATCTGAAACATCATTTGCTTTACAGCGCATTCCTATTAACATTATTTCTTGGATAAAAAGAAGGCGGATTCTGCATGAGCATTAGTTACTATTTTGCATGGCATGCCTACAGTCAAAGAAAAAGCACTGTTCTTCAAAATGTTCAACGAGAACAGAACATCGCTTCAAATGTTAAAGAATTCCATTATGTAGAGAAGATTTGAAGATGTCCAAAATCTCAGTCTCGCAAGAAATGTGAAACGGCTGAGCCACATGGCATTCTTTCAGGCAGAGACCGAAAGCAAATCCAGTCTTCTAGCCACGAAAATGTAGCTTCTGTGGTATTTGAAGCCGGACAAGTCAGCCTCCGTTTGGTAATGAGAGTGTGCCAGTTGTTTCTTGTGTACCAAAATCCACCGATACCTATCGGTGGATTTTGGTACTATTTTTTTTAATACATGCCAAGAGCATCCTTTGAATTATCTGTAGTTCAAATTTTATCTAATTGGGATGAATAGGGCTCTAGGAGAGAGTAGGCAACTCATTTTTTGCCAACCTTGTACTTCAGCGGTTCTCAACCTTTAAACGTCGCGCCTCCCAACAAAGGCTAACTTACGGTGGCGCCACCCCCTCTCACAAATTTTCAGCATACATTCAGTTTTTTAACCTTTAATAATGAACATTGAGTCGAATATTCTACAAAATAATGTTATCAGTAAAGTTTGAATGAACATTTTAGGCGAAAATGCATATGTTTTTGAGTAAGAATGAGAATAAATAAGATGATTTTTTAAAAAATGCATCACTGCTCTTTTGTTTTTCTCGCGCCCTCCCTGCAAACGCTCTGCGCCTCACTTGGGGGGGCGCGCCCCACAGATTGAGAAACGCTGCTGTAGTTAATATTAGGTTGTAACGAAAGTTTCCCGCCACCGCAAACATCGTCAGCACACAGTTCTCGTTGGCGTATTGGCTCCTATTTTGTCAAACGATTTTTGGCATTTGAAAGAAAGAGGCTTACTTTATAACACTGTGTTGTGAAATCTGTAAAAAATAGAGTTATCATTAAGTATAAGGTGTCTCAAATGGAACTATCACTCTAGAGGATTAGAACCATCCTTTACTTCCAGTTGTGTTGCAAAAAGTCAGCTACATAATATCAACGAATTATGAGTACAGCTTTAAGTACTATTGTTGTATCATGTGACACTGTGCTGGTTTGGTACCGAAAGTTCAAAAACAGTTATCTAAGGAGTTAGAAGTGAGTTTTTCAGGCAGATATGGCGGAAAACTTTCGTTACAACCTGATACAATTTTAATTACTTATATTTTCTATTAATGATTACTTTGATAAACATAAAAAAGTTTTAACATTTATATATATATATATATATATTTGTGACGTCAGATATTTCAAGTAAAGTTTCAGAGTTAAGGCAGGTAATATAGTTTATTGAACATTACATTTAAGTTACAATTTAGAATGAGAAGAGGGGAGGGGAGACGGGTACAAGAATCAGCGTGGACTCATGAAGCAGTTCCAGTGGCAGAAGTCCCCCGATTTTCGATGTGCGGGAGTATTTACGCTTACCACACCACGTGGTCTGCGAAGACACAACTCCTCCTCTCTCTTATCTCTGATCGAACCACACACATTTACCAACATGACCCGCATGCGGGCCTACAAGGGCGTGAGGACACGTGTACATCTAAAGAACTCAGAATCGACGGCCTGATGTCTGGCAAATAACAAAATAAATAAAACATAGCTCCAGAGCGCGCGTGGCAAGTATGACAGGAAAGTAAAACTTACAGTGAAAGTACCCGCTTGAACAATACCCAAACTAGTAAAACCCAAATTACCTTTTTATACATTACATATATATATATATATGTTTTCTTTTTCAGATGAAGGTGGGAAAAACTTTCGCTTTTTACCTAGCGGTGACGCCCCTCCCCGATACAGTATCATTAATTTTCAGAAGATACAAGGAACCGACGAATATGAGTGGAGACCTGTCGGCACTTACGCCTGTAAGTGACGTATTCCCTTTCCAATAAAAACATAATTTTGAAAATCGGTCCAAGTGGTTAAAAAAAAAAAATATCGCGGTACATACATTAACCCTTTAACGCGCAGTGTTCCCGCTCTGGGAACATCCAACTCGGACGTTTTGACTGTTGCCAGTCACGAAGAATAGATTGGATTTCTATAAAAAATAGTGGCGGGTGACATAGCTCCACGAGAATCCTTTACTTTTTAAGCACGTCATTTCCCGTCAAAAAAGGGTCACGATTATTTTTAACGGCACTGACATCTTCTGAAAAATGGAAGAATTCGAGAACAGCTGGATAAATTGCCCAATGCTGAAAAAAGGACAGCCGTTGCCATCGCTCGACTTCACTATCAGCAAGATGGCGGACGATCAAAACGTTCATCGAGTGCCACAGATCGAGAGACCCTTTTTTGACGCAGCTGGCTGTGGCACAGCCAGCCATTTTTTCTTTAGTTGATAACATTGTTAACTTTTCAATGCGCATGTGCGGGGATTAAGTATCAACGGGATGGGTGTGCCTGTTTATTTATAATTAATTATATTATCAAATCTTTGCAAACTATAGATTTAAAAAATAAAGTATTGACATAGCGGGTGACATAGCTCCACCAGAATCCTTTACGTCATTTCCCGAAAAAAAATTGTCACGATTATTTTTAACAGTACTGACATCTTCTGAAAAATGGAAGAATGCGAGAACAGCATGGATAGATTGTCCACTGCTGAAAAAAGGGCAGCCGTTGCCATCGCTCGACTTCACTACCAGCAAGATGGCGGATGATCGAAACGTTCATCGCGCGCCACAGATCTAGAGACCCCCTTTTTTTACGACAGCTGGCTGTGCCGCACAGCCAGCTGTCATCAAAAAAGGGCGCGCGATGTGGCTGTGGCACGCGATGAACGTTTCGATCGTCCGCCATCTTGCTGGTAGTGAAGTCGAGCGATGGCAACGGCTGCCCTTTTTTCAGCATTGGGAAAGGGTTGTGCCTCAAAGGGTTAAAAAATGATCGTATGTGTATACTCGTTGAACACTAGGGTGGAGCGAAAAAAAAATTATTTCAAATTTCACACTGCCTGAGTCATTAAATGGTACGAAACTGATAAGAAGAAAGTGCTACCAAATTTCAGCTCGAAATCATCTTCAGGTTCCACAACTCAAGTGAAAATATTTCCAGCTTATATTTATTAAAATAATAGTGTTTAATTAATTAATTGAATAATTATTGATGTTTTCATAATTAAATTGCTTTATTAATATGTTATTATCACATGTCAGTGCTGGAAATCGTAGATTTAGAAGCAAACGTCGACTTAGGATGTGATTCAGAAATGGAATATACCTCAAAAAATGATGACGATTTCGTTTGTCAGGAAGCCCAATGTCGGAAAACGGCTGACGATGAGATTCTTTAAATCTCCAAGACAGACCCAATCCCTAGTAGCACAACTAGTTTAAATTACGTTGGAAACACGTTTTTTGACGTTTAAAAAACGTGTTTTAAACGTTTTTTGGACTAATTGTGCTTCTGGGGATGCCCGAACTAGCCATTGTGATTGATAGAGCAGGGGTATCGGAGTATTCATTATTCAATTCATTAATTAAACGTAATTATTTGAATAGAAATTTATAAAAGACTCAAAAAGACACTGGGAATAGATTCGCTTGAGATGTGGAACCTGAAGATGGCAATATTATGAGCTGAAATTTGGAGACAATTTGTTCTTATCAGTTTCGCTTTAATGACTGAGGCAAGTTTTCGTTTTAATGACTCAGGCAATGTGAATTTCGAGAAAAAGTGTTTTTCGCTCCACCCTATTGAACACAGTACCTCCTTCTTATCGACTTCAAAACAGCTAAAAAATAATCTGTCTCCTCCGTTTCAGTCAACGACGTGAAAGGGGTCAACGATCTGGACCTCGACGTCAACGCCATGAGGTTCAAGCACGACCAGACGTCCTTCCCGATGTCCTTCTGCAGCGCCCCCTGCCTGCCGGGACAGGCCAAGCTCCAGCTGGAAGGGGACACCTGCTGCTGGCTCTGCACCAACTGCTCCGTGTTCCAGTACCTCCCGGACGAATTCCACTGCAGGGACTGCCCCATGGGAACCCTCCCCAGCGCGACCAAGACCAACTGCGAGCCCATCCCGGAGGCCTACCTCAGCTACAGCAGCCCCTGGGCCATAGGGACCATGGGCTTCGCCGGCCTCGGCATACTGACCACGTCCATAGTGGCCATCGTCTTCTGGGCCTACGGGGATACGCCGATCATCAAGGCTTCCGGAAGAGAGTTGAGCTACCTTTTGTTGTTCGGTAAGTAGGCTTGTACGTACACATGCAGTGATCTCGCTTGAAATTTTTTGTACAGTAGACACCGTACGTTATAACGTACTCGCACGGGACGTGACGACGTACGTTATAACGTACTCTTAACGTACGTTATACTATAACGTACTGTAACGTACTCTTAACGTACGTTATACTATAACGTACTGTAACGTACTCTTAACGTACGTTATAACGTAACACCTTACGTTATAACGTACTCTCACGGGACCTAAAAATGTAGTACGTTATAGCCGAAGTACGTTATAAGCAATACCGCCGGTATGATTCAATATGACACAAAAGTGGGCTCATAATTTCACTGTAAAATGAGTTTTAAAAAAGTCTGATTTTTTTAAAATTTAAGTTAAATAAAAGACGGTTGAAAATTCTTTATTACAATTTTACTGAGATAAATAATCTGTAATTTTCTGTTGTTTTAAATGCGCAGATGCTACTATAAAAACACCGTTTTGGATATTCATAATAGACTTTTGTAGAGTCTCTGCATCATCATTGTGGCATTCAGAAAATCGTGATAACGTTTTTGCATCATTGAATGCGTCGGGTATGCTTGGTATAGGCTCCTCTATTTCTTCTTCACTATCATCAGAATCACTATAGATAGGGCTTTTCAGAAGGCATTTGGATTGATGAATGAAAAGAGAAAACATGGTCTTCTTCTTAGCCCTACCTAGCAGGGGAAAAAGATAAAGGATCACTCCCTTCATTCATACACAATTCATCTCGCTAGAGAATCTGAAAACTGACAACGAGTGTTCATGAAAGAACTGAAATTTCCGAGAAAAGTAAGAAAAAAAAAAAATGCTTAAGAAAAGCAAAATTTTATTTTTGTCAGTAATATAAAAAGTACGTTATAGCCGAAGTACGTACTTTTGTTAAGTACGTTTTAACCGAAGTTAAATAACATTATAAATATAGGACTTCAATCGGCACCTAGCTTTTAGGTACGTTATAACCGATAGTACGTTATATCCCAGGTCCGTTATAACCGGTGCTCAATGTAGCAACTTCTTGAAAGGAGCTATCGCTATGAGTCGAACCACCAGACAAGTTTTATTGATTTTCATACTGCACAGATCGTAAATTTGAGCGTACAGATCATAAATTTTCTAAAATTCCGAACTTCTACTTATATACAACGGGCATTCAAAAAGTAAGTTACACTTGTTCCTCCACGGATGGCAACATTGCGAAACAAGACCGAAGCTTAATCAGACGATAGTTCAGAGTTCCACGGCTTTCAACGGTAGCCATTTCATTCGAATAGTGACAATCGTGGGTGCGTACTACGGTTGGTGCGTCAACTGGAAGTTTACTCCAAGGGGTGCCAGTTCGGGACTGTACGGTGGATGCTGCCAGACCTCCCATCCAAAGCTGCGAGCCAAATCCTGTGTTGTGCGTGCCTTGTGAGGTCTTGCATTGTTCATGCAAGAGGACAATGCCTTTGCTTGAAGCGTTTTGCCCACAAAAACGTACTGTGCCAGGTACTTCAACTTTGGAGTAAGCTTCCAGTTTACGCGGCATTTCCTTCTCGTAGTACGCACCCACGATTGTCACTATCTGAATGAAATGGCTACCGTTGGGAGCCGTGGAACTAACTGAACTATCGTCCGATTAAGCTTCGGTCTTGTTTCGCAATTTTGCCATCTGTGGAGGAACAAGTGTAACTTACTTTTTGAATGTCCCTAGTAATCAGGGTGCGAATTGACGGGGGGGATGCCGGGGATCGTCCCCGGCTGAAGAATGGAATATCCCTGGCTAGAGAAATATTAATGGATCCCTGCCAGGGATACTATTTATCCCCTGCTGAAGAAATGTTAAAACTGGGATGTTTAAGATTTGGAATAAGTGAAGATTTGGGATTGAAGTCAAGAAGTCAAAATGAAGGTTGTATGTTATCTTTTGTTACTCTACTCTAAGGCGACTGCCTTAAAATTTCGTCTCTTTTGTAAGCTAAAAACCCTCAAGGGTGGCTTCCAATACAGGTACATTGTATGTATGCTTGTGTATCTTGTAGATTCCATAGAACAAACAATCTATGACTTTTTCATTGGAATATAAGTCAGTTCTCCAACCGTGTCGGCGAACTGCATTTGTCAAGAAATATCATGTGAGAGGAGCATTTGCAATCTTACTCTCCAATTTTCCTTTTATCAAGTGTTCACCCCCATGGAGATCAATGTTTTCTTTTCAAATGTCACCCACCCTGGAAGAAAATGTTCAAGTTCACGAGCCCGTACGCATTGTTAATTACAGAGCCGAGCTCGGTTCGGGCTTTCGGGCTCGGGCTGAGCCCGTCTCATCTATGCTTGTTAACGGCAACAACTAGACACTCTAAACATTAGCGTAATAACAATAACGCACGCGCAAAAATCCGAACGCACCATGCCACAGTGGTTATGTCACTGAAAATGGTAGACGGCCGAAGTGTGAAGGTCCCGCGTTCGGGTCCAGTCACGCGGCCGACGACCTAACCGTTCGGAGTTTTCCGTGGTTTTCTCCGAAACTAGCGTAAATACGGATTAGGATCCCTTAGAAAGACCCCACGGAGGGACACCCCCCCCCTTGTTTTGTCCTTCTGGCGTGGATTTATAAGCGGATTTTCGGGCCAAGCACACAAATCCGAAATACATGATGCACAAACAAACAAAATCCGAATTAACAGTTCAGTGACGTCAAGTGAAGCAAGCACATTCGTTATTGGTTACGTATGTCAAGCAGTAGCTAGATTATAGAATAATGCATCTGCAGAAAAGCAAAATCTTTCGGATCTTTTCACAGCGCATTTATCACACATTTTAAAAAAATTGCCTTGCAGTGGGCTGAAGCCTATTTTTGCCATTTCCTGTTTCTTTTATATTTTTGTAAACAAGGATACCTATTAAATAATCCAACCGTACTATGAAATAGCAGGTTGCTAACTTTGGCACCCTAAACCCACTGCTGCTGGAATTAAAACGAGGCGACAACGAAAGTGGAATTTTCGCTGCGGGAACACGCACGCGCACTCGACGAAACACCTTCGGGTAGCAAATATTTACGCGGGGATGATGGCAACACTCTTTTAACGAATAAACAGGCGGTAGGTAATGTAATAGTATTGGACAGTGTCAAAGCCTTAGCTAGAAAAATCCGCTTTCTCCGGGGCTTTAATTTCTGCAAAAGAGTCAGTAGCAACAAAAAGGTTCAAATTCCGAGTTACGGAATGTTCCATGGATAGAATAAATTATAAAACCTTTCTTGTTCTAGAGATGAGTTCGGGCTCATTTTTTGAAGCCCGAGCCGGAATAGATTGCATTTCTATAAAAATAGTGGCGGGTGACATAGCTCCAAGAGTATCCTTTACTTTTTAGCACGTCATTTCCCGTACAAAAAATGGTCACGAGTATTTTTAAACAGCACTGACATCTGTTGAAAAATGGAAGAATGCGAGAACAGCTGGATAGATGGCCCAATGCTGAAAAAAGGGCAGCCGTTACCATCGATCGACTTCACTACCAGCAAGAGGGCGGACGATCGAAAAGTTCATCGCGTGCCACAGATCTAGAGACCCTATTTTTGACGACAGCTGGCTGTGCCCCTGCACAGCCAGCTGTCGCGCTTTCCCGAAATAAATAAAAAATGTTATATTTATTAATTATCCTACTGTTTTTATTATCGTACTTATTTATTACTGTACTGTAATTTAACTGTTTTATTTTGAAGGCATGCTTGAATATACTAAAACTATTAAAACAAAACAATCTAAAATATAAACATTCAATGGGCCGCGGAAAAATCGTAAAACCTTAACCGGTCCGCGTCGATAACAAGGCTGCACAGGCATGCAGCATCGCTTAGAGACCCCGAACATACATTTAAGTAAATATCGCCAAGTTGGAAGATTTGCGTTTTTGACGTTGTGGTAAGTGATTTGCCATCTTGATGGTCGTGGTTAAGTGATTTGGTGAGTCGTGGTTAAGTGATGTGGTTAAGTGATTGCCATGATTTGCCGTCGTGGTTAAGTGATTTGGCATGATTTGCCATCCGAATTTGCGCAAATTCGGGGAATAGTTTACAGTTAAATGATAAAACGTAGCACACAACTTGTCTTCTCAGCCGTTTTTAAAAATTTCAGAGTATGCTTACATATATAAAAAAAAAAAAAAAATTCTAAGGGAAAACAGTGAGGCTCTCTTAGTTAAGTCCCACTCTGACAAATAATACGGTACACCGAAAAGATACCAAGTTTTCTTCTGGTTACTGATAGATTTCTGGAACGCTCCTACAAATAAACGTTAACACTGCCCCCGGTATAAGGATACTATGAGTGCATCCAGTTCACACTGACAGGTTTCCGCAAAAGTAATGCAGACAGGTGGCGCTATAACATGGATGTGGATTCTCAGTCCTATAACATGGATGTGGTACCTCAGTTAATGTACGACCGAAATATTCAAACAATTTGGAGGGGTTATTTCCTGGCGTATCGCATTCATTAACCAATTTTTAAATCCGCATACCTCTACTCTTGCTAGCGCATGGTAACCTAACGGTATTGAACTCAAAATTGGAGACGCGAAGCTGAACACGTTTGAAAACATTTACGATTGCAATGCTCGTCAAATTGTTTATAAACATCGATGTATCGTCATTGTCAGAGTGCGGGACTCGTAAACCCCTCCACCACGATAAGGTGGAGCCTCGTCGGAGGGGGCCCCCCACCCCCCTGGAACAGCTGACCCGTCACGTGGCTGGAAGAGTTCTTGCTATTGTTACGTCGGGCCGAATGTTTTTTAATTCTTTACAAATAGGTGTATGTCACTATTACGACGTGCTGAACACAGCAAAAGACACACTTTACCATCCAGTTCTTTAAATTCCGGTCTCCTAGAAAAATGGAGATTTTTTTTAAAACTTATCTTCCTAAGTACAAATTATAAGTGTGTTGTTTTAGAAGCAGAATTAAAAATATATATATATTTCTATAAAATATTCTATTAATGAGTAAACTTCAATGTACATAACTGTAAAAGCTACATTCAGTTCCATTATAAATGATTAGTTGTGGTAAGAAGAGTTTAAACGAGAAATGAAATCTCATTCTCTAATTTAAAACATTTGTATTTGAATACGAGCATGAAAAGATGTAAAACCGGCATAAAATGATTGCAAATTCAACTCTGGAGATTTAGTTCATAGTTAAATTCTAACAACGATTTAAAGTAATGTAATTGACCTTATGAGATGCTACAATAGAGAAAGAAATAGACTTAACGTTCATTTCTACAGTCATTTGAGAGCAAGTACTCTGAATGCTGACATTTGTTTTTGAACCGGATGAATATTTTCTCACGCATAAACTGAAATATTGAAAAAAATTATTTAAAAAAGAGAAAAACATAGTTCAAAGTTCGTTTTTATTTTTTCAAATGTTGCCTTATTTGGGAATATTTATAAGCATTCCACATTTTGTGAGAGGTCGAAAAGGTATTTTAGAATAAAAAACGAAATAGTATATATTTTTTACTATTAAATTCGAGTTAGGGATTTTAAGTCGTTCAATTCCGTGTCCGGGCCAGCTGTTCCTTCACGCGATCTTACTTCTTATTTTTATTATTATTAGTTAGTTGTCCCGAAATTGTAAAAATAATTTTCGAAATTCAAGTAGTAAAAATAGTAAACAAATATCCCAAGAAACTTTTATATTGTTTTATAGCTATGTCAGATAAAGCTTATAATGCTTAAATCAACGCAAATCTTTACACTGAATTCCGTCTAGAAGGGGCTGTCAATTGATTTACTCGAGTAATGTTTAACCTTTTAAAAACGCGATGTCATTTCTATAACACTAGTTAAAGGATTTGAGTTGATAGTTGATAGTAGGATTTTTATAATATGAAACATTTTACATTTTCGATTGCTTCATATCATATTGACCTACCGGGTAGGTGTCCTTAAAAAACGTATCTCGTTATAAGGCTGAAAGACAGTTTTCCCGATCTCGAATGTGTTCCGATAATGTATTGAAGATTCCGACTGCAGATTTATGGTAAACTTATTTAATAATCTATAAGTAAATTTTTTTTTTTTTTTTACTCAGCAAAGGCAGTTTAAGAATTACCGAGGTAAGTAAAACTGATGTATCCTACTACAGTAATACTTACTTTTCATCCCATGCAAATCACGAACGGCTGAAATAAAGCTGCATAATTATACTGTATTAAAGATGTTTCATTAATAAAAATAAAATTTTAAGAGGCAGTAAAGTACACATCAATATGATTGAGAATCCTGCAAAAATGTTGCACAAAAAATAGTTTGCTTTCACACACTAGTTGAAGAACACTTTGAAAAAAGATTTTAAGTGTACCATTCCGTATTTAGTTTTCTAACACATGAAATTCTTAAGATAACGATTTTTTACTTGTATTGCTTTGGATTCTCTATAAATATGATGTACTTCATCTTTCCTTAAAGTTTGTACTTCTATGTATATGACAGTCTGTATTAATAAAAAGAGGTTTAGAAGTATTAAGTATTCTTTAAATTAATTCGCGATCATTGAGTTACACAATGGTTAGCAGATCGTCAAAATGTATTGCATGAGTTCATTTCAGAAACCAAAGAATAGCTTTTCCACAAATAGGATCCATCTTTTGTGTTCACTTCGCTAATGTCTCGCAAGTTTCCAGTGACGACGTAAGGAGTCGCTTTTTCAAAGAAAAACCAGGGTCGAAGAAACAGCTAAGCATCGATGAATTCAGTGACATGATAAAAGAACTTGGAAAGGAAACGAAACTTCAGCTAAATGAACTAACTCATGGATCAAATTGGAAAACTCTCTGTTTCCGATATGTTCATGCTGTTTTATGCGCGAAATATTTTAATCTCTCAGAAAATGTGCGTAACTCTTAAATACAAATTAAAAATCTATTTAACAAGATAAACGCTTGAATGTATTTTAAAGTTAAATGCTTATTAGTATATTGCAGCATATTTAGATAAATTAATACATTTAATTTTTGAATTTCTGTACTGCTCCATAGTTTTCCAATATCCCTTCTATTATTACTAAAATTGTTAGAAAGTAAATAATTACAAATGAGCATTATTAGCATATTACATTAGAAATGTGTCTTTATTATTTACAAACGAATACCTCTAAGTGCAAAATACGAAGAAGCTTTTAATCTTTTCTTATCACATATTGTAAACTGGTGTACATTATCATAAGTTTAAGCTGTTCAATAATATTGCGAGTGTTTATGCCTTTTCATATTTTTATTTCTTTCAAAGATGTTTATTTAAGTTTTGATTACTGAACGTGAAATTATTAAAGTATGTGGTATGAAATCGCCCATTACGGAAATATCTTCTAAAATATAGAGTGTTAAATAAAATAAAATAACATTAGTAAAAATTTTGTTTTATTAATTGATTAAAAAACACACGTTTGCCTCCAATCGTATTGTTTCATTTCTCTGTAAACATTTAGTCCATCCAATAACTTAAAACTCAATAAATTAAAACAAGAAAATTCCGTAAAATCTCTGAAGCAAAAAAGTATCACAACTCAAAAGAAAGCGCATTCAAATCTAAATTAATAAAGCTTTATTTATCAGAAGATATAATACATACAGTAACCTATAAACTAAATCTCAAGCCACGATGTCGTAATTGCACTACGGCCTTACGTACATCCAAGCTAATTTCAACCGACATGACACAAACACACCTGAAGATCTATCGGAGACCTATTAAGTGCAACGGAGAATGTACGATCCGGGTCACCAAACCCAAGAAAATTCCGTAAAATCTCTTAGGCGAAACAAACATCAGAACTCAAAAGAAAGCACATTCAAATCTCAATAAATAAAGCTTTATTTCTCAGAAGATATCATACATTCAATAACTTAAAAACTAAAACTCAAGCCACGATGGCGTAATTGCTCTACGGCCTTACGCACATCCAAGCTAATTTCAACCGACATTCAACACACTTGAAGATCTATCGGAGACCTATTAAGCCCAAGGAGAACCTACGATCCGGGTCACCCAATCGAAGAAGCCCATTCCAATCGCCTTATATTTCTCCAGAAGCCTACCATTTGAGCCAGACCTAACAAGATGTGTGCCCCAATGCGCCTTTCGGAAGAGAACATGCCAGAGAGGTGAATGATGTTAAAGTGAGAAGATTGCAGCAATTTACAGAAGCCAAACAGCAAAGACATGTTTTTCAGTGACCAGTTTATGCAGAAGCCAGAGGTTTAGTTTCGAGCCAAGGAGAAGGAGCAATCTCGGAGGTCGAGGGACAGTATACTTTGGATGGTGCAGAAAGCAAGTCGCCAGAGCACGAGAGTTGTTCTTTTGGTGGAAATGAATGGAAGTTTCCCTCCCGTGTTCAAGATGTCAGTATTGTATTTTTTGAATTACAGGTTTATTTTGAGTGAAAGGTTGTGTTCTGAGGAATATCGGGGTAGTGAGCTGTATTTAGAAATATTGTTTGAATGACAATCTGAAGCTTTGTACAGTTTTACCAGCAAAAATCAATAGCAAATATTTGAGAGTAATGGACAGGACTGCTTTATATTTAATTGTAAAGTTATTGAACGTCTATTTTTATTAACGAGAGGTAATTTAAAATTTATATTTTGCCAAATAAAATTTTTATAACTTGAGGAACAATACTGAAAGAAATTTTGATTTAGATAATAAAAATTTGGATATATAATTCCGAATAAAACATGACGAATGAAATTAAGTACAAATTCATAATATAATAAAAGTTTTTAAAACTTGAAACACAATATTAAAAGAAATTTTGAGTTAGATTGGTAACAATTTTGATATAATTCCGAATAAAACATGACAAATAAAAGTAAATTCATATTCATAATATAATTCTAAATGTAAATAATTCAAATTCATAATAAAATTCTGAATTTAATTTTGACGTTCACGTAAAAAATTTTGATTTTGTTAGGCCTCATAAGAGTGAACGTTGCACTGATGTTGTGACGTAATATCAAGAAACAAGAGGTCGAATTGGAAGCGTGCGTCATTTAGGAATTAAAAAAAAATACAAAATATACATGCACTGTCTAATATCTAAGCTGTTTAGGAACAGAAAAGCCATCATTTAAGCCATGTTGAGCTTTTGTAGGATTGTTTTATAGATGCTAAACAAATTCAGTCGCATTAAAGTGATGAAAATCTGCTTACGCTACAATTCTCAGACTGTTATTTTTTAAATTTGTTAAATGGCGCAAAAAATAATCTGTGAATATATAAGGCTGCGTGTAAAAAAATTTAAAATATTTTATCTTCCAAGGACATAGCAAAGAATTTCTATACTGTAATTCATTTATTAAGGATTATCTTGTTATGGCATCCTTAATTTCCTATTTCAACTGAACAAAATAGTTGATTCCCGACGTAATTTGAAGGTAGACTGTGGAAAATTAATCCCCATGCAACTGTTTGTACGTTTGAGAAATCCGCACTGCTTCGAATAAAGCGTTGTTTCATTGAAACAAAAGAAGGGGGGGGGGTGTTACCTGTTTCATCGCAAAGTTATAAGAAAAGGAACTTCAAAGATTTCGAATATTTAACTATTAAAATTTCAAATAATTGTATTTACTAATGTCTTTCAAACTAAAAAAGTATCGACGCACGATTGCAATCCGACCTCCCGGTTCATGCCCCCTTCACTGCGTACGCGTTCACGTTTAGTCCTCGACTGCGGCGGAACGGCGGCCGCAACAGCAGAGGAGCGAACGCAAGCGCCTGCGCAGTGCAGCGCCACGCCGACGACGAGGACGGAGCGCGACCTCAGGGAGGTCCACCTGCACCTCTTCGGACTCTGAAGAGTTCAGGTTTACCTCCACGAGCTCATCCCATATCAGCTCCGCCCGCAGCACCTCGTGTCCGGAGGACGTTTCCCGGACATCAGGTGCAGCGACCTGTGGAGAGAGAACGATGAGCGGTTCTACCTGTACCACCTGCACGTCTTCGACCGGCTCCTGAGCTGGAAAAGAGGGCTCCTCCACCAAAGGAGGCACAGGAGGAGAGGCGGCATCCTCCGCAGGGGGAGGGCAGGGCAAGGCAGGAACTAAGGGACGAGAAAGAAAAAGTTCGCTGTCATTCCCTTCTTACGAAAAGTTGTTTTAGTTCAGTAACTTTAAACTCAACACAAAAATTGACTGTTGCATAGTATTAACTCTTTTCTTTTCTGAACAAAATTTAAGAACCACCAGAAATTGCATGATGTAATACATTTAAGCTAAATTCTGCCATTTTTCAGATAACTTTGTGCTAGGTACTGTTTAAAAATCCGAATGATTTCAATATGTTCCCCATTTCCTCCCAATTACGTGAGACGTCTTTATATTCGCTATGTTTCAAAAGTATTTTTTAAGTTAATTTTAGCTTCACTTTCAGCTATTTTCATTTTAGCTGGCGTCTTTCCACTATATTGTTATACGTCTGTTGTTTCACGCTCGTAAACTTACCCAAAGTTTATCTCTATTTTACATTGCAACTGAAGTCACTTATTGCAAGTAGAATGGAGGTCATTTTGAAATCGATTTGTCGAATCGAAACTGTCGATTTTAATTAAATGACTGTTAATATTTTCTTACTTTGAGAATTACTTTTAAACGCAACTTTTACAAATGGTAAACGTTTTTAAAATTATTTCCGAAACAAGCTTAGCAAAAAATTCCACGGTATCCAAATCCCCTTTGTTTCTTCTTTCCGAAATGTAGAAAGGGTAAGCTTACTGCTAATTGTTTCGGGTTAAAAACATGTTTCAAGAAGTTTCTCATGAAACAGACCCGTGAATAGCTTGAAGCATCACGCTTTGATTTATAAAGTCTGCAAATAATTTGAAAACAATGATGCTTTTAATATTCTCTTGCTGCTTTCTTTTATAGCCCGTGTGCAATAACTTTTCTATATTTATGTACAATGCCATTGATAACTCTTGGTGATAACTGTAATGAGTGATAGAACACACAAAGAACAAGCTTTGTCATACAAAGCATTGCCGTAACACAGAGTCACCAAAAAAGACTTTTCAGTATAAAGTCGGGCCAACTTTCACGCATAAGGAAGTCAATGGACAGTCTGTTTTTGAAGGTTGACAATTTGCATTACGACAGAATTTTTAAAAATTGTTCTTCAGGTATGTTTTATCACCCCTTTCCATATTTTATCAGGAGTTATGAAACACCTTGTATATATAACAAATATGTCAAAGGTCTGTTGGTTGCGTAGATCCTAGATGGGGAGTCCTAAGCTTAGTACATTTAGGGCGAGATTCAAGTGAAACACAATTCGAACGTTTTGCACATCGAACAGGAGAAACTTCGAAATATATCAATGTTTCTTACTCAACTGAAACAAAACAATCATGTTTTGATCACGTGACAGCGCGATAAGTTTGTTCATTGGAAGCATTCTGGGGACTGAACTGGGAACTGGCGACTGAAAAACGTTCGATTCGAACTCGATCGCGGGCGTTTCACTTGAATCTCGCCCATAGTTTCTGAGTTCACTGAGACTGATCCTGACACTGGTCAAAGCGATTCTTCCTAAATTAGATTAAGAAAGCTGGTTGCTTAATGAAAGGTGTGCAATTTTCGGTAATTATTAGCATTTATCTCGTCATTGCCTTTTTACGTATCGACAAGCACTTATGCCGGCTGGACTCATTTCCACCCAACTTGTAAAACTTGAGAGAAACATCAACTTTAGACTAAATTAGAGCAGACCTTCGAAAAGCTGATTGTCGGACAAAGTTCGTAACGCCGACTCTTGAAAATCACCCTGACTCAAGTATACCGCTATTTGGAGTTCAAGAATGTGTCTTGATTCATCTGAATGATCCATAGAAGTTTTTGTACTCTTTGAATATTTTTTTTCCCCGAGAAAAAGCTATTCTCCCAATGCGACAGACTCAGCCACCCGTCAATAAATTTGACAGAGCTCCTAAACCGCTTACTGAATTTGAAATTAAGCGATTAGAATCGAAGTCTGTGCTATTGTTTGGCAGACTTAATGTGTTTTAAGGGAATTAAGAATGGGTGTCGCGGAAAACAGCAATTTCAATGAATCGGCAGAAATGGTAGCGTGAAATAAAGAAATGCTGTATGCTGTTGCATGTAAATCGGTTATCTAGAACTTGATGTATCGATCTTTTGGATTTTCCATTGGAAATATAGTTGAGCAGGTTCAAGGAGGATAAAACTAAACGAGAAACACCATGACCGAAAAGTTTTGAAGCCATCTGCTGGCAAACGCTGCCTAACCGTTATGCATCCATCTCTACCCAAAACGTTCGTATTTTACTCCAATGACTGTTTTAGAATGAAGCGAGGAGAAGAAAGTTCTCTGTTCTTCTTTCGGTCAGCCATAGAAGTGTATCCCTAGACGACGTGTTTTAAGCTCTCCCCCCACCCCCCCACCCCGGCTTCAATGGATAATATGGCAGAAGCTGCTTGTTTTGTTTCATCTCACGCTGAGTTCTATACTCTTTGGGCAGGCCCTCACCGTCAGTTAAGCACCGCCGTAAGTTAGAGCATGTAGGTTTAGTCATGGCGCCCTAAGATCCCAAGTACACGCTGCGAAAAGCTTTGTTTTTGCATTCGAGCAAAGTTTCGTCTCTTAGTCGATGCGGTGCTAGTACCTGACCTTATCAGTGTTGCCAACTCTGCCGGAGAAAAAGTGGCTGAAATCAAAGTTAAAAGTAGCCAGAAATGGCTACAGAAAGAAATGGCGTGTTTCAAGCTGAGAAAAAAAAAAAAAAAGATATTCTTTGGCGTTTACTTTTAAGTGCTTGTGCTACTGAAATATGCTTGTCTGCAAATACTTTTTGAGTCATTGCGAATTTAATTTCCGATTTACAAAATACTTTGGTATTGCCAGTTTGCCAAGATCTAGCCACAAAGCGGCTAAATTTTCTGATTTAGACACAAAAATATAGATCTAGCCACAAACTGGCTAAATTGGCAGCCTTGCCCTTAATGTGCTTCCGAAATCTCATTATACAACGCTTTTCAAGGAGCGGAAGGCTCTTTTAAATAGGCAAATTAAGATAGTAAACAATATGGCTTGTGACTAGATCTGCCAATTTGACCAGTTTGTGGCCAGATCTTAGTCAACTGGCAGTACCGAAGTATTTTTTAAATCGGAAATGAAAGTCCAAATGACTCAAAAATCACTTGCAGACAAGCATATTTCAGCAACACAATTCTCGGTACTTATGTATTATACCGGCGGTCATTCCCGCCAAACTATTTTTTCGTCAAATGCGCTAGCAAACTGCTGCCAGCCCTATTCCAAACCGTGAATTATTTCATATGTCCGGTATTTATCTTGGCAGAAAATCGCTCGTCTTGGAGGATGGCCGGGATAATACGTAAGAGCCGAATTCTCAATGTGAACATCACAATCTTTTATAATGAGTACTAAAGTTTATACGTATAATACCGTCGACGATTTTCGCCAATAGTTTTTTTTTTCTTAATTGTTCGATTTAATGCCAGTATTCGATAATAAAGACTCATATTCCTATTACTAGTGTTAATAATCCTATTTCATTACATTAGACAGCCATTTATCTCTTTAATACATCATCTTTTTTTCAATCTCTCGAGGTTTCAGATTTTTGAAAGCCAAACCTATTCCGCTCGGTTGGCGCGGTCGACGGCATACTACATAAGTACCAAGGCGGCTTTCGCTAATAAATGTAGGAAACGGCGAAGTATTTGCTGCCCAGGGCGACTTACACATGAACGTAATCGATCATCATTTTCTATTGCGGCTACCAATAAAACAGTGCTAAATATATTTCCTGCTTGAAACTGATATGTTGGTGTAATTAATGAAGTACTATTTATGCGTTTATAAAAATCATTAAAATAGTTCATTACTACTGTAACACTAAAGTGTCTCGCTTGTCCACAAGTAGGATATTAAAAAAAAAAATCTCCAGATCTATCTTGGGATCCCTGTTTTATACCCCTACCCTTCTTGGCGAGAAAAATGTTTTCGCCAAATTTTAAACACTGATTTATATCCTTAATTTAACACGAATTAAATAAATCACAAAATATAGTTTTTTATAAATTTAATCGAAAATCAAATATAATATTTTCTTGCGAAAAATAGTTGTCGAAGGAAGTACAAAATTTTTGTTTAAAGTTGCAAAAGGTGAAGCATATTCCCTGAAAATATTGCAAACTTATACCGTTAATTACGGGGGGGAGGGGGGGAGATAAAAAGAAATTTCGATAAAAAAGTTTTATTTTTCCAACTTACAAGATACAGGAGGGGGAATTTCTTTCATTACATCACCAGCAGGCAAAATGAACATTTCTTCATACCATTCCCTAACAGCGGCCCACAACCTGTCAGAATAAAATAAAATAATAATTAGCAATATCTCAATTAAATCCATCATAAATCCTAAAAGATCCAAAATCAAAACTCAGCAGTTTTATAATTAAAAAGTATTCAACAGAGCAATCTTTTGTATTAGGCTTAGAGAGCTCGGCACATTCAACCTCACTCGATGAAAAATTATGTGTGAATGATTTTTAATAGGCGATGGAACAGCTTGGATGTAGCCAACAATGGCGACTTTTCATTCTCATGGGGATGCCTTGGCGATTTGCGCATGGGCAAAATCGATAACCGTTTCGCATTGGCGACTTTTCATTCTCTGGGGATGCTATGGCGATTTGCGCATGGGCATAATCGATAACTGTTTTTCATTATGGTTGCCATTAAAACAGTTCTCCACATATTCTTACACGTTATCCTAGGCAGAGTGGCGTATTTAGCACCACGAATTATTTCATCGCGCCGTGCTAGCAAATATCGAAGCTTGTGCCCAGAAATTCTTTGAAATAAAATAATAAAAAGCTGTTGCCATTGGAAAGAATGTTTACCTTTAGGGTTATTTCCTGCCCACCTTTTTCAAATCGTATACGACATCATCGTCATTTTGAGGACATGAATTCGTATTGGCAATGCATTTCTAATGTGATTTAAAACTGGTGACTTATAACATATTCCGAAATGATCAGAATACCACGTTATTTTGGAATTATCCAGATATAGAATTCACGCCAACAGGCTTAAAAATTGTTTATAATATTTTCAATCGGTTAATTCGTGATTCTTAATTTTTCCAAAAGGACATTTGCCACCCGCGGAAAGTTGAAGTACAGTAAAACTCGCTTAAGACGCTCTTCAACGGACCAGCTTGAAAGAGCGTTTTAAACGGGAAAGCGTCTTAACCGGTTAAGCGTCTTAAGGGGAATTGGGAAAGAACAAAATCTAAGCGCTTAGAAAAAATACGTATGTATTGCTCTTCATTTAGAAATTACATAAGATACTTATTATAATGCATAGAGAATGTTGTACAAATGAAAAATATAATACGCATCGAACTTCACATTTCTGATGTGCCGGGGTTAAAAAGCATCTGTTTTTGTTTGTTTAAGATTTTCGTATGTTTAGCAGCAAGAAAATGATCAATTTTGCTGACGTAGGTCAACACTACCTCTGTATGTTCCAAAGAGGACAGTACTTTCCGCAGCTCACTTGCATAATACAAGCCAGTAGTAGTTGTCTGTTCTGTTTCTTCGGCCTCCTCTTGTTCTTTGGCAATCCCTTCAATCGTGGCATCTGCGATTATTTCGTCCCAAGTCCGAATGCTGCAGGTCACGAGGGGATCGTCCACCGTAGTATAATCAGGGAAATTCCCCTATGGTTGAAAATCCACATCTTCTGGAAGTGAAGTGTCAGCCTGAATTGAATGGTCCCACACATCCAACGCAGCTTTGCAACAACAGTTTTTGATTACATCTGGTTTAATTTCGTCCCAAGCTGCACTGATGTATTAGGTTGTAACGAAAGTTTTCCGCCACTGCAAGTGTTGTCTGCACAAACAGTTCGCGTTGTTGTCTTTGCCAATATTTTGTCAAACGATTTTTGTTATTAAGAAAAAGACTTGTTTTAGAGCACTGCGTTGTGAAATCTGTAAAACAAAATCGTTATGATTAAGTATAAGAAGTCCGAAATGAAACTATCATGCTATCAGATTGAACCATCATTTACTCTCAGTTCTGTTGCAAAAATTCAGCTGCAGAATGACACCGAATCATGTGTACAGCGTAAGGTACTGTTGTTGTATTAAATAACACTTTGGTACCGAAAGTTCGAAAACAAGGACTATGACATTTTAGAAGCAAAGCGCTCTGGCCGGCCTACTGATGCTGATGAGGCCCGCCTACGAGAATTTGTGGAAGAAGATAAAATATTTATCCACTCGAGATCTAGCTAAAGGAGTTAAGACTTTAGTGCCATGTCCATTAGTCGCGCTAGGCATCGCATATAAGGTCAATCGCTGGGTACCGCATGAACTGACTCAAGTAAATTTGGCGGAAAACTTTCGTTACAACCTGATAATTTATGGAGCTGATTTCACTTTTTACACTCCCTTCAGAAGTGGAGCGAATTTTGATGAATTGGATTTTTATCGGGAGACGTTCACGGCCAAGGAAGAGAAAACTCGGACTATGTCGATATTGCCATCTTTCTGTATTCCCGAGTAAAGATGGGCATAAAACCTGACAGCAGCATGGGAGATGTAGGTAAGAGTTAAGGAGAGAGGGGTATTGGATGAATGGATACTTATCAAGGAGTAGAGGAGAAGAGGGTATTATGGAATAGTCGGGAAATATGGAATACCGAGTTCTTGGCTCTGTTAGTTGCTGTTGCCACAAGGGAATACCATGAACAACTCAAGAAAGATTCCCTCTTACAATGCAGTAAGAGTTGACCGCTTGCTGTTGCCGTACCATTCGCTACAGAACAAAATGTGTTTTTTGATTTTCAAGAGTTTTTGTAGATAAGTTTTCAAACATTTTAACTTACTAGTAAACACGTGACATGAACATGGATGTTACGCATAATGTACACTAAGAGAATGGTAGTTTGTTGTACTGTGGTTATTTTTTAGATGACAGTGTTTTGCCAATTAGTTTTAAAGGTTCGTTTTCCGAGATGGCGTGTCGGGTATTATGGAATACTGGGTAATATTGTAATGGATTTCATGTTATCCACTAAAGAACCGGAAAACATCTGAATACATCTGAAAGACTCTGAATACATCTTTTGTCACGAAAAATTCTCTAAAGATCAACGACGATAAGTTTGGGTTCAAAGATCCAGCTGTTCTCTGTGGGCTCACCATGACTGTACCGAAGCAAAGAAAGAAGATTATATCTACAACTTTTCTAAATCGACTCGAAGCAGAAATGACTCCAATATAATGATTCGAACTACAAGACATAAAAGTTTAGTTTTATAGTAACAAATAACTATATATGAAGCAATATGAATTGCTTTTCATCGGTTTAAACCATCTATTCCGTATTACCCTACTATTCCATATTATACTCCATTCGTAACTTTTTTTTTAAATATTTTTTTCTATAACAACAAAATAAATTGTGTATTTCTTTGCAATTGACATTTCGTTACGATTCATTATAGCATGTACTCATGCTGTTTTGGGGGATTTTATTTAAAAATCTATGAAGTTACAGTTAGAAATGTAAATGGTATTCCATAATACCCTCCTCTCCTCTATTAGAGCGTTAGGTTACCGTGACTAACCTCGGGGGGATTGCAATACCTTTCTAAAAGGAAAAAAAAAAAAGTTTCATCAGAAATACGAGAACAGCGTCTTAACCGACAACACAAAGCAGCAGAACAAAAGCGTCTTATCAGGAGGATTTTACATGGATGAGTATAGGAACTCTCCAGCGACTGACGGAAAAAAGCGTTTTAAGCTGGGGCGTCTTATGCGAGTTTTACTATCTTTCTAGTCGTTGCCTACGTAATACCCAGTAATAAGTATTAAATAATAAGTAGAATTAAGTAGGCATTATTTACTTTATTGTTTAACACCAGTATTTTGAGTGTTTTTTTCCAAAGTTGACTGTTGTTTGACGCCTCGAATGAGAAATTATTATTGATTATGTGCATGCGTAATTCGTCAAAGAATGAAAAAGTCGCCAAGTGCGGCAAATATCCAAGCGTTTCCGAATCTAAGGCAAACTTCTTCCGTCCTTGTAAATAAATAAACAGAATGTTCCCTTAAGAAGTATTTCTGTAGGAATTTGCAGAACAAATTATCACCCAATACAGTGTTTTTATAACAATTTTATGAATGGAAATGCCACGCATTATGTCTTTTCATACATCTTGCAATGTTAGTACTCTGCTTTGCCCTCATGGCCACCATCCGCTTTTATCATGACACCCAAAATGTTTAGCAACCCTAACCTAAATAAATTGAATGGCAAATACCGTTAAAACAAAGAAACACGATTTTCGTTGAAAAGAGTTCAATAATTTTTCCAACACTGCACTGAGTATATAGAACAGTAAGGAATGGGGCGGTGAAGCTGACCGCCTTGGCGGTTCGTTTGAAATATTGTCCCAAAATGATCCCCAGACAGCACAGCAAACTTGCATCAAACTAGCAGCAAGCTTGATTTATCAAGTCAATAAACTTGAATTAAGCTTGAAAATTTCAAGCGTGTAAGCTTAATGCAAGCTTGAATCAAGTGTCTAGTTTACACTTGCCCAGCTTGCGTTAAGCTTGAAAATTTCAAGCGTGTAAGCTTAATGCAAGCTTGAATCAAGTGTCTAGTTTACACTTGCCCAGCTTGCGTTAAGCTTGACATAGCAAGCTTAATTTCAAGCTTAAAAAAATTCCCTAAATACACGGGGCGCCGAACTCGCCCCACATATTTTATTTTTCCACGCATTTTCCCCTCTACGCTGAAATTTCAAGTTATCTTAATCTGCTACCATCAAACGTCCGCGGCTAGGATCGAACACGGTATCTTTGGGTTGGGAGGCCAGCGTCATAACCACTCGGCCAACCTGAGTTGGGCTGATATGACTAAAGTTTGAAGTGACTGTTAGGGTTATAAATTATTTTGTGGCGGCCAGAGCCTGATCATAAGTGGTCGGGGCCCCGGGGCAAGAGGTTATTTTGGGGGTCCCATACTACTATCAGAAGCATTTTAACTTATTTTTGTTTGCTGTTGCATTTTCCCGACATAAAAATAAAACATTTTTAAAGAATACTAAAATTGAATTAAAAATTACCTATTTATTTATACTTATTTAGAACAAGACTATGTATTTAAAAGTGATTTTAATATTTTTTTTAGTCCGTTTGTATTATTAGCGCATGGGTGAGCAAATTCCAGGAATGGCAATTACGAGGCATGGGAGCAAAGTTTCTCACTCCAAAAAATTCCGAAATTTTCTTTACTTCATCACGAAATACAAAATGTTAACTAATGGATATTTTGTGATAAGCATATATATATATGGCCATACCATACGTATTCAAAAAATCCTAACTTCTTGTTTATTGATCTATGAGTCTTAAAGACCATTGAATTAGAACAGAAAATAAATCTCTATGTCCATTTATTGTTAAAAATTATGCTATAGATATTACAAAGGAAATTTTGTTGCAAAAAATTTATCATTGCAGCATGTATGAATATGTAATAAATCATAATAACAAGAAATTTCTGAGATTTGGGGGTCCTTGTTGTCCGGGGCCCCGGGCTATTGCCCCACATGCCCGTGTGATAATCAGGCTCTGGTGGAGGCCGGATTGCGCCTCATTCTACCACCCATAAAGTGAAGCATATTAACTAACTAAATTGTGTTAATTATATTAAAATTTATTTTTAGGGCTAATTAATTAGTTAATGGAATTACTAATGTTAATTAGATGTAAATAAAACTAAAACTCCCCTCGTGTTACACTTCAGAGGGGCTTATCCCATTCATTCATTCCCCTTGCGTGTTCTTATGTCCAGGTTTTGTGAGATAATGAAATAAAACACAACTTTTACGAACTTTTCTTTATTTAATGTACAACGACAGATGGCGCCATCATCGCGCGCTTCCTTTTCAAGCTGTAATCAAGTTGTATTCAAGGTTGGCAGTTCAAATGACTTCTTCAAGCTTGCTGCAGGCTTAAAATGAATTGAACTGTCAAGCTTGTATTAATACGTCAAATTCAAAGAAATGTCAAGCTTGATTTAAGCTTATGTGCTGTCTGGGTCTGATGTTTTAAAAGTGGTCTTGTTTCTTTTTCATAAAATACTGAAAAAAGTTTTTCTCGAGTATTGCAAATAGTAGTACGTATTAGGAGAATTTTTCAAAAGTTGGGATTTTCAGCAAATTAAGGACCTTTACGAGCCCTGACTGCAGACTATCAGTCTGAAATGCATTAATAGTCTCTGTCTAAGAAATTATCTGGTCAGGGACAGGTGGGTTGCTCTACTATTCGTTCGTCACCATAGAGATACCTGATCTCTTTGGTGAAAAGCTCTAGTTGCCATAGAGATACCTCATCTCTTTGGTGAAAAGCTCTAGTTGCTCTCTTTTTTTTTTCTGCGTACTATAAGAAAAAATCTGGAGTGACTCCACTCGACTTTCCGAACACTTACGATTAAGATCATTACCAAGCATTTAAATAAATTTTAATCGATAAATCATTCAAATATATATACCAAATTGAAGCTCAATGGAATGTACCGTTTAAACGCTAGCGCACTTTGAAGAATTTCTCCCCATAGGCCATCATGTAAAAGAAATCTTTGTCGTAGCCCTGTAGAAAAACTATAAGTCCTATACACACCCAAATCAATACCGGTCTTGCGATGGTGGTTTATAACATGTATACCCAATTGGAGCTCAATCGAATGGACCGTTTAAACGCTAGTGCACTTTCTAAAATTTCCCCCCCATAGGCCATAATGGAAAAGAAATCTTTGTCATAGCCCTGTAGAAAAACTATAAGACCTATACACACCCAAATCAATACAGGTCCTGCGACGGTGGTTTATAACCTATATACCCAATTGGAGCTCAATCGCATGCCCCGTTCAGGAGCTATCGTGTTCACTCACATACACACAAACACACATACACACATACATACATACATCTCGTAAAAATAGCATATCTGAATTCAGAAGACCCCAAAACGTGTCAATACACCAAAATCTCGAATTCGAATTTTTTCATGATTACAATACTTTCCTTACATGGTACATGTTCGGAAAGTAAAAAGGAGAAAGTAAAAATTTCCGTGTATACGATTGAATGGAATAGGCATAACAATCCACCGTGACCAGTCCATTTCTACAAGGTGCGTCTCGAAAGTTCCGTGAATGGTTCCACGTATTTCAGAAAGCGCGATAATGAGGATGTTGCGCTCAAGCGCACGCAGCTAGAGAAATCGGAACTTATGTCCCCAGCGTCAAAGTTATGCTAAAGTCTAGGATACGACCCATTTAATGCTGTCAAACTGAAAAGGATTGTCATTGCGGAATGCGCGTTTTAATACAAATTAGGCACAACGGCGACCGTGACGCATAAGAAGTTTATGAAAGTGTACGGTGAAGAAGCAGTGAGCCAAATGTGTGTTTTTAGTGGGTTAAACCAACGCCACCTAGAGAGGAAAGCCGCGGCGCTTACTTCTGACGTCACACCGAGTAGATAAATCAAAGCGTTTCCATTGGGTTTCCCCTTTCTCCCGCGGGGGAAACCCAATGGAAACGCTTTGCTTTACCTACTTTGTGTGACGTCACAAGTAAGCGCCGCGGCTTTCCTCTCTAGGGGGCGTTGTTTAAACGCTTTAGATGCGAAAAGGAAGCTGTCGATGAGGAACGTCTTGGAGCCAGTTCTTGAACGTCCTCCATATTTCACGCATTCAGTTGCGTGACAACAGTGACAACAGTGCTTCGAGCGATTCCAGATGAAGCATTTGTTGACAGTGTCCACCAGCTATACAAGTGATGTCATAAATGGACTGTAGCTAATGATGATTACTTTGAATACTATTGGCGTAACAATCTTCTGGAACAGGTGACAGAGTCGAATGGATTGCAGCGCCATCTTTAACAACAAAAAAGATGCTGATGCTAATGCAGAAATGGTGCCCCGCAGCTTGTTCATCTCTTTCTATACTGGGGGCACAGCTAACCTGATAATGGAGGGAATGCTGCAGACCGTGTGATTCCGCCGCTTTCAAATAGTTCTTTTCGTTTGCCCTGCTTTTTACAGAACTAAGACATTTATCAACTATTAAGTGCTAAAATAAAGTGTATGTTATAAAATAATTGCATATTTATCTTATTTGAATTCAATAATTAAAAGGATTACGAAATTAAGTCAGAAATTAGATGTAACGCCTTCACAGACGCTTGACCATTGATAGACCTCTTTCGTGCTGGCGGGAATCAGAAATGCAGATTCGCCTTGCGATTGGGTTGCTTTGTGATATTGACAGCCAAATAATTGGAAAGAGAAACGAGTGTCGGAGTGATACATTCGGAAAGTAGTGAAAAGGCTCCTCTAGCCTTCTCCTCTGTTATCAGGTAAGGTTTGCCCCGAGTATAGTATTACTCACTCACTGGTATTTAAGTGAGTCCATTGCTGGAATGCTTGCTTTTGCTGGCGATTTCTCAATACCAATCAAGTTTAATTGAACAGCACTTTTCGTTTCCTCAGGCATCTTCCTGTCCTTCAGCATGACCTTCGTGATCGTGGCCAAGCCCGCCCCTTGCACCTGCGGCATCACCCGCTTCTTCCTGGGCTTCTGCTACACCCTCTGCTACGCGGCCATCGTCACCAAGACCAACCGCATCGCCCGCATCTTCAACCAGAGGCGCCTCAAGCCGTGCCAGAAACCCAAGTACACCAGCCCCAAGTCGCAGCTGGTCATCACGGCACTGCTGGTCTCGGTGGAAGGTGAGTGCGCTTCTTAACCCTTTTAGCGCGCAGTGTTCCCGCTCTGGGAACACCCAACTCTGGCGTTTTGACTGTTGCCAGTCACGAAGAATAGATTGGATTTCTATAAAAATAGTTGCGGGTGACAGAGCTCCACGAGAATCCTTTACTTTTTAGCACGTCATTTCCCGTCAAAAAAGGGTCACGATTCTTTTTAAACAGCACTGACATCTGCTGAAAAAGGGAAGAATGCGAGAACAGCTGGATAGATTGCCCAATGCTGGGAAAAGGGCAGCCGTTGCCATCGCTCGACTTAACTACCAGTAAGATGGCGGACGATCGAAACGTTCATCGCTTGGCACGGATCTAGAGACCCTTTTTTGACGACAGCTGGCTGTGCCGGGTCTCTCGATCTGTGGCACGCGATGAACGTTTCGATCGTCCGCCATCCTGCTGGTAGTTAAGTCGATCGATGGCAACGGCTGCCCCTTTTTCAGCATTGGGAAAGGGTTGCGCCTCAAAGGGTTAACGCGGATATGGGAATCATACCACATTCTCAAACTTATTTCGACCAACTGCCCACTTTGAGACTGAAAAAATTGAGTGTTCCCCCTAATATTATAACTTACCTTTTCACATTCCCATCTGTTGCGTAACTGAAAAACAGTTACTGCAAGAACGCAAGTTATTATAAGGGATAGTTAGTTATAGTTATTATAGGATATACAGGGTGTAACAAAAAGGTGGTAACGGGCTTTGATTCTTTACCCAGCAAACGTATAACTATCTCAAACCTTGCAGTTCGATATCCGACTTCTCAGCTATGTCATCCATGCCGAATCGCAAGTAAGGATCGAAAATCTTTTAGGTATAGGATCGAAGATATATCATTTCAAGGCATCGAACTTTTGCCAAAAGTATGATAAAAATGATGCACTTCTATTTCTAGCAATTTCTTGTATTCAGAAAGATACCACATTGCTGACCTGATGAGCCAGAAAGTCAGAACTGCATCGAATGAGTCAGAACTGCATCGATGAAGTCAGAACTGCATCGAATGGATTTCGGTTCTCCTATCAAAAATGATATGCACGAAAGCCATAGCAATATCATAGGGAACATCATAGGCCATATGGAATTATTTTTTAAACTAATAATTATAATTTTGTATTATTATTATTATGCTTTCAAAGTTCCGATTCTGTGCCCGACCTCTCGGTTTTGATTCGTGGAAAATCGAAATCGTAACCCGCTACCTATAACCGATCGACCTCTTTTACCGTGTCCGCTGAGTGTTCACTTGGGCGGACACTTTCGACACAGATCGGTTACGTTTGCCTGGTGTCCAAATGATATCTGCACTATCTGGCGTAAGATACAGATCAGTTATCGAACTGTGGGTCGTGTGTTTGCTGGGTATCTATTAGAGATAAGTGGACAGTGTCAGTTGAAAAAAATGGTCAAAATAAGGTCATAAGTAATATTCCACTGAGAAAAAACTCCCTCTCATTTATTGTCAAAAAGTGACATTTTCTAAATTTTTATACGACCCCCGAATATTCCCAATTAGTAAAATGTGCACCATACAGGGTGCGAATTGAACATTTTCTCCAGGGGGGGGGGGGACATTTGAAAGAAAAGATTCTCCAGGAGGGGACATTTGAAAAAAGAAAAAAGAGGGAAGGTGTAAATGCTCCACTCACATGATATATTAGGCATTATATGGCAAATGCAGTCGCCAACATGTCTGGGAAGTGACTTACATTCAAGCAAAAGTCGATCCCCGATTTTCTATGCACATATATTCCTGCCTATGTCGATTCTACGTCCACCCTCTAATTCGGCTCGCGGCAGAACAGTGCTTGTTTCTTCATTTTGCAGTCTTCCTTTGAAAACTGACCCATCCAGAATGAGAAGCGGCATCAGGCATGTGTATATCTATTTCAAAAGGACGCTTGTAACCTACTCCTTTCTCTAGTAAACAAAAAAAGTATTTCTATCCTTAATACTTACAATCGTTAAGTACTGTAGAACTTGTATGACAGAGACTCATTTTAACATTTCTCCAGCAGGGGATGAATAGTATCCCTGGCAGGGATCCATTAATATTTCTCTAGCCAGGGATATTACATCCTTCAGCCGGGGACGATCTCCGTCATCCCCCCCTGTCAATTCGCACCCTGGCACCATACACTCATGAGATGATGTTCCAAATCTGAGCCTTTCATCATACGAAGTTGCAGAGATATCTTAAAAGAAAGAGGATCGGGGACTATACATGATTTTGGATGCAAACGTTACTTCTTCTTATTTCTCTTATCCGAATAAACGTTTATTCGGCAGGGGCGTAGCCAGAAATTTTTCATGGGGGGGTTATGACTACTGCAACTCATATATATGTATACGTGTGTGTGATAATGTAGTGAAGACTATACATTTTGTATGGCAAAAAATTCCTCATGGGGGGGATTGTGACCCCCTAACCCCCCCCCCTTGGCTACGCCTCTGCTGTAAACGTTTATTCTTACGAGTGGAAAAAATATTTTCTTTCGTTATTTCTGTACGACCCCTGAAATGCAATCCTTCGACGTCCTTTTTTTCCCTTTGAGAGCCATGGAAAAATGGTTTAAGTCAGTGTTATATTTATCTTCATATCTGACACTTTTTAAGGTTTAGTTCTCCAATTTCATAAGTCACCTATTTAGTGTATGGTGCTCATTTTACTAATTAGGAATTGCTTCGTACGGGGGTCGTATAAAAATTTAAAAAGCATAACTTTTTGAAATTGTAGGGAGGATTTTTTTTTTTTTTTTTTTTTTTTTTTCTTTTTTTTTAACGAAGTCTTATTTCCGACTTTATTTTGTAAACTTTTTCAATTTAGACAGTCCACTTATCTCTAATAGAAAAAGAATTAAAGCCCGTTACCAAATTTTTAAGACACCCTGTATATAAGATTTTACCAAAATTCGTTTGGTTAAATAGTTTGGTAGCTTCATTTTGCTGATTGAACAAAAGTTTGTAAGTTGAACGAATTTAGAGTAATCGTTCAACACGGAATGTTTTGGGGGATTCTGAGAATTGGGGGTTCTGTGTACATGCCCCTCAACGCCTTGTGGTAAATCAGTACCAAGGTGAGACAAAGGAAGTATAAAGAAGTCTTTTTTTCAGTTTCAGAAGGCAGTTAAGACGCATTCAAACGCATTATAATAAGTATATGAACGTTTATAATAGCTTACTCTTCATTTAAAGGATGGAAATAACATTTAAAGTTCTTCTACAGGCTCTCGCAAAATTACATTAAACGGGATATACAGATGTTTTTTAGGTTATCCCCCAAAATCTCGTTCAACGTTGGCGAAAAAAGCGCTGCATTGGGCACCGAAAAACTGTTGTTTTCGAAAATGGGCACAGATTGGATACTTGCCACTACAGCGAGATGAAACCCCAGCAAACACACACAGGTTCTCTGAACGTCTATTAACGTTCAGAAAACGTCTTCTGAACGTTAATAGACGTTCAGAGAACCTGTGTGTGTTTGCTGGGACCTATCGCAATGCTAATTGCGCCAATTCGACAAGGATTATATACACGCTTAAATCTATTGAGTAAAATAATAAACAAACGGAGTATATTTTTACTCAATTTTTCACTTCAAACAGCCATTCTCCCGACTGAGTCAAATTTGCTCCATTAATCGACAAAAATCAATGGAGCGAAAAATTCTCAATTTGAGCATTATACATTTGAGCATTATACAACAGCTCCATTTAGGCTAAATAATAATCAAAAATGAGGAGTGTCTGTCCGTTTTTGATTAATATAACTGTACTCAATTATGATTATTATTTAAGCTATAGAATGAGCGTTTTTGCAAAATCAGCCCTTTTTTAATTGACATATCTGTACTCAATTAAGATTATTATTTTAAGCTAGAAAAAGGGTGTTTTATTAAAATTTGCTGTTTTTGATTAATATATTGAATTGTTCGTTTTCTTCATTTTTTATTATCAGAGCTGTAATCTATGATTATAAGCCCGAGAAAATAAATTTTAAATCAAGGCAAATAGATTACATATATCTTTATAAAAAAAAGTATTTTTTTAATAGAATATAATTTCCCTATAGTTTCTAGTTATAAAACGAATTCACAGTACAGTCAGAATACAGAAATGCAATTGTGGTTAAACCAGCTGTGGGATTTAATTAAAGCAGCAAACCAATTTATTGACATGAAAAAGGTAAAATACTACTTACTCACTTTGAGGGGAGATATCATAACTTCATTTGTTTTACAACAGCTTTTTATAATCCAATCGTAAGAAACTATGTCATTAAAGCGAAATCTTTACCTAAAGCATCTCCTCCCTATCTAGGCTGAATTTATTTCACAACTCTGAATATGAAAAAGATGCATTTGGTATTCGGATATAACATAAAATTATCAACAGCGAATACACACACAACTATGCCCGACTATGAACCGTTAGCCGTTGAACAGCGTGGGTCACGTGATAGTAATAGGATATGGGTCGTGGGGGAGAAAGACAGAATACTCAAATAGACAATATTTTTGTGAAAATTGAGCTAAGTAGGATCTAGCGAATCGGGAGGATTGAGGCGAATTGAGGTGATAACAAATTATATTCTTTAATGAGTATTTTTTAGCGTAAAAGGATTTAAATCAGCCGATAAGAAATTTAATCAATAAAGGAGTGTTAGTTTTAATCAATATATTTAAGCGTGTACATAAGAGTATATAGAGAATTGTTTTAGTGGCAACCGTGAAGGGAAATGATTATCTGCTATATGGACATGCGTAAATCGCCAAGAAATTTCATCAAATATCCAAGCTGTTCCAAAAATTTGTTCTATGACTTGTGCTTTTTGTAGTGATTTTGCTATCTAATTTTCAATGCTTCTTCTCTCCTTCTCTGTGCAGTGGTGATCAACACGACGTGGCTGATGTACGACCGTCCCGCCGTCACCCACATGTACCCGACCCGGGAGGAGAACGTGCTGATCTGCGTGGGCTCGGACACGGCCTCGTACCTGGTGGGCCTCATCTACCCTTTCGTGCTCATCGGGTTCTGCACCGTGTACGCCTTCAAGACGAGGAAGTGCCCCGACGGATTCAACGAGGCCAGGTGAGAGACTTTTGCTGCGCCATTCATTCCGTACACTGTATGGAAGTACAGGGTGGCCATTATTAAACTGCAAGTGTTCAAGGGGTGCTGGAGAGAAAACTACCAGGAATATTCCAGTGAAATTAGGTATCTACACGTTTCAGAACATGCGCAAGTCAAATATGCAATAAAAAATCGTCATTTTCACCCGATAGATGGCGCTGTACCGTATTTCAAAGCTCACCGGTGGCATATACAACTTCCAAAACCGGTAGACAGAGCATAGTGACATTCTAAGAGACATAAAAACAATATAAAACATCATTTACAGTTTATCAAAATTCCAAACAATTCGCTTCAGTAATTAATTTTTATAGTAACCTGTAACCAAAAATTAACGTAAATTAAGATCACAAATTAAACAATTCATAAAAATGCTTTGGAAAACAATTAAACCATTATTTATTCTCATTGACACTCATTGGACCTCTTAATCGTTTCATACGCCGGTATTCTCTCAGAGTAGACTTTAAACAAAACAAAATAACAATAACAAAACAAAATAATAATAACAAAAATTTGTCCAAGGGGGTTCATTCTGATAGAATATCTTCACTAACAATGCACGTTCCTTCTTATTCAGAGTCATGATGGACCATTACTCAATGTGGTCTTGTTTTTACACTGTTCGATGGGCTTAAAATTTGCATATATGACGTCCATAAGCATTGAAACACGATATAGCGCCATCTATCGGGTGAAAATGGCGATTTTTTTAAATTCCATATTTCACTTGCGCATGTTCTGAAACGTGTAAATACCAAGTTTCACTGGAATATTTCTGGTAGTTTTCTCTCCAGCACCCCTTGAACACTTGCAGTTTAATTATGGCCACCCTGTACTCTCTGGAAGACTGCCTCTATTAAGATATACCACTTCTGTCTAACTAGAAATATACCACAGTATATTTTGGTCCGTAGCTTCAAGCTATAGGATCAGTGTTCATTTCAGGGCTTCGAACCGAGGCCATCGTGATTCTACCGGGCCTGCTCAACACCCTAGACATAGAAAGCCATACAACTGAAGCTTTGACGTCATCAGTAGATCTTCTTATGTGGCGTCATCACAGTATTACTTTCACAAAGTATATTTATATTAAATTTGTGATGAATTTTCTCACTCCTAAAACTTTTTAATGATTTGAGATAAAAAGATTAGTTTTGCGACAAATGACAATTTTTGACCATCAGTAATTTTATAATGACACAGAAGTATATCACAATGAATTATTTTGTATCAGGAAGGTATTTTAATTTTTATCTTTAATTTAAGATATTTTCTAATATATGTAGCACCCACCAGAAATATTGAATAGCTTTACTTTTTGAAAATGCAACTGTGAGGACGTCATTTAAGAAGATCTAGTGATGACATCAAAGCTTCATGTTGTTAGGCCTTCTACATCAAGAAGGTGTTGGCCTGCTTGTGCACTCCGAAAGAGGCCTACGGACGTTTCCTCATTGGTTAGATTCGGCTGTTAGATGACGTATCTAAGTGCCGGAACCAATAAATGAGCATCCGTAGGCCTCTTTGGATGGCCTCATCGGTGTGCACAAGTGGTCCCGGTAGAATCACGATGGCCACGTTCGAACCCTAATTTTATTCGTTCCGGCGAAAATAACGGTTTGGGATTCAGTTTCGAATGAATAATTTTATTTTATGTATATTCTTATTTGTACCAAAAAATAATTCTACCATCGACTGAATTAAATCTGCCTTCTACAACTAGTTTCATGTGAAACGGAAGCAGAAAAGTAGTAGTGAACATCAAAACAGAAAATCGAGAAGCAATGTACCGTCCGTTTTGCTAAAGCAAAGCGACTGCAAACAAGACGATTCTATACAGAAAAGGGGTGATACGTTGAGATGGGCATTTTTTGAAGCTCTGACTTGGTTCGCTATCATTTTTATGATGTTTACCATTTTGTTTTATTTCAGTTCGTAATTTCAGAAACTATTTTACTTATTGCTAGTTCAAGTATAAACAGAATTTTAAACATAAAAGAATGTTGCTAAACTTGAGTTCGCCCCTCTTTTGATGAAATCGAATCAGACCTGACGCATGCGTCCATGGGAAGAAGGCTCTCAGAAACGAAAACAGACTGTACACGTAATGATGGTAATTCTATGCTTGACGTTAAATTGGAAAATATTGATAAGTTGGCGACAGCAACAAAATGATGGAAGATATACCGAACAGAAATAAACCGATATTTTTTTCCGGTTCATTTCTGGTTTTCGTTCCGACCAAAATAAAGGTTTTTTTCCGGTTTTTGGTTTTCAGTTTAGTTCAGGTTCGAGTCTCTGGTTCATTTTCCCCTCAATTGAACGGCCACTAATGTAACGTCTTCCTCCCTGAAATAGCATTTGTCATCTTTTCAGCTGGAAGGTAGGCTTTCTTCCTTGGGGAGAATTCTCAAAATTATTCTCCTCACAGAAGGGCATCTTTTTGAAAAAGGGCTCCAAGCCCGTAGTCAACAGGTTTGACAAGAGGGGGTGTGTACTCTCTAGATTATGCATTTTAAATTGTTTTTTCTCCCCCCCCCTTCCATCTCAACACACGCACACAATTGCATACACAGAGGTCCTTTGTTCTGTTGTAAAGTATCACTTCTGAATCTGGACTGAATCCTACGAGGCTCAATTTTTTTTTCTGTGTCTGAAATAAATATATGTGATTATATTAGTGATCATTATTTGGGGAAAAATAGTATAAAAATAATAACCTAATATTATACTAGGAAATCACTTTCTTATTTCCGTTACAGATGTTTATTTAAATTTCAATCCGTTTTGGCAATAATATGAACAGTAATAACATCTACTGAATTATATCGTTGCTATCTATGTATAAATACTCTTAAAAACCGACAGATGTCTGTACTAGTATTTTATAGGCGTAGAGGAATAATTTAAGTGGTTGCTCCACATAAGGGTACCAGGTGCCTTGTACTGTTAAAACTCTTGCCTATTTTTTCAGTCTTTTCTCTCATACAATTGATAATTTGCGTAGAGACAACGATGTGCGACAGATGGCGCTCTATATTCTGTATACTTTGGTGGTGGTAAAGCAGGACTTGAGAATTTTAAAAATGTTTGGATTTTTTTTTATCGATTTTCTAAAATTCCACACTTTTTTTTTTTTTTTTTCAAATCACAATTCTGTCAATTCTGCGAATTAGGGAGAAGAAAACTTTGTCCAAGGGGGCAGTGCCCCCAAATGTATCTCCCTCGCTACGGGCCTGAGGGCTACTGTACCAGCCTATCCTGCAGTGGTACTCACAGGTGTATTTTCTCAAGCAAAGCAAAAAATGTTGCTCTAGTTCCAGTTTTACCTCTAACTGAATGCGTTTTCTTTTAAAGCAATTGTCACTTTTCTATCTGATAGAAATTTTGTCTATAGACAGGGGTGAAAGCGCAATACATTGATGTCGCTGACTGCGTCAACTGCATTTACAGTGGAGCAACGTTTATACGTTTCTCTTTTACACATTTTTATTATTTATACTTTTTTCTGAATGGTGTCTGCAAAAAAACAATAGACTTAAACGTTAAATAATTTCATTTATTCATTTTCCTGAAATCGCGGTACGTTTTATTAAAACTGGAGAAGAGAGAAAAATGTGTGATGCAAGTTTTCAACAAACTTAGACAGATTTTAATTTTATGCAAGAATGCTCGATTTCCGGCGATTTAAATGATAATGTTAAAGCGGTAATTTTAACTGCGTCCAATGAACTTTCAGCCGTGCATTCCCATAAAGCCATACAACCGAACATTACAAAGTACAGTCGATTCACGTTTCAGCAAAGTTCGTTACAGCGAAAATCTCGCTATGGCGAAGACTTGGATAATCATCAAATCAAATTACACTGTGGAGCTACAATATCGGTACAGCAAAATGATTTCTCAGGTCACTTTGACTTCGTTTAAACGGACCCGACTGTATTTTGTACATGCGGAAGGAATATGAATACAAATACTATCTGTACATTAAATCTAGAATAAAAGGTTAGTATTAACTACCTATTGTGTATTTTGAATTCACGTAGCAATATAAGATGTAGTATCTTAATTTAAATCTGATTTTTTTTTTATTGTTACTTATTACGAAAATGTAGGTACTTTTGAGAATTTCGTTTAAACGTTTTTCTCATTTATAAGTTTGTTCTCCCTAGTCCCTGGAAAAACGTATCGTTAATAATTTTTAATGTAAGATTGCGTTAGAACGCAATCTTACATTAAAAATTATTGCAACTGCAATCCAAATAATTAAAATACTTTAAACAGACAGAAACATATTTTGTTACAATTTGGCCAACACTTTACGTTGTGTAAAGAAGAAAATGTTTTAGCACCGTTGTACTTGCCCCTTACAGCGGGGTTCGTGTGCTAGTTTTTTAAAATAACTGCAAATCTAGTTTTTTTACAACTATTTATTTACACAAAAGAATATACAGAAGTGGCAAGATGGGATCGACAATCACCCTGAGATGGTATTAAGCAAGGCTTTTTTAACATTTTTATCTATAGAAGAAAAAGTAAACTGCAGTAGACGCAACAAATGCTTGATGTGCTATTTACAGCGAACAGATCTTTACATAGGAACTTGATCCCGCTGTGTGGATCATCTCTTGATATTATTTCTGTGGAAACTGATCTATCTATACAACTTAAAAGCTCTTAAACAGAAGAAATGATATGTTCATAGCTTGTTCGGGACTTAAATAATAACTTGGATCGGCGTCTAATTCCAGAACTTCAGGATTTATTTGTCCATTCTTACCAGGTGACCAGACTATCTTGTAATGGACGCAAGAGGGACGGTGACCTGCCAAAAGAAGACAATGTAGTTAGTCAATACTTGTGAAATCGTACATTGGATGTTTTTCGAAAAACTACCGTGTGCAAGGTCTGGTAGCATGAAAAATACTCAAATAAAAGCATGCATTTTTGCTTTAGCTCTTGGCTATCTCCCCTTAACCCTTTGAGGCGCAAACCTTTCCCAATGATGAAAAAAGGACAGCCGTTGCCATCGCTCGTTTTAACTACCAACAAGATGGCGGACGATCGAAACGTTCATCGCGTGCCACAGATCTAGAGACGCAGCCTGCGTCAAAAAAGGGTCTCTGGATCGTTTCGATCGTCCGCCATCTTGCTGGTAGTTAAGTCAAGCGATGGCAACGGCTGCCCTTTTTTCAGCATTGGGCAGTCTATCCACCTGTTCTCGCATTCTTTTCCATTTATCAGCAGATGTCAGTGGTGTTAAAAATAATCGTGACCATATTTTTTGGCGGGAAATGACGAGCTAAAAAGTAAAGGATTCTCGTGGAGCTATGTCATCCGCAACTATTTTTATAGAAATTGTTCCTGCACAATCCTGTTGGACTGCATTCGGTTGTTATGTACTTAGAGTACAGATGCCAGCACTAAGCAGTGGCTGGTTAGGTAGCACTTATTTTCTATTTTTGGATAGGAAGTGAATTCAGGTGTTGCTGACTAAAGTGATTTAAATTGGAGGTGGAGTTTGGCCTTCGGCTCGTGTGTTCAGTTCGCCCGGTAATGTTGGCGGCAATTTGATTCATGGATAATTATTTGTTGCTTTTGTGGAATTATTTTGCCTTTATGAAATATATGTTAATTAAAGCTGAGTTTTTGAAGTTAGTTCGCCTTGAGTTGGCGATAGTATTTTGAATGTTCAATTGTTCTGCATGCGATGTGATGTTTTGTGTCGTCCAATAAATAAGTTCAAGAAAGTTGTGACGTGTCTTCTTATGTTGCTTGAACAGAAATCAAATCTATTCTTCGTGACTGGCAACAGTCAAAACGTCAGAGTTCGGTGTTCCCAGAGCGGGAACACTGCGCGTTAAAGGGTTAATGTTGTTTGTGTGTGATTATGGCAACGCTACGCTAGGGCGATCTGCCAAGGGTGGGGGGGGGTGCCTTGATAGGAGGACTCTTTAAGGGATTCTAACAACGTATTCACGTTACCTCTGGAGAAAACCTACCAAAACTCCGTTAGGGGGTTAAACCTGCCAAAACCGTTAGATCGACAACCGCGCAATGGGACCCGAACCCGGGACCTTCACACTTCGGCCTATCTTCCTTTAAGAGCTGGAATGTTGTTATTTCTTTAAACATGGGCAAGAACCTCTAAACCACTCTTCTGGTAAATTTAGATTCTTTAGTTAAACAACTTTTAAAATTTTGTACCCACTAACTAATTTTATACCGTTAAAATTACAGCAAAACAAAAAATAGTTTAATTTTAGACAAATTTATTTGCTGAACTATCCATAAGGAGTGGTACTATAAAGAACTTGCTAAAAGCTTTTGCTTTCATTTTTAATGATCTACGAGGATTTTATCCCACAATAACCTGTTGGGAAAAATACCTGCTCTCTCCCGTACGGAGAACGGGTATTTCCACGAGTGCATCGATAGGGAAAAAATTAAAAAATACTTACGTGCAGTGTATTCTGAGGATATCACAGGAGTTTCTAGTAGTGACCGCCGTGTCCGCCGTGCAGTCCCAATCCTCCGTGGATGCCGTGTCCGCCGAGCTCTAATCCTCCGTGCAGACCATGATGTCCTAATCCTCCATGAAGCTCGTATCCACCGTGTCCACCGTGGAATCCTCCGTGGATACCGTGACCACCAATGTGCCCTATACCATGGAGGCCGTGACCACCAATGTGCCCTATACCGTGGAGGCCGTGGTGTCCTATTCCGTGACCGCCGTGGTGTCCTATTCCATGACCGCCGTGGTGTCCCAGTCCATGGGGGCCGTGACCGACGTGGGTGGTCTTGTAGATGTTGAAGGAGGTGACGAAAGGCTTGGGCGGGGGTATCTGCTTGAGGATGTGCACGACCTTGGGCTGCCCCACGTGGACCTTGGTGGGAGCGTGGTGGTGGTGGTGGTGGAAGTAGCCCTCTAACTCGCTGGCAACGGCTGCTGAGGCCAAGAGCAGAACGGATGCCTGTAAAAGAAAGCTGGTTGTTGAAAATAATCATGACCAGAAGAGGCTAAAGAATATTAAAAACTAAAGCTGCATTCATATTGGCTGTTCCGTGCTGCTAAGACGCAGCGATGACGTCACACAGCGAATCAAAGTGAAGATCGCAGAGGGCTTGCGGAATATCTGGGAAGAACAGGTATTTTGCGGCGGCCGCGAAGCTACAATAAATTAGAGGAGAGAGTATCTAGAGTATTGTGCTGACGTCACATTTCGCCGACTTAAGTCGTGATTTCATTGGTGCATTTATTACAGCTCCGCAAGCTCGCGCTTGTACAACTTAATTTTTAAAACGAAAAAGAGAGAGTAGTCTAATCGGCACGGAACGGCCAGTATGAATGCAGCTCAAGCTGACTTATTTTACAGTGTTTGTTTCCCAGCAAAACAAAACTGGCGTACCATGCAGAATTGGTGAGTAATTCTTCTGCTGTTTTGAATCCAATTTTGTCTCCTTTAATCCGGCAATGGAAACCGAAACTTTCTGAAACCTTTTCCTAAATGATTTTAAGAGCTTGGAGCAGAACAACCACCCATTCTCGTAATATATTAAAATTTTGGTTTATCATCGTGATTCAGCCTCGATTAAGATAGCTTTAGCAGAGCCGATTAAAACATATCTCTTATCTCAGGCTAAAATTTGAACTGATATTTACTGGAAAATTTAAAATTGATTATGCAGCAGAAATTTCATTTGTACTTTGATGATGCCTGCTTATGTATACATTTGGCGGATTACAATACATTTTGCAAAATTCAGTGGTTATCAGCAGGCTTAAGCTCTACATCCACCTTAAAGTGTATGATAAAAAAAAATTTTAGACAAAAATCTACTCGGGTGCCCTATCACCACCTTTTAACACATCCAAAATTTTGTTTTTAAAAAAGTTGCAGACTAATTTTATAAATTTTAGTAATCTATAGGCCCTCGCAAGGTTTAATCTGGCTCGTTCAGGGGCGTATCTAGGTACAATAATGCCCATTGAAGAATGCGTAATTGTATTGTATTGTGTTATAAGGCAAACTTGCACGTATTGGCGTATGTTCTTAGGGAGGCAGGGTGCATCTCGCACTTGCGTATATTGAGTGTTGTACAATTTTGCTCAGTGTGATTGGTCCTAGATCTAGCAAAACATTTTGTTGATTCAAAAAGGCATTTTCTTAAATCGATTTGACTGGATCAAGCAAACTTTTTTTTAATTAACTAAACGAAACTACCAATCTGCTTATCAAATGAATTTTTGTGAAATTCGACAAAACACTTTCTAAAAGACTTTCTAAAATTACTTCCTGTAAAAAAAATTTTTTTGTACATGCTGCTTTCGTCCCAAACAGCTGAAAAAGTTACTAGGGAAATTGCTAGGAAAATTCGTAGGAAAACCTAAATAATCATTTTATTTCTTATTTCCAAATGAGCTAGACAATAATTGGTGAATCTGATAATTGATGAATTCAATCCTTTTTAATACTTACTTATAACTGAAAATATGAAATATTAGGTTGTTCTTTCCGGGTTTTTTTTTTTTTTTTTTTTTTTTTTTTTTTTGGTTGGTTGGTAGGCTAATCGAGAGTGAACCAACCATGCAAGATTTATTAGGTGGACCAGGAAGTAATATCGTGTTTACGTAAGTCAGTATTTTGCGTAGCTAAAACTACTAAAGCTAATACTACGCAATTTAATGTGTGTGCGATATTTTTAACATTTGGTGCTAGATTTCCAAAATTCGTAACCCACGGAGCGGGGAGTTGGGTGTGGAAAATATATCCCACGTGATCTCTAAGAAAAATATCCTTCCATAAAATTCTTGCTGTAAAATGTAACACCCACCAATGCTTAAAAATCAATTTCAGGACATTTTCAAATCCGTCCAGGGAGGGTAACGTGAAAAAAAAAAAGGCGCATGGCCATCTTTCATGAAAGAAAAAGAATGTTATCTATGAAATTCTTGCTTTAACCCCTTAACGCGGAGTGTTCCCGCTCTCGGAACACCAAACTCTGACGTTTTGACTATTGCCAGTCACGAAGAATAGATTGGATTTCTATAAAAATAGTGGCGGGTGACATAGCTCCACGAGAATCCTTTACTTTTTAGCACGTCCTTTCCCGTAAAAAAATGGTCCCGGTTATTTTTAACAGCACTGACATTTGCTGGAAAATGGAAGAATGCGAAAACAGCTGGATCGATTGCCCAATGCTGAAAAAAGGGCAGCCGTTGCCATCGCTCGACTTAACTACCAGCCAGATGGCGGACGATCGAAACGTTCATCGCGTGCCACAGATCTAGAGACCCCTTTTTTGACGACAGCTGGCAGTGCCGCACAGCCAGCTGTCGTCAAAAAAAGGGTCTCTAGATCTGTGGCACGCGATGAACGTTTCGATCGTCCGCCATCTGGCTGGTAGTTAAGTCGAGCGATGGCAACGGCTGCCCTTTTTCCAGCATTGGGAAAGGGTTGCGCTTCAAAGGGTTGAAAGGGTTGCGCTTCAAGGGTTGAAAAAATTGTTGAAATTTTGAATTTAATGTATAAAAAAAAAACATTACTTCTCTGTCTCCTAATATTTATTACTTCATAGAAACGTGATCTGGAATCTAAATTATTCTAAGATACCTTGCGACTTACCTTACAACCGTAAAATGCAAATGCCTGTTTTAATTTCTGCATGCACCATTGCTTAATTTAGCAATGCTTTGCTATTTTGATGCAACTTGAATGCAGGTGCTTTAGCCTGGAAATTGTTACATTCCTTTTAAAGTGTAACATGAAGTAAAATCCTATTTTAATGCTTATAGAGCTGGGGTCAACTTTCCTGGAAGTTTGTAAATTTAACACGTTTCGTTAACTGCCTTGTATCTTGGATAAGTTATTACCTCTCCGGATATTCCGTACCTCAGCAGAAAAAAAATAATAAACTGTCTCTCTTAAGAGCGGAAAATTCCATTCACGTTTTCACTCAAGCTATGTATAAATCACATAAAAATCAGCACGACATGTAGAATTAAACATTTTTCAACCACGTTCAAGAGACTCACCGTATGAAGTAATTTGTTCGAGTTTTAGAAAAACAATAATCCCCTTTTTTACAACATTCCAAAGGAAGTAATGCGACCTCTTAGAGTTACAACGAAAAATTTTTTTGAAAGCTCTAATTATTCAAAATAACTAAATTTGAATTTTTATTGATTTTGTTCTAAGCTAGTTTGCATTTCTTTATTATTGAAATATTTTTGAACTTTTGTTATATTTTAAGATAAATTTTAGCTTGCAAGGATGCTTGATCTCTCAATATACATTCAGTAATGTGCACCAACCATGCATCATAATCACTCAAAATAAGGTTTTTTCATGTATGTAATAGAGAGTTTTTGCAGAGCTGTTTCACTCACGGTAACGCTAACCCTAAATGCCATTGCACACTACAGCACATGCGCCCTTATAAACTACGTGGTCAAAATACTCTAAATAGCAGGTAGCGTTAATGTTAACATAGGAAGAACAAGTATGCAAAAACTCTCCCTATTTGCAGCTAACGAAACTGCAGCTGAAATAGCTCGTTAACCAATGTTTTCATAAAATTTGTTTTTTTACATAAGCTAAACTGTGTTTGATGATGTTTGGATAGTCCTTTAATAAAAGTTTTTTAAAAGTCTGTCATTTTCAAATAAAAATGTTCACACGAAATGAATTTCTACATTTTTTATTTTTATTTTTATTTATTTATTTTATTTTATTTTATTTTATTTTATTTTATTTTATTATTTTTTTTTTTTTTTTTGGCAGTGAGAGAATATTTACACCGGTAATTATTTTTTAACAAAAAAAAAATAATTTTTTTACAGTTCAGATTGATTGCTGTTGTTGTGGGACTATAGACAATTAGCTACACGTGGGCTCTAGGCTGAGGAGGTGGGGCGCCCTCTGTGAGGGCCTTTCTAAGGGGGGTCTTGACCCGTATTTACGGTAAGTTTCGGACAAAATCACGGAAAACTCCAAACAGCTGGGTCGCAAGACGCGACTAGGTTTTAGAACCAGGCACCTTCCCTCTCCCAGTTCAGAGCGCTATGCGCTCGCCCACCTGTGGGGCCAGTTGAGATTGAATACGTACGAGCACAATACGTAAGTACCTAAAGTATTGTATGCTTAATGATGTTCCCAAAAAATTTTGATTGATGCGTACTAAAATTGCATTTAACATCAAAACTTCGTGGGATGAAATTCCCTTATTTTCCCCCAAGAGGAGCTTTGCATTTCAGTCCAGTTATCGGAGGTTAAAAAGGTAGTTCTACAACGCAAAGGTAGACTATTCAATGAGAATAAAGACTATCTCCCAAAGTCCTTGTATATCAGGAAGACAGCTTTCAAAACAAGATTTTTCAAGTCGTTTAATGTTCGCCAAACCGTTGCCTTTATTGGTACCCCGATCGAAAGGGTGTGAAACTATGGGTTGAAGGATTCGGATTTGATTCCTGACTGATCAGATATCCCCCCCCGTATATTTGTAGAATACGCACGTTAAATATGTAAGGCCGTGTGTTTCTTTGCGGGGTAGGAGTGAGGTGCGGATCCGGGAATGAACCCCTCCTCTTACCGACGATGGTATTTACCACATTAGTTTCCACGATGCTAGTAGCGACTAGCGATTAGTAGCGACGATGCTATTAGTTGTGGAGAAGAGGGAGGACCACTTCCGACGCTGACGTTTGTAGTTTTAACCCTCTGAGGCGCAACCCTTTCCCAATGCTGAAAAAAGGGCAGCCGGCACAGCCAGCTGTCGTCAAAAAAGGGGTCTCTAGATCTGTGGCACGCGATGAACGTTTCGATCGTCCGCCATCTTGCTGGTAGTTAAGTCGAGCGGTGGCAACGGCTGCCCTTTTTTAAGCATTGGGCAATCTCTGCAGCTGTTCTTGCATTCTTCGATATTTCAGCAGATGTCAGTGCTGTTCAAAATAATAGTGACAATTTTTTAACGGGAAATGACGTGCTCAAACGTAAAGGATTCTCGTGGAGCTAGGTCACCCGCAATTACTTTCATAGAAATCAAATACATTCTTCATGACTGGCAACAGTCAAAACGTCAGAGTTTGGTGTTCCCAGAGCGGGATCACTGCGCGTTAAAGGGATAAAGCAGTGCAGTACAGCTCAGTTTCCGGCTGTGAAATGAAATAACATAAAACCGTTGCGCTTCGATCTCCAAACAGTTAATAAATTCTGTAAACATGGGACGTATAGTTGCTCGTGGTCAGGTCATCACCAAGAAAAAAAAATTGATAGCATTGTTTCCTAATTTGTCCATTTTGCGCAGTCGCTGGTCCATTCAAAGAGCATCTGCCGGGAAGCAACGATAAACACAGAAAAGACTGCCGGTGAAAGTAATGAAAGCACGCTAATATAATAATTAAACATCGTGTTACTTACCAAGAGCTTCATGGTTGCAAAGCTAGAGTCTCCAGAGAGTTGAGAAGTCGGCTCGTTAATACATCGTTATCGCAACGGAGGTTCGCTTTATATACCGACCACTTTCACTTTTTTTAAACGCTCACAAATCAAGCAAACGCCCCCAAAAAGCCGCCGGGGGCATACGTGACGTGGGCGCGCAATCAAAGACCGATTTTTCCTCAACTGTTTGTTTGTTCCCTTCCTATCCGCGGAACAAACCCGAAGCTTATTTCAGTCTGCTGTTATATCATCTTGTCCGTCGGAAGGCAAACTCTTCCGGTCATTTCGCTCCAGTCCAGCTTGCCCCAGACCTCGATTAATACACCTGACGACTGAACCAGTTTTCGGAGATCTGACACACCTAGGGAAAAAAAATAATAACAACATGCAATGGCCATTGAACATCGCTGATGGGTGTTATTGAGATAGTGATACGCATCTACTAATCTCGTTTCCGAAGACTCTTGGGTTATTCTTGTGACTTTTTTTTTTTTTAGTTTCATTGCTTCGAGCTAATCATCTTCTTCAGGTGTGACTTGAATAACAAGGAAGAGAGGTGGATAAAAGTCGCCTACGTTTTGGGGGGGAGATGGATTTTTTTTGGCGGTTTTTTTTTACTTAAGTAGGTCTGTTTAGGTGTGAGTGCGGCGTTGTTTGAAATACGTTCAAACAGATCGTAGATTTTTATCCCCCTAAGCTAAACATTTCTGTGCCCCCCCCCATCTACAAAAACTGTCTAAGCTTTAGTGATCCGTGAGAATTTCTCCTCTAGGTAATGAACATGGTAGATGGCGTTTGGTGTTCCCAGAGCGGGAACACTGCGCGTTAAAGGGTTAACCGCATTTCATAAGCCGAGAGCTATTCCCCCGAGAAATTCATCGATGTAATGAAATTAGAATTTAGCAACTATCCATTTCTTAAAGTCAAGTGATTTCTGTGAAAGGTTCTTCAGTTTTTAGCAAACCATGATCGCTATTACTTCAACACCTTTTTCAAACTGATTATTAACAAGCACACAGACTTTTTTAAATACTCTAATAAAAGTCTTAATATTTAAACGTCAACTTTCAACTCCGAAAGTAAGCGCATGAAATATAATCAGAACATCCTTACTCAACCTTTTTAGTGTTGCGATTCCCTTAAAAGCAAAAGAAGTTAAAACACCTCCCAAAATCTGACATTTTGTAAAGCTAGCTAAAAGAAAGCACCTAGAATTATATTCGCGTTTCGTTTATAGATTCATTTAACTAAGAATTGTAGTTAAATAAAAATGAGGATTATATTATGGTTACAATCTAATTAATACTAATTATTTTGTTATTTAAATTATGTATCTATTAATCTGAAGATGAACCACCACCATACCTCAAAAAAACAATAAGTAAATAAATAAGATAAAAAGAACTCTTCTTGTGTACACTCATCGCCAACAACCGGCGACGAATTCGGCCGGGACAGCAGAGACGGATTATGCCCCACACGGCCCTCTAGGCTATAAAATTTCTGAGGCTTCTCTTCTAAAAAATTATCTAAGTGTGAGGGCTCGTGCAATTTTTTCCCCCAATGCTTTCTATGTTGAGCAGATGACATCGATGAATTTCTCGGGGAATAGCTCTCGGCTTATGAACAGGCCTCGACCTCAGGGCTACCCAAAGCTGTAGCCAAGGGGGGGAGGGGTTCAAACCCACCCCGAAACTTTCAGGAACATGTACTACTATCTGTTAAAGGGTACTAAAAACCAGCGACATTGAGACATAAAACTTGAAAACCCCACCCAATTTTTTTTTTCTGGCTACGGTATTGGGGTCAAGCACTGACGGATTAACCCTTTAACGCGCAGTGTTCCCGCTCTGGGAACACCCAACTCTGGCGCTTTGACTGTTGCAGTCACGAAGAATAGATTGGATTTCTATCAAAATAGTGGCGGGTGACAGAGCTCCACGAGAATCCTTTACTTTTTAGCACGTCATTTCCCGTCAAAAAAAAGGTCACGATTATTTTGAACAGCACTGACATCTGCTGAAAAATGGAAGAATGCGAAGAACAGCTGGATAGATTGCCCCATGCTGAAAAAAGGGCAGGCTTTGCCATCGCTCGACTTACCAGCAAGATGGCGGACGATCGTAACGTTCATCGCGTGTCACAGATCTGGAGACCCTTTTTTGACGCAGATGGGTGTGCCGCACAGCCAGCTGTCGTCAAAAAAAGGGTCTCTCGATCTGTGGCACGCGATGAACGTTTCGATCGTCCGCCATCTTGCTAGTCGTTCAGTCGAGCGATGGCAACGGCTGCCCTTTTTTCAGCATTGGGAAAGGGTTGCGCCTCAAAGGGTTAAGGCAACATTTTGTTTGAGTCGGTTAGTTGGAAACATCCATTTTATGGAAGTAAAATAGGATCTTTTACACACTCTTACGAAAATTCCAAGAAAATTGGTCCAAGCTCAACCACCATGAAATAAAAAAGCAATCAGCGCCTATAATAACAGCAACAGACAGTTTAAAAACATATTTCTGATCAGCTAAAAATTGCCGCAGAACTACCTGGGGAGAACTTTGAAATCTTGCATCATCATTAATGATTGGATTTGACATTCAATTTACCATTCGGAAACCAGGTGCTCTTCACCAAACTGACTGGATGGCGACAGCCATTTATTACTTGAAAATGGAGTTATTACTTTCCGAACAGGTATCATGTAAGGAAAGTATTGTAATCATGAAAAAATTCGACTTCTATCATGTAAGAAAAGTATTGTAATCATGAAAAAATTCGACTTCGAGATTTTTGTGTATTGACACGTTTGGAAGTCTTCTGAATTCACTGATGCTATTTTTACGAGATGTATGTGCGTGTGTGTGTTTGTATGTATGTGAGTGAACACGATATCTCCTAAACGGGGCACTGTCTTTTGAACATTAACAGTTTTTAATGTGGCCATGGGCGCCGACAGAATATTTCCCAGGGGGGGAAAGACTGCTCAGGGGGGGGGGGGGGCAAAGACTACTTTAACGCATGGTTACCATGTTGGAAAGAGCAAAAAAGAAAAAAATCACTGCATACAAAAATCCAGGGGGGCATTGCCCCCCTTGCCCTACGCTGCTGGCGCCCATGAGTGTAGCTAGTAAAAAAATGCCGCATTTCGCATTTCATGTTTCATTTCGGCCATTTTTATGTAAATTCAAAGAAGTGGCGTAGCCAAAAATTTTTAATGGGGGGGGGGCGGGGGGTACGACTACTGAACTCACGTAATTGCATACGTGTGTGTGATAAGAGATCGAAGAATATACATTTTGTATGCCAAAAAATTTCTCATGGGGAGTCTGTGACCCCCCACTATCACCTCCCTTGTCTACGCCACTGATTCAATGCCCTTGCGGGATCTCTAAAGATATATATTTTTTTTTAATTCTGAAAAAATTCAAGCTGTTTTACATTCACAAAAAGAGAATTTTTGAAGGATGAGAGTTCACAATTTTAAAAGTTGATTTTTTGGGGGGCACCCTTATGTCCATTCTCGCTGATGGACGATTATTACATAGGCGGCGCGGCCCTGGATGTCTATTGTAAAAGGTCCATATTATGATGTTGATGGTCAATACTAGATCCTTAGAGATCCATAAACAGACGAGCACGTCCATAATTATGCCTACATAGATGATTTTGAGACGTCATGATTGTGGCGTATCGTGCCAAAATGGACATAATATGGACGAGAGTTGGACAAATCCTGGTTGTTTCATGAAATGTCAACTTGTCCATGCTACATCATCTGGCACTGTTCTATACAAGTTTTTGCTATTTGGGAATGCGCAAAATAAAAGTAAAACAAGCTGATTCAAATAATTCGACACCTGAGGGCGCCTGCTCTGCTAAAAGTCTCATGTAAAAATAACTCTTCTGGCAGCAAAATAATTTTTATTTGTACCAATGAGAGCTACTTTTAATAAATTTCGTCTTTGTTCACTTAAAATAAATAATTTCCTATTCTATTTGTAACATTACAGTTACCGTAATAACATAACCTAATATCTTAAATTCACGTTGTTTATTTAAACAATCCAACGAAAACTAAATTAGTTTCTGAAGTTCTTAGACTCTGAAAATAGAATTACATAAATGCGAAACAACGTAGAGCATTAACTTACTCAGACGCTTTAAAAATACGAAAATATGTAAAACAGCCTCACTTTTTTTTTGTAAGCATTCGATGTTGTGCAATTTCATTACATAACCTAAAAATACATCTGAGATAAGAAGAAGCAGTAAACTAGCCGAGACAATTGTTAATCATCGCGGCTGTTCGCACTGAGCTAGCTAGCGGCACTGGACGAGGTTGTCGCTACTCATTTCGAGCTCTGACGTGCACTTGCAGTCTTGCCCGAGAGTTCTGACCCATCTCGTATGGGTTTTTACGAATTTTTGATGTACCTACAGGAAAGTCCATCGCAGACATCACTACCGGCACACACAGCAGGCTGTCAGACGAACTGGCGACATTACGAGGTGAAAATACAAAAAACGCAGTACGAAATTAAAACGGTAATTAATTCTTCCCCCGTGACAACTGCAGAGGAAAAAGTTCCAGTCAACTGACATCTGCCCTCAGCACAAATAAGCAAGCCTTTCTTTCTCTCTTTCGCGTGGATCTCTATCTTCCGGTAAACAACTCAACCCTCCTCTTGCTTCAGATCCGGACCGACCCAAAAAGCGTCTTCTGGGAACGTCCGAAAAAAAAAAGTAGAGCAGTTTTCTTCAAAATGTGAAGCACTCTCTGGTTTGCTAACGGCAAAAGAAAAAACGAAAAAAAAAAATTGTTACGATAGGGGGGAAAGTTTAGAAGACGAGAGGACCTCGGTATGGTGTAGAGAAACCGTACAGGGAGTGTCCAAAAAAGAATAAACAGGGACTTTGCTTCCGTTTGTTCCTGTCAAAAAAGTTTTCAAAGTAATTAAAAACACAGGAAACGGAAAACTGGCCTATGTGCTTTTATTTATTTATTTATTTATTTATTTTTAACTTTCGATCAGAAGCAGATGTCGCTGTTTTTCAGTTTTCAGGTTTACCTAATGAGTGGGTAGAGTTGTGGTTTTCAAAACTAATTTGCGGTTTCGATGCTCGGGGGTGGGTGGGTGGGGGGGGGGGGGGGGGGGTTACAAAGGTTTGTTCCGCCATTGGAATAATCGTCCATCAGCAAGAAGGCACATTAGGGTGTCCCCAAAAAAATCAACTTTTAAAATTGTGAACTCCCATCCTTCAAAAATGCTCTTTTTGTGAATGTAAAACAGCTTGAATTTTTTCATAATTTAAAATATATATATATTTAGAGGTCCCTCAAGGGCATTGAATCAGTGGCGTAGACAAGGGAGGTGATAGTAGGGGTCACAAACTCCCCATGAGAAATTTTTTGCCCTACAAAATGCATATTCTTCGATCTCTTATCACACACACGTATGCATTTACGTGAGTTCAGTAGTCGTGCCCCCCCTCTATGAAAAAATGTCTGGCTACGCCACTTAATTGAATTTATATAAAAAATGGCCGAAATGAAACATGAAATGCGAAATGCGGCATTTTTTTACTAGCTACATTCATGGGCGCCGGCAGCGTAGGTCAAGGGGGGGGGGTAATGTCCCCCCCCCTGGATTTTTGTATGCAGTGTTTTTCTTTGCTTTTTTGCTCTTTCCAACATGGTAACCATGCGTTAAAGTAGTCTTTGCCCCCCCTTGAGTAGTCTTTCCCCCCCCCCGGGAAATATTCTGCCGGCGCCCATGGCTACATTAAAAACTATTAATGTTCAAAAGACAGTGCCCCGTTTAGAAGATATCGTGTTCACTCACATACATACAAACACACACACACACACATACACACACGCACATACATCTCGTAAAAATAGCATCAATGAATTCAGAAGACCTCCAAACGTGTCAATACACAAAAATCTCGAAGTCGAATTTTTTCATGAAAACAATACTTTTCTTACATGATAGAAGTCGAATTTTTTCATGATTACAATACTTTCCTTACATGATACATGTTCGGAAAGTAATACTATTTAAAGGAATGTAACTCCATTTTCAAGTAATAAATGGCTGTCGTCATCCAGTGAGTTTGGTGAAGAGCACCTATAGCACCGAAGAGCACCTTCCGAATAGTAAGTTGAATGTCTAATCCAATAATTAATGATGCAAGATTTCAAAGTTCTCTGTAATCACCCCCAGGTAGTTAGTTCTGTAGCAATTTTTAGCTGATCAGAAATAAGTCTTTAAAGTGTCTGATTCTGCCATTCTAGGTACTGATTGCTTTTATATTTCATGGTGGTTGAGCTTAGACCAATTTTTCTCGGAATTTCCCAAGAGTATGTAAAAGATCCGAGTTTACTTCAATAAAATGGATGTGCATTAGAGATGAGTTCGGGCTCAATTTTTGAAGCCCGAGACGAAGACTTTTAATCCGAGCCCCAGCAATATTATTTGAGTCGGAGCCCGATCCCGAAATTTTCGCTAAAGATAAATATAATTCAATAAAATTCAAAGAAGTAATTCCTTAATAGAATACTATAAATTTTGCCGTTTGTGCCAATTAAAGACAAATATAGTTGTAAATTTTGAATGCACTTTCTAATTCTTTATATCTATGTTTATGAAATAATGTCGGATCACATGACTAACTAAGCAATATAAGCCGCCCAAAGTGAAATACCCACTTTTGGGTGAAATACCCTTTGGGTTGAAATACTTTTTGGGGAAAATACTTTTGGTCGAAATACTTTGGGTTGAAATACTTTTTGGTTGAAATACTTTTTGGGGAAATACCCCCCTTTGGGTGAAATACCCAAAGAGCTCCACGCGTCTTCTAGGCACCCGTGCCGCTATTTTTTTTTATAAGTACTTTTATTTTCCATATGAATCACTTTTTAAAAATCTGTTTCAAGGAGTGTGTTCAATAAAATAGAATTTTTCACGAGCCCGAGTCCGAACGCAATTGTGTATTACAGAGCCCGAGCTCGGTTCGGGCTCGGGCTGAGCCCGTCTCATCTCTAATGTGCATGTGAATTTTCCAACTAACCGCCCCAAACAAAAAACTGCATTAATTCGTCAGTGGGTGACTCTGAATTCGAGGCCTGTTAGGAACGTAGAAAGCACTGGGGGGGGGGGGGGGGGGGAATTGCACGAACCCTCAAACTTAGACAATTTTTTAGAAGAGAAGCCTCAGAAATTTTACAGCCTAGAGGGCCGTGTGGGGCATAATCCGTCTCTGCCGCCCCGGCCGGATTTGTCGCCGGTTGTTGGCGATGAGTATACACACAAAGAGTTCTTTTTATCTTATTTATTTACTTTTTTTTTTTTTAGGGTTGGTGGTGGTTCATCTTCAGATTAATAGATACATAACTTAAAAACAAAATAATTAGTACTAATTAGATTGTAACTATCAGGTTGTAACGAAAGTTTTCCGGCAGATTTGCTTGAGTCAGCTCATGCGGTACCGAGCGATTGATCTTATATGTCAAGTTTATACGATGCCTTGCGCGACTAATGGACATGGTACTAAAGTCTAACTCTTTTAGCTAGCTCTCGAGTGGATGAATATTTTATCTTCTTCCACACATTCTCCTAGGCGGGCCTCAACAGCATCAGTATGCCGGCTAGAGCGCTCTGCTTCTTAAATGTCCTAGTCCTCGTTTTTGAACTTTCGGTACCCAATCTTCACAATGTCGTATAATACAGCAGTAGTACCTTAAGCTGTACACATGATTCAGTGTCAGCTGACTCTAGCTGACTTTTTGAAACAGAACTGAGAGTAAAGGATGGTTCAATCTGGTAGCGTGATAGTTCCATTTCAGACACCTTATACTTAATCATAAAGGTATTGTTTTATAGATTTCACAACACAGGGCTCTAAAACAAGTCTTTTTCTTTCAAATAACAAAAATCGTTTGACAAAACATTGGCAAAGACACCAACGCGAACTGCTTGTGCAGGCAATACTTCCAGTGGCGGAAAACTTTCGTTACAACCTAATATAATATAATCATCATTTTTATTTAATTACAATTTTCAGTTAAATGAATTTGTAAACGAAACACGAATATAATGCTAGTCTGCTTTCCTTCAGCTAGCTTTACAAAATGCCAGATTTTGTGGGTTTTTTTTAAACTTTTTGGCTTTGAAGGGGATCGCAACACTAAAAAGTCTGAGTAACGATCTTCTGATTATATCCATCATCCATGTTTATGGATGACGTAATAAAAAAACTAGCTCTGCCCACAACTGACAGAGTATTTTGAAGAAATCGTTCAAACAAATGAGAATATTAAAGGTTTTAGGACTTTTTGAATTGGCTGACTAATTATCGCAGCTTATTCAGCATCCACTGAAAGATTATTTTCAACCTTTATATGAGTCCGACAGCCGATCGGTCTATTAAACTCGGTCCCCCATTCGAACACCGAAAGTGAAGCAGCACCGGCTTGGGAGGGTGAACTCCTCTCTCGACCGAGTCTGCTGTGGACCGACCGTACACGCTAAAGAGGGCTGGTGCACGTAAAATCTGTCGCAGCTCCAATGTCCGCTTTCTCGAAACGATACCCCTGGGGATGCCAATCTAGGTGCAAGGTCTCTCATCTGGAATGGATTCAAAATGAGGAGGCCACTCATAGGGACAACGGTTGTCTGCCTATTTGGCTCCCTCATAAGGAAATTACCATCATCTCTTGACCTCTACAAGGGCAAGTTTAATACAAGTAGGCCGCTGTTGACCTGGCCATTAGAAAGAAAAAAATACCCTTTATATTAACCCTTTTAGACCTTGATTCCTAAATTGAGGACGCAAAATTCACCTATAGTGTCGTATAGGATGGATGTCCGAACTTGTACACTTAAAGCATTTTCCTCGGAAATTTCATAATCACGATTTTATATTTATATTTTTAGTTACAAATTCAGTAACCATTACCAAAGGAAAACTTATTTAATTCAAAGATTATTTAATCAGGTTTGAAAAGGCTAATATCATAGAGGAAGGGTAAGGTTAATAGGGTCTAAAATACGTAACAAGTTGAGTTGTGAAAAGTTTCAAAAAAAAAAAAATTCTACAGGACTTTCATATTTTAAATACGCACTAAAGGGCTAATGTCAATATCATTATAATCCATGCGTCAGCCCTATTTGTCTTTCTTGCTTCATTACACAGGAAAGTGTATCATAATCAATATGTAGGCCCTATTTGTCATCCTTGTTTCAATACGTTAGAAATTGCATCCTAGTCTATAAGTGTGCCGTATTGGTCTTCCTTGTGCCCATAAAACACTTCTTTGGAATTAAAAACTATATTAAAATCGTTTTTAAAACTGTTTTACAATCTTTGTCAGACATATTCTAACTATACTTCACCTTTATAAGTAGAAGTCAAAGCCCGTTGTGGAGGCAATTACAACGGGCGCTAGAAAAAGCATTCGACAAAAATATGTATAAACTCAATATTTCTAATCTTCGTCCACCTAAAATAAATAACTTCATATTCAATTTTTATTATAGACCCAAATCGAATTTCATGGTCTTCTGGAAACGCGCGGAAACTTTTAAAAAATTCGGGCGATTTCGTTTTGTGTAAACAACCCCTCTTATAGCAATGCTTCATGCAGACGATCACTTTATGGAAAAAAACTATGTTATCTGGAAAAACTATTTTAAACTAATCGGAATCACAACTTTCCCTTCAAAGACTGATGACCGTGACTTCAATAGGACGTCATGTCAATCGCGACAGTTAATTTTGTCACACAAATGATTGGCTTTTTTGACTCTCAGAAATAAAATGGAGCTGAAAATAGCGAAAAATTGCTTAAAAATGAGGTAACGGGTGGATTTTCAGATTTTTAAAGCAGCGTTGTTTTCTATATTTTTATACATAACTATGAAAATTTCAAGCGGATCGTACAAATGGGTAGATGTTATTACGCTTTTCGTGCTCAACTTTTTAATCTCTTTGGAATAATGGTAGTTAAAGTTTTATCCTGGAGTGGGTGCCTGGAATAGTTCTAGAATCAGTGTGTCAGTGAATCAGAGAATCGGGGATCAGCGTAGCGATATAGTAGGAGAAACAGTATAGTTTGGAAGTAAATCTCGTCAAATATAACAGATGTTGCCAAACTTGGTTCAGTTCTAGGAATTTATTTTTTGGCGCCAACTTGACAGAGGGGGGATGGCAGTGGCGGCTCGTGGGATACAGCAAGTACAGCCGGGCTGCACTTGAAATTATCAGCACATACTTTAAAATAATTTATTCTACTAATTTTCCTAAATTCAGATTAGAATTGTGGAATTCCTACGGTAAATAAAAACAATCTCCGAAAAAAACCAAACACAAAAAAACGTATTGTGGCCGGATCGCTCATTCAGAAAAAAAAGCACTTTAATCTTCCCGCAAGTCAATTGGGAAAATCTTTGGTTCAGCCCAGAGCGCTGAAAAGAAAATTGGCAGCACCGTTGTCATGACAACGACTACGTCAGCAGCCTCTCCGGCATAGGGAGTATGCAGCTGATACAGCCAATACCTTCTCTTTATAGATGGTGTTGATACAGCCGATGAAAGATTTTTTAACGGCGGCTGAACTTGAGAACTCGACTAACTGATTGGCTCGGACTCGGACGAGAAGTGAGGGAGGGGGTAAGGAGAATATATGTTTGGAAAACTCTCGACTTTATATCGCTGAATTTATCAAGAAGGTAAGCCTGAATAGACGCTTATGAATGGACAATGACCCATCAAAGCAGTATTGCTTTTAAGTAAGCAAGAACTGGCATTGAGAGGACATGGGAGTGAGAAAATTCTTTAAACGTGGGAAATTTTAAAGAGCATTTAAAATTATGGATATCTGAATTAAAACAACGCCTTTTTATGGGGACATCACTGACCGATTCGCATGTTTAAAAGAAAGGAGGATTGATTTGACTTATAAAAAATAAGTAAGTTTTCTTTTTTTTTTCTTCTTTTCTTCTCAAGTTATCATTACAAAAGAAAATTCTCAGGAAACTTCGAATCGGACACGGATGAATGCAATTTTGAGGATAAGAGCGGCTGGCTGAAATTTATGTCCATTTTATGGAAGTAAAATAGGATCGCTTACATTTTTTATGTAATTTCTTTTTTTTTTTTTCTCTTTCCTCGGTGAGGGCTTAATCCGCCAGCTTTCGAATCCAGTAACTAAGATTTTCCAATCCTGTCCGGAGGAAAGGGGGGGGGGGCTCATATGCTTCCGGCTGCACTAACAGTTTTGACCACGGGCCGCCACTGGGGGATGGGGTAGGTACGTAGGCAGGTAATGGACAGCGAGGGGCGCTTCATTTGTTTCGCACACAGGTGCTGGCCATGGTCGGCGCGGCCCTGTAAACATCCTTAAACTTATCCATAATAAGGATCGGCTAGCATATGGCTATAAAAGAGATTTATTCCAGGTATTCTGTCATTAGCTTTCGAACCGGAAAAGGCCTAGTCGTTTAAGTTTGGTTTCCATAAGAACATCGAAAGTGTTGCGACGCTCCGACTTTGGCCAGCGTTCGGAAGAGTGACAACCTCTCTCGGCTGGAAAATGGACGATATCGATACGAGACTATTTCGGTCACGTGTCGGGGGGAAATTTAATTTGAACCAATCATATTGAAACACTGAGTGTCAACAGATTCTAACATTCCAGCTGATTGGTTGAGGATCACGTGTTGGTTGAGAAATTACGTCACAACAATACCGTCCATTGTAGGGCCCTTTACGCTAATGGGAGCTGGCGCGTAAAATCTGTTCCTGACTATGTCCTCCTTGTTCAGACGATACCTCTGAATGTGCCGATTCAGAATCTATACTCGGGGCACATCTAACCTGATAATGGAGGGAATGCTGCAGACCGTGTGATTCCGCCGCTTTCAAATAGTTCTTTCCGTTTGCCCTGCTTTTTACAGAACTAAGATAGTTATCAACTATTAAGTGCTAAAATAAAGTGTATGTTATAAAATAATTGCATATTTGTCTTATTTGAATTCAATAATTAAAAGGATTACGAAATTAAGTCAGAAATTAGATGTAACGCCTTCCCAGACGCTTGACCAATGATAGACCTCTTTCGTGCTGGCGGGAATCAGAAATGCAGATTCGCCTTGCGATTGGGTTACTTTGTGATATTGACAGCCAAATAATTGGAAAGAGAAACGAGTGTCGGAGTGATGCATTCGGAAAGTAGTGAAAAGGCTCCTCTAGCCTTCTCCTCTGTTATCAGGTAAGGTTTGCCCGAGCATAGGTTTCTCATCTGGAAACAGGGGGGGGGTAACCCGAGGGGGCTGCAGTCCCCCCGAAATGAGATCCTTTACTTAGCTTACAATCGAACTTTTGACTTACAATTTGATACCCAGCCTTCCTACCCCGAAATAAAATCCTGGTTACACTACTGTCTGGAACTGGTTCCAAATTAGACCACCCGAAGGGAGCAACGTTAGCCTGCCTACTGAGCGCCAACATATTGAAATCATCCATGTGCGGTCGCACCCTCAGACTTAACAAACATTTTATTTATTACATACTGTGGATCTGAATACATCAAATTTTACACCCCAAATGAAAAACCGCTTCTGAAATCATCAGTTACCCCCGCAGTGGTCAAGCCTATAGGTAAGCAGTTGACACGGCCATTAGAAAGAAAAAAGATAACTAGCTTTGGTGCATTCATGTACACTTTCTGGATTTCCCAGATTATGTCCTTAAATGGATGTCTTGGCATGGATGTATTACGGATCAGCAGGTTAAAAAATGGACATAAAAAAAACAATTGTTACGGTGAAGTTGGGCGGTGAATATGAAAATTTTGTAGAACTTCTGTAATCGCTTAGTCGGTGTGCAATTACCCTGAGTCGTTGCACTTTAAAAAGTAAAACAAATCGGCATAGTACCATATCAGTATCTTCCAATGTAGTTTTATCACAACATAATAAAGGATTATTACACGATGGCTGGTAGCATAGCTAAAACAAGCGGGAACCTTTCAGGCCGAGACAAAAGCGTTCAGTGAGTGAAAAAAGGTGTGAGAACACAGAAAGCCAACCTGGCGATATAACTGAGAGTTAGAAAGAACGGTAGCCAAATAAAACGCCAGATTGAACAAAAAAAAAAAATGAAAGATCATTAAGCGTTAATGCAAGTTTACCAAAATTTAAATATGGGTCGCCAAAGAGGGACTAGGTAAAGAGGACTTGTAACCTAATAAATTTTATTGAAACCCCGTGGGAACGGGATGTAAATAAAGGAATCCTTGGACAGACGCTCGCCTGCTAAATGCATTGCAAAAGATTAAGCCAAAGTAATCTAAGAAACAGAATCAAAATATCGAATACGGATAGAAAAGGGGATTAAAAAATGGCAAACAGTGTTAAATTTAGAATAAGGAAAAAGGAAATCGGAAGTAATTATAAATTTGTGATGAACTGCATCACAAGTACGCTGTATGGGATGTGTGCATAAGAGACTGAGACTTTCCCTTCTTCTTCTCCCACCCAAAACACTAGGTACCTGACCTTCACCAACTACACGACGTGTGTGATCTGGCTGGCCTTCCTTCCCCTCTTCGTCCTGAGCACGTCCAACACGATCCGCGCCATGACCCTCAGCTCTCTGCTCAGCCTGAGCGGCGGGGTGCAGCTGGCGTGCCTCTTCGTGCCCAAGGTGCACATCGCCCTCTTCAAGCCGGAGAAGAACACCAAGGAGAGCGTCATGTGCCACCACAACAGGAACGCCTCCTCGTGCCTGCAGCTGCCCACCCAACAACAACCCGCCATACTGCTCAACGGAGGTGAGTATGCGCGCGCACTATTTACTGCCTGTCTGCTTTTAGCGTTGGAAATTGGCAAGCCGCCAGTAAAGGTGAATCCAAATGAACCGGTCGAGGAGGGAAAAAAGCGAGCGCAGTGAATACTCGTCTTTCGTCTTCTTCATTGAATTCTTAGTTCAGTTGATATGATAGAATGATTTTATAGTTTTCAGATGATTTGTCCATCAGAATTTTGTGTTAGCATTTCTAAAGAATAAAATGGCTGGAACATTTAACAATAAATCGTTTTGAAGTAACTCGGCAAGCGCACATCTCACTGGCACCCCGAACTATTAATGGGCGTGCCCCTTTCCACTTTAAACGGAATGTATACGTTCAAGGACGTATCTCCCGAAATTTTGATTTTTGTCCCTAAAATGGTAATGATATAGTCTTTTGAGGAAAAAGTTTTCCATTTTTACCGTTCGGACACCTTCCAAAATGTTTTTCTGAATACGTGCCTGTATACGTTTTTATCTAATCATTAGTCAAACGGTACTACTGCTGTTGCTGTAAGGTGGTGGCCAGATTTCCGAACAAAGGAACAAATCGGCGTGGTGTTCGCAATTCTGAAACAAAAATTGGTGAAATTTCATAAACTCAGTGCTCTTCTTAAATACCCTTGTATTTACTCAACTAATACATTATTAACATTCACAAAATGAAGCAAACGTGATCGATTCTTTAAAATAGTCTGAAGCTAGGATGATCATAATTATTAAAATTTTTCCCCAATTGCTGTTTTACATTTAAGGGGCAATTTTTTTGAAAAAAATCCTTAAATTAGTGTCTATCCCCAAATATTAGGGACGTTTGATCGGACCAATCGTGAAACTTCTATTGTGCCTGCTCGTGTACTTCGATCAGTCATCCAAAGAGGCCTACGCATGTTCACTTATTGGTTTCAGCTTTTAACCCTTTGAGGCGCAACCCTTTCCCAATGCTGAAAAGAGGGCAGCCGTTGCCGTCGCTCGACTTAACTACCAGCAAGATGGCGGACGATCGAAACGTTCATCGCGTGCCACAGATCTAGAGGCCCTTTTTTGACGCAGCTGGCTGTGCCGGCACAGCCAGTCAGATCCTTTTCCAATGTTTAACAGTTTAGTCGGCCTGCAGTGGTCTGGGCGCTAAACTCCGTTCCCATAAGAACACGGCAAGTGAAGCAGCATCCGGCTTGGCCAGTGCTTGGGAGGGACTTCCCCTTCTCGGCTCGTCCGCTGTGGAACTGTGTACGCTAATGGGACTGGTGCACGTAAAATCCGTCGTGGCCTCAAAGTCCTCCAAGTTGTTAAACGATACCTCTGGGGTTGCCGACTTCAGGTGGTGGTTGGTAACTCATCTGGAATCAGTTCAAAATTAGGGACTAACAAGTAGAAGACCAACCCCCTCGGGTGCACTGGCACCCCGCTTTCCATGGTCTATCCATGGACACTACAACAACAACAGTTTAGTCAAACATTTTTCTAATTTACTTAATTATTTACCTTAATATTTCGCAGTATTTTTTTTCTATATATTTGCTAACGATATTTAGTCATTGGGCGTGCCGTATAATGCTGAAGGATGTAACCATTGGCGGGGCTGTCGGATTCGGTCCCTCCCTTAAAGTATAAGAAAGATAAATGTATGGGAGAAAGTGTCCTTTTGTGGAGATAAAATATATCTTTAACAAACGGAACAATTTTATTATTTCTATTATTTTTTTAATGTCTAAAACTTTCTAAAATGCACTGTAAAAAATCGTAAATTCTGTTTGGTGTGTCAGAAAATTAAGAACATTTGGTATTCCCTGGAAAAGGAAATGAATTATAGATCCTTTTCCAATGTTTAAAAGTTTAGTCAAACAGTTTTCTAATTTACATAATTAATTAACTTAATATTTCACAGTATTTTTTTTCTATATATTTCCTAACGATATTTAGTCATTGAGCGTGCCGTATAATGCTGAGGGATGTAAACATTGCAGTGGCTGTCGGATTCGTTCCCTCCCTTAAAGTGTAAGAAAGATAAATGTATGGGAGAAAGTGTCCTTTTGTGGAGATAAAATATATCTTTAACAAACGGAACAATTTTATTATTTCTATTATTTTTTTAATGTCTAAAACTTTCTAAAATGCACTGTAAAAAATCGTAAATTCGGTTTGGTGTGTCAGAAAATTAAGAACATTTGGTATTCCCTGGAAAAGGAAATGAATTATAGATCCTTTTCCAATGTTTAACAGTTTAGTCAAACATTTTTCTAATTTACATAATTAATTAACTTAATATTTCACAGTATTTTTTTTCTATATATTTCCTAACGATATTTAGTCATTGAGCGTGCCGTATAATGCTGAGGGATGTAAACATTGCAGTGGCTGTCGGATTCGTTCCCTCCCTTAAAGTGTAAGAAAGATAAATGTATGGGAGAAAGTGTCCTTTTGTGGAGATAAAATATATCTTTAACAAACGGAACAATTTTATTATTTCTATTATTTTTTTAATGTCTAAAACTTTCAAAATGCACTGTAAAAAATCGTAAATTCTGTTTGGTGTGTCAGAAAATTAAGAACATTTGGTATTCCCTGGAAAAGGAAATGAATTATAGATCCTTTTCCAATGTTTAACAGTTTAGTCAAACAGTTTTCTAATTTACTTAATTAATTAACTTAATTTTTCACAGTATTTTTTTTCTATATATTTCCTAACGATATTTAGTCATTGAGCGTGCCGTATAATGCTGAGGGATGTAAACATTGCAGTGGCTGTCGGATTCGGTTCCTTCCTTAAAGTGTAAGAAAGATAAATGTATGGGAGAAAGTGTCCTTTTGTGGAGATAAAATATATCTATAACAATCTGAACAATTTTATTATTTCTATTATTTTTTAAATGTCTAAAACTTTCTAAAATGCACAGTAAAAAATCGTAAATTCTGTTTGGTGTGTCAGAAAATTAAGAACATTTGGTATTCCCTGGAAAAGGAAATTATAGATCCTTTTCCAATGTTTAACAGTTTAGTCAAACATTTTTCTAATTTACTTAATTAATTAACTTAATATTTCACAGTATTTTTTTTCTATATATTTCCTAACGATATTTAGTCATTGAGCGTGCCGTATAATGCTGAGGGATGTAAACATTGCAGTGGCTGTCGGATTCGGTCCCTCCCTTAAAGTGTAAGAAAGATAAATGTATGGGATAAAGTGTCCTTTTGTGGAGATAAAATATATCTTTTACAAACGGAACAATTTTATTATTTCGATTATTTTTTTAATGTCTAAAACTTTCTAAAATGCACAGTAAAAAATCGTAAATTCTGTTTGGTGTGTCAGAAAATTAAGAACATTTGGTATTCCCTGGAAAAGGGAATGAATTATAGATCCTTTTCCAATGTTTAACAGTTTAGTCAAACATTTTTCTAATTTACTTAATTAATTAACTTAATATTTCACAGTATTTTTTTCTATATATTTCCTAGCGATATTTAGTCATTGGGCGTGCGTATAATGCTGAAGGATGTAAACATTGCAGTGGCTGTCGGATTCGGTCCCTCCCTTAAAGTGTAAGAAAGATAAATGTATGGGAGAAAGTGTCCTTTTGTGGAGATAAAATATATCTTTAACAAACGGAACAATTTTATTATTTCGATTATTTTTTTAATGTCTAAAACTTTCTAAAATGCACTGTAAAATATCGTAAATTCTGTTTGGTGTGTCAGAAAATTAAGAGCTTTTGGTATTCCCTGGAAAAGGAAATGAATTATAGATCCTTTTCCAATGTTTAACAGTTTAGTCAAACATTTTTCTAATTTACTTAATTAATTAACTCAATATTTCACAGTATTTTTTTCTATATATTTCCTAACGATATTTAGTCATTGGGCGTGCCGTATAATGCTGAAGGATGTAAACATTGCAGTGGCTGTCGGATTCGGTCTCTCCCTTAAAGTGTAAGAAAGATAATGTATGGGAGAAAGTGTCCTTTTGTGGAGATAAAATATATCTATAACAAAGTGGACAATTTTATTATTTCTATTATTTTTTTAAGAATAGAAGTAATTGTGTAATAAAAATATATGTCAAAATTATCCTAAAATGCACAGTAAAAAATCGTAAATTATGTTTGGTGTGTCAGAAAATTAAGAACATTTGGTATTCCCTGGAAAAGGAAATGAATTATAGATCCTTTTCCAATGTTCATCAGTTTAGTCAAACATTTTTCTAATTTACTTAATTAATTAACTTAATATTTCACAGTATTTTTTTTCTATATATTTCCTAACGATCTTTTGTCATTGAGCGTTCCGTATAATGCTGAAGGATGTAACCATTGGAGGGGCTGTCGGATTCGGTCACTCCCTTAAAGTGTAAGAAAGATAAATGTATTGGAGAAAGTGTACTTTTGTGGAGATAGAATATATCTATAAAAGTAAACAATTGGTACAGCTTTAGTATGGTCCCTTTGGCGCGATTTATTTTTGGCGACGTTTTTGGCGCGATAACGGCGCCAATATGGTAACCCCTCCGGCGGATGCTCCGGAGCGGAGGAGCGGAATATGGCAACCCTAGGTGCGTGACGTCATTCATCCGTGACGTCGCGGTTTCGCTCCAGCGAATAGGGAGCGTTTGTTCCTTTCTTAAAGTTTTGGAGACCCCTTTGCCAGTATTTCGCGCGGGAGCTTCGAGTTGTGGAACCGCCATTACGCTTTATGGTTTTATTTTAATGGCTTTATTTTAGATTAAATTTTATTATTTAATTATTACTGAAATTTAAAATGGATATTCAGGTTCATACTGACTGTTTATATGCAGTTTTGTATGAATAAACATTCTTTTGATAGTACGTTTCAGGTTAATATGTTCCTTCCCGATTGTTTATTTGTTAAGGGTAGAAGCAACAAATAATTACGTTATTAATATTTGATACAGTGAAATAATTTTAGATATTTTGATTTTATTATTTCCATATTGTAATAACTTAGGGATTTTAATCAAGGTATGTGATAAGCATAGTTTGTTTTTATTTATTATTACCTTTGTTTATTTGTTAATGCTAGGAGCAACAAATAATTCCGTTATTAATATAATATTTGATATTTTGATTGTATTATTTCAATATTGAAACAATTTAGCGATTTTAATTAAGGTATGAAATAAGCATTGTTCGTTATGATTTGAATTAGTTCTTTATTTTGCTTACGTAGTCTTTTGTCAGAATGCTAAAATGTATTTTAATTTTTTTGTCTTTTTTATTTGTTATTTTTGTGAGGTATTGCCTTTAGAATATTATTTGTTTGCATTGTTTAATTTAATCTACTCAAAAGAGAAAGGGGGAGTTGAGGGGGGGCTCTGCCCCCCCTCACACAAAAAGAAAAGTTATTAAATTTTATTAAACCGAATCTATATGTACATGTAAGCTTGTTATCTGTTTAATTTTTTTTCATAAAAATATTTAAAAGCCATTAAAATAAATCATAGCAAAATTAACGGCGACGATCAACTATCTCGGAACCAGCGCCATCCGATCCGCCATATTGTTTACAATTGGCATCGGCAAGGCAAAGTTGGGTTGGCGACAAGATTTTGTCGCCAAATCAAAAAATCGCCAAAAAGGGACCATACTAAAGCTGTTCCAAACAATTTTTATTATTTCTATTACTTTTTAAATGTCTAAAATTTCACAAATGCATAGTAAAAAATCGTAAATTCTGTTTGGTGTGTCAGAAAATTAAGAACATTGGGTATTCCCTGGAAAAGGAAATGAATTATAGATCCTTTTCCAATGTTTAACAGTTTAGTCAAACAGTTTTCTAATTTACTTAATTAATTAACTTAATTTTTCACAGTATTTTTTTTTCTATATATTTCCTAACGATATTTAGTCATTGAGCGTGCCGTATAATGCTGAGGGATGTAAACATTGCAGTGGCTGTCGGATTCGGTCCCTCCCTTAAAGTCTAAGAAAGATAAATGTATGGGAGAAAGTGTCCTTTTGTGGAGATAAAATATATCTATAACAAACTGAACAATTTTATGATTTCTATTATTTTTTAAATGTCTAAAACTTTCTAAAATGCACAGTAAAAAATCGTAAATTCTGTTTGGTGTGTCAGAAAATTAAGAACATTTGGTATTCCCTGGAAAAGGAAATGAATTATAGATCCTTTTCCAATGTTTAACAGTTTAGTCAAACATTTTTCTAATTTACTTAATTAATTAACTTAATATTTCACAGTATTTTTTTTCTATATATTTCCTAACGATATTTAGTCATTGAGCGTGCCGTATAATGCTGAGGGATGTAAACATTGCAGTGGCTGTCGGATTCGGTCCCTCCCTTAAAGTGTAAGAAAGATAATGTATGGGAGAAAGTGTCCTTTTGTGGAGATAAAATATATCTATAACAAAGTGGACAATTTTATTATTTCTATTATTTTTTTAATAATAGAAGTAATTGTGTAATAAAAATATATGTCAAAATTTCCTAAAATGCACAGTAAAAAATCGCAAATTATGTTTGGTGTGTCAGAAAATTAAGAACATTTGGTATTCCCTGGAAAAGGAAATGAATTATAGATCCTTTTCCAATGTTCATCAGTTTAGTCAAACATTTTTCTAATTTACTTAATTAATTAACTTAATATTTCACAGTATTTTTTTTCTATATATTTCCTAACGATCTTTTGTCATTGAGCGTTCCGTATAATGCTGAAGGATGTAACCATTGGAGGGGCTGTCGGATTCGGTAACTCCCTTAAAGTGTAAGAAAGATAAATGTATGGGAGAAAGTGTACTTTTGTGGAGATAGAATATATCTATAACAAAGTAAACAATTTTTATTATTTCTATTACTTTTTAAATGTCTAAAATTTCACAAATGCATAGTAAAAAATCGTAAATTCCGTTTGGTGTGTCAACAAAATTAAGAACATTGGGTATTCCCGGGAAAAGGAAATGAATTATAGATCCTTTTCCAATGTATAACAGTTTAGTCAAACAGTTTTCTAATTTAATTAATTAATGAACTTAATATATAACAGTATTTTTTCTATTTATTTATTAACGATGTTTAGTCATTGGACGTGCTCTATAATACAGATGGGTGTAACTAATTGAAGGGCTCGGTCCCTCCCTTAAAGCCTGAGCCAGCGTAAAATGTAGAAGTAGTAAGCTTGGTGTGAGGACTGTTGGATTCTGAAGGATGTTTCCGTTAAAGATGAGCTGACATTGATGGTTTGAAGACCCAGCTGGGCTCCTGAAGATGAAGATAGCCGTTGCTCTGCGGACGTAGCTCCCCATCCGGGGCGACATAGGGCGCCGTCCTCTTCTGTTTGCTGTGTTCCTGCCTGGCAGCAATACGCCTGTCTCTGAGCCCTTCTACTATTGAAAGGACCTTTTTTCTCTTTTTTTTGGGGGGAGGGGGGAGACTTTCGTCATCACACTTGGCTTTCTTGCCATTATTTTCACTCTGCCTTTCGGCATTTATTTGTAACAGCTTTGTTTACATCTCAGCTTTGTTTTCATCTCGCACTGCGCAAGCATTCTACTTTTGGTCTCTGGCCGAGCAACCCGTTGGAAAGTCCACCCCTAGTGGGTGGGGGGGAAGGCGGGTCAGCCTCCATTTCCATCTCTTTTCCATCTACTTCATGCAGCTTGATCGGCTCATGTTCTCTCTCTTTGCTTTATCTTCGTTCTCTCGGCCCGATTTTGTTATCTCGAGCCTGAATCGTATTTACGCCCCTGTCATTTTTTTAGGATTTATTAGTTTATTTCAAGATCAATCGCAACACGCTATATCTACACTCTGGAGGTAAGCGCCTGCGGCGCAGGAACCCCCGTAAAGACCCATCTCGGTTCGGTTCGGTTGGTGAAATGCAAAGCACAGAAGCTGTCTATGATTAGTCATGAATATTAGTTATTACACAAATCAATACTTTGTAACTAAGCGGTGTTTTTTTTCCTTTACTTCCTCTGATGGATATATATTAACATAAAAGTTACCGTAAGAAATAGATAGCAAAAACTTGAAAAAAAAATCTTGCTCTTATGAAGCCCACCACTTCTCGGTGGGGGGAAGCCGGACAGACATCGAGCTCCAGCCCCCCCCCCCTCAACTACCACCATTTACCACACTTAGACATCCAGGGCCAAAGGCCCACGCATCGCGGTCCTACCGCATTGCTCCCTTTTGACCACACATTAAAAAATTGAGGTACAGTTACCAGTACTACCTCTCCCACAGTGGAGGTAAACGTGTCTTTACGCTAGGAACTCCAACAACCGTATTATGCTCAGGTCAGGTCCTTTAGTCTTTACTTTCAGAAAGACTTTTCTGTGTGAAAATTAAAACTCAATACATAGCAAAATCCCATCTTTTTACCTTTATCTATTCCAGGTGAAAGTATTGTTTCACCACCAGATGGAAAATTAAGAATAATTAATATATACTATTTTTAAGGTCTAGGATATTGTAATCGTACTACATTAGAACGTCCTCAAGAACGCGTGGCGTGAGATATCACCCACGATTAAATTAGCTGTCAGAAGAAGGCAAGCAACAAGCTTCTAGTCTCTAGAACAGTGTTTTCTTCACCTTGTCTCGTTGACGGCCACCCGAAAATATCTACGAATGTAAAGATTGCAAAAGTTGTATGATACAAATACTTGATAAATACAAATAACTTTTAAAATTATAGGTTCACACACACGAAAAAAAAAAAATTCAATAAGAGAGCTAAACCTTTTTTTCCCTTGCGTATGGCTGCGAACAGATCTCTCAAAAATCGGCAGAACTGTTTTCCTTGCTATGAAATAAAAGTTTTGTGCTGCTTCACAATGCGTAGCTCAGTGAAAGTGAACACGAGAGCACATGATAAATAGAAAATGTCGTATTACTGATACGGCATCACACCGTTTTTTAATTTTTTTTTTTTTTTTTAAACGATCGCGGCAAACAGGTGGAGACTTAAGCCAAAAGTAAAATACCGTTTTAAAATAGACTGCCATAGCAAGTATTTGCTTTGGCGGTTAAAATAATTATTGAAGAACAGAGGTAATTGCTGGCAATGTTATTGATGATAAGCAACTTGTTCGTCCAATATTGAATTGTCATTTTTATACATTTCCTGGCTTTCATGACTGAAAATTCCTCTCACTTTACTTAATTTCCAATGTGTATTACTGATATTGTGGAACAAATTATTTCACTGTGGGCAGGCCCGGATACGCCCACCGAGAAGCTGGGGAGTTCTCCGGTAGGCCAGTCACTTTCACGTGCATGTCCTAAAACATAATGTATATGTTTTTTCAGAATGAAAGGTAAGTGATCTACCGTTTAGATATATTTCCCGGACCGGTGTGATCAGCTGTATCCGCTCCTGACCGTGGGCGTCGCTTTTCATTTTAAGAGGTGGACCTTCTCCGCCCATCAATCTATAATTCCAGAAAAACGTACTTATAAATGACTAGAATAGTGTAAGTTTGCGCTAGACACACACACACACACAAAAAAAAAAAGTTAACTGTTTCTTTAAAAACTGTAACATGCACTTTTACAAATAGTAAACTCATAGAAATATCCCTATTAATTTAATTCCGGACCTGCATATTTCGATATTCTGATTGATATCTGAGTAGAAATTAAATATATTTTTCATCATTCAACAATGTAACACATAGCAAAAAGCAGACGAATGACGTTTTGTTCCTACCCTCTGAAAACTCTTCTAAATTCAAACAGGACGAATGACCTAAAAAACGCAGCGCTGTATTATTAAACCCTCTGTTTCTAACAGAAAATCAGATTGGAACTTTTAAATGAGCTGTGATCCGGATATTTCGGTATTTATAAGGAATTTTACGTAATATTTACATTGGTTTATCTTATATACTTGCATAAATAAGAGTTTCTTTAATAATCCCAACCTGATTATGTTCTGTTCAAACTTGCTGCTGCTCAGGTGCAATGATTGCTTTTCTTCTTCAAGTCCGTACTTCAAGACTGAATGGCAAATCCGGTTGCTTTTAGAGGGCGGGAACAAAACCTCATTTCCCTTCTCTAAGCTGCGCCTCTCGTATAGATACAAAATGCGGTTTTCTCCCGCTCTCTAAAACCAATCTGATTTCACATTCAACCTTGAAGTACAAAAACTTTTAGGGGCAATCATTAAATTTCCTTTTTCGATTAGAAATAATTAGGATGGAATTCTCTTGGCTGTACTTTTTGAAAATCATGAAACTTAGAACAGCTTTGTGTGAGAGTTCAGTTGCGGCAGAGACTCGAAAAATGTTAAAATGTCTCTTTATAAGTTGTACTATTATCGCGTACGAGCAGTGAACTTATAAGAGTTACTAAACTCTCAAGGAAAAGGCTAAACATGCGAAATTTTGTCATACTTTCCTAAACAAGTAACAACGGGGCCCATTTTTGAAGGCAATTATTGTGCTTATGAATTTTTCCTGAAAGTTTTAGGACATATAACTTATTATTAATATTAGCCTAACAAGATTATTAATCTTTTCAATGTTTAACATCCTTTGTTTGCTTTTAAAGCTGTTCAAAATTTGTATCATGTATTCTGACGCTTTTCAAAAGGAAAGTTTTTAACCACCACAATCTCAATGCAGATAAAGAAATAATAATATTATATCTCATTTGTTCTCTGATTAGTACGCATGCGTGAGAAGTATCATGAAACGGGGTTGACTTGATCAACCCCAGTTATCTAATAGATCTAGAACTAATGATTTCACATTCAATTTTGAAGTACAAACACTTTTAGGAGCAATAATTGAATTTCCTTTTTCGATTAGAAATAATTAGGATGGGATTCCCTAGGCTGTAGTTTTTGAAAATCATGAAACTTTAGAACAGCTTTATGGGAGAGTTCAGTTGCGGCAGAGACTCGAAAAATGTTAAAATGTCTCTTTATAAGTTGTACTATTATCACTTACGAACAGTGAACTTATGAGTTACGAAACTCTCAGGGAAAATGCTAAACATGCGAAATTTTGTCATACTTTCCTAAACAAGTAACAAAGTGGCCCATTTTTGAAGGCAATTATTGTGCTTATGAATTTTTCCTGAAAGTTTCAGGACATTTAACTTATTATTAATATTAGCCTAACAAGATTATTAATCTTTTCAATGTTTAACATCATTTGTTTGCTTTTAAAGCTGTTTAAAATTTCTATCATGTATTCTGACGCTTTTCAAAAGGAAAGTTTTTAACCACCACAATCTCAATGCAGATAAAGAAATAATAATATTATATCTCATTTGTTCTCTGTCTAGTACGCATGCGTGAGAAGTATCATGAAACAGGGTTGACTTGATCAACCCCAGTTATCTAATAGATCTAGAACTAATGATTTCACATTTAATTTTGAAGTACAAACACTTTTAGGAGCAATAATTGAATTTCCTTTTTCGATTAGAAATAATTAGGATGGGATTCCCTCGGCTGTACTTTTTGAAAATCATGAAACTTTAGAACAGCTTTATGGGGTTCAGTTGCGGCAGAGACTCGAAAAATGTTAAAATGTCTCTTTATAAGTTGTACTATTATCGCTTACGAACAGTGAACTTATGAGTTACGAAACTCTCAGGGAAAATGCTAAACATGCGAAATTTTGTCATACTTTCCTAAACAAGTAACAAAGTGGCCCATTTTTGAAGGCAATTATTGTGCTTATGAATTTTTCCTGAAAGTTTCAGGACATTTAACTTATTATTAATATTAGCCTAACAAGATTATTTATCTTTTCAATGTTTAACATCATTTGTTTGCTTTTAAAGCTGTTTAAAATTTCTATCATGTATTCTGACGCTTTTCAAAAGGAAAGTTTTTAACCACCACAATCTCAATGCAGATAAAGAAATAATAATATTATATCTCATTTGTTCTCTGTCTAGTACGCATGCGTGAGAAGTATCATGAAACAGGGTTGACTTGATCAACCCCAGTTATCTAATAGATCTAGAACTAATGATTTCACATTTAATTTTGAAGTACAAACACTTTTAGGAGCAATAATTGAATTTCCTTTTTCGATTAGAAATAATTAGGATGGGATTCCCTCGGCTGTACTTTTTGAAAATCATGAAACTTTAGAACAGCTTTATGGGTTCAGTTGCGGCAGAGACTCGAAAAATGTTAAAATGTCTCTTTATAAGTTGTACTATTATCGCTTACGAACAGTGAACTTATGAGTTACGAAACTCTCAGGGAAAATGCTAAACATGCGAAATTTTGTCATACTTTCCTAAACAAGTAACAAAGTGGCCCATTTTTGAAGGCAATTATTGTGCTTATGAATTTTTCCTGAAAGTTTCAGGACATATAACTTATTATTAATATTAGCCTAACAAGATTATTTATCTTTTCAATGTTTAACATCATTTGTTTGCTTTTAAAGCTGTTTAAAAGTTAAGTTCTATGTCGCTTTTCAAAAGGAACGTTCTTAACCACCACAATCTCAATGCAGATAAAGAGATAATAAACTCATATCTCATTTAAGCGCTTTCTAATACGCATGTGTGAGATGTATCATAAAACGGGGTTGACCTGATCAACTCTAGTTATCCAATAGTTCTAGATCAGCTGAAGTAGCTAACCGTAGCAGTATGTTTGAAGTAGTGTTGTAAAATAATATTATATAGCGTAAGTTGAAAAAGATTGCATTTTAGTTTTAATCGGAATTTGAAATAATGTTCATCTGTGAGACACATCAAATAAGGGCCTCAGTAGTGTTGCCAGAATTTTTCAGGAGGAGGGAAAAATTGAAGAAAAGTCATTTTGAGAGAATTTTTTCAATTTTCCGAGGAACTCGTTCGTCCGCTCTCCTTTGTAATACATTTATGCTCTATCCTAAGCCTTAATTTTTAATTAATCAAATTAACCCATTAAGCGCCAAAGCTCCCATTACGGGAACATCTATTATATATTTTTTTTCTTAAAATATTTTAACGCAGTTTACGAAATACACATTTTATATAAACATTTACACTATAGGGCGTGTTATATATTTTTATCGAAACAATATATTTTAATTTAATGTTTTTTCTAATTTTTAAAAAAGTGAATTTTTGTCTTTATGACTGTCTTATATAAAACTAAATAAATAAATAAATAAATAAATGGTCACTTAAATGTTTCAAGTAGAATGCATATTTAAAACCAACATCTTGAAGAACAACATTCTTAAAATCCTGAATGATTAGATTCCTATAAAGGAATGTTATGAACGCTTACTTTTCTTGTTCCCACAACGGGAGCTTTGGCGCCCTCCCACTAGTTAGTATTTCCAGTTACTCTGTATTGGGTTCCTGGTCATTCTGGCATTCCTGGTAATGAGTTGGCGGATTCTCTTGCCAGGTTGAGCTCTGGCTCTTTTTTTGTTGGACCTGAGCCGGTTCTCGGTATCTCCAGTAAATGTTACAGGGATACTGTGTTTAGCCACTTTAGCTAGCTTCAGTATTCCAGCTGGCTTAAGTGTAATGGCCAGTGGCAGTACAAAGAGATCAATCTTGACTTTCCTGGTGTTAGATGCAAGGAACTTCTGTGTCTCAACAGGTTCAGTCTCCGTTGGGCTATTGGCCTGTTAACTGGGCGCTGTTGCGGGCGCTGTTGATGTCATTGAGCCTTGGGAGCTTCACAAAATGTCTGTTAGGTCTATGCTGATGTTCGCATCTGCTACTGGGCTCTTTTCGTAGGGCCTTTTTCATATTGCTTGGGGATGATACAATAGACCCATGGTCGCGGTGCCTGGCCCTTTTTGGGCCTCCCCTCCAAGTGATAAGTCATAGCATTTCCAGATTGATTTTGCTACCGTCCAACAATAAAGAAATGTTTAGCACTTCGCAGGCTGGTTATTTCGTACATTATAGTATCAACAACAAAAATAATTACTTTATATATACAGTTTTGAGCAGCATCTGCGTAAAAAAAGGAATTGCTGTATCCAAAATGGAGAAAGACATTTATCCCCATAACACACCAAAGCTCCCGCTACGGGAACATGCTATATTTCCTAAATGCTTTGAGAAAAAAAAAAAAATCAACTGTTCTATAATAGAGGCATGCAATGTATGTAAAAAATGTATATACATTTAAAAATTTCAATCTGATTCTCATAGCGGCGTTTAATGGGTTAAATTAACTAACAATTACAGTAGAGTCCACTATTCCGAACCCAGTTCAGCAAAAATACCAATTTTTTTAACTTTAAATTACAAGAAATTGAAAAGACGTTCGTGAAAAAACCTTTACACCTGAAACCGAATTGGAAATGAGAGCTGAGACTAGCAGATGTCCCGCACTTAATTTACCGCTTAAGCAGTCAATACGTTGATATTATTTATGAAATCCGCCTATTCCGAATCCCCGCTAAACCAAACAGTGTTCGGTCCTCATTAGTTCGGAATAGCAGGACTCTATTGTAATTACTTAACTACATGTTTTAATTACTTGTTAATTTTTTATTCATGCCCTGCTCCCTCCCTTTATTTGCACTTTTAATTCCGTAATTAGCTTCACTTCACTTCATTTTCCAAAAAGAGGAAATTTGGGAGTCTCAGAGGGAAAGAAAAAGAGAATGTTCTAGGGAATCCTCTGGCAACAGTGGACCCCAATAAATTTCATTCGCGAAATGTCCGTTGTTTGTTCTGTCGCGGAAACTTTAAATTCAAATGATGGACATACTCGAACTAAAAGTTTCATTAGAAGAGAAACTCGGACTGAGAATATATGAAATAAATTAATTAAAACTTTAAAGCAACCTAAGACGTGGAACATCGGGAGATGGCTGAAGTGTATGCAGGACCAGTGTTCTATCCTCTCGCGCAGGGGCGTAGCCAGAAATTTTTCATGGGGGGGGGGGGGTTATGACTACTGCAACTCATATATATGTGTACGTGTGTGTGATAATGTAGTGAAGAATATACATTTTGTATGGCAAAAAATTCCTCATGGGGGGGTTATGACCCCCCTAACCCCCTCCCCTTGGCTACGCCTCTGCTCTCACGCATCTAACGATCTGGAGCATAGGCGCATCCAATTATAAGCTAACTATCAGATTGAAAGATAAGTAAAGGGTCCCATTTCGGGGGGATGCAGCCTCCTCAGCACCCCTCTGGCTATGCCCCCCGCACGGACGGACAGACAGACAGATCGATCATAAACGGTTTTTGTGTTTGTTGGAAAGTGTTAAAAAACGTTTTCTTTTTACTTCTTAATTTTTTATATTTATATATTTATTTTTACTTTAAGGGAAAATGTGCATAGAACGACAAAAAAATTCTTCTACGTTTTCAAACTGTAACACTGATGTTAAGCAACACTTTCACTAGAACACTCAAGAAGATTGGTTTAACGATTATAAAATTGGTAAAAAAAAAATTTGCATAATAACACACAAAATGTACGATTAAAATAAGCACTCTTCTGTACAAAGTTTTTATCAATTTTAGCATTCTAACTGAAAATGTTCCCTAAATTTTGCAAAACATTGTAATAGAAGAACACTTGACGGTGTAAAAATACAGATAGATATCATTTGTTTTTTAATTGTATATTTTTATTTACTTTTGTCAGTTCAACTACAAACTTTTTTAAAAGACTACATTTTTCATTTTATTCTATTTTTATTTTCTTTTAAATGAATTCTATATACAGTATTTTCCATTAACTGAATGAATATGCTGTGAATGAGCGAGGGCGTAATTGAAGGAGGGGTTTTCAGAAAGTTTCCCTCCCTTCTTCTTTTTGATTTTTCATAGTCTGCTAAAATTAGTGTTGAGAGCGTTTATCGACAAAAGTCTCCATATTCAGATGAAAATACAGCTAAATTTTGATAATCGGAATTCTTTAAAAAAAATTTTGAAACTAAATTTAACTTTTTCGTATTTTATAAAGATAAGGTATTCTTAACACATTGATTATGTATGATGTTCTTTCAAAATTTTTAAAGCTAATGTATTGTGAAAAGTATACAATATATGCGACTGATTATAGGGTATTCCGAACAATCTCCATTGGACTTTTGTGGGCTAAAGGAAGCTGTTGCACGTAAAATGCATCCTGGCATAATGAACTCCTTGTCCTACGATACCTCTGTGAATACTATAAAATACAAGTTTATTAAATTTCATAATTTACTATTTACACAGACGTTCTTAGTTACAATAAATTAATGAATTTCCTACTTAATGGTATCTTTAATTATGATTCTACCTCTATAAATGCCGAAAAGTATGAATACTATTGAAACAGGGAGACACAGCTTACATTAAAAATAAAGATGAATACTAATTGTTTTTGAATTATGCAATTTTATTTAAATTACACTCCCGATTAAAGTAGTTTTATTATTTTCCATTTGATTTTAATTTTCTTTTTAATTAAAAGTAGTGTACTTCAGACTTCATTCTAAGCCATTTTTTCTCACTAAATGTCTGTGCAGAGAGATAGAGTAGGCGTAGCTAGAGGAGGGGTTATCAGTATGTCTCCTCCCTTAAAACTTGAATATTGATAGACAATTAATTTGATGGGGGGAAATGGAAAAGTATATACATGATATATAGTATTGAAGTAGATTAACGTCGAATTAACATCTACGCATTGTACATGCAAGTTTTGTAACCGTTGCACAAATAAGAAATTGCAACTATTATTTACAACCACTTTTCAAAAAAAGTAATGTACTAATCATAATTTTTGCTATAACTTTACGATATGCTCTGGTTTCCCTTCATCAATCGAGCTAATCTTTCGCCTTTTACTAAAGATTACCGTGGAGGGGAACAATTTAATGAGCCTAAAATAATTTTTGGAATCCCACCGAGAGGTGGGTCATAATTGGAAAGTAGATATCATGGTACGGGTTTCCTACCATTCTATAGACCACGTTTGCTGGATGTCCCTAACTTTTAACGGTGTTTTTCGAGGTCTGCGAAAGTCACCTTTTCCCAACAGATGGCGCTGAATTTCACAGCCGATTTTCTCATTAAAATGCGTTCACAGATCCCCTTTTTTAGGTAACGCCTTTCTTGCGCGCTTTCAAGGCGGCGCTTTCTTGTGATTTGTTGAATTGTGTAGACGGGGTGTGTGTGGGGGGCAGGGGTGAAAAGAGCGGTGGATTCGAATGCATTTCAGTTAAAGAAGCTTTTTTTCTCTAGTGTGCACATAAGGAAGGAATAGAAATTGCACATAAAAATTTTCGAAAAGTGACATACTGATAAATTGCCAATATTTGAGAATTTTTTTTTTTTAAGTTTAACTATTGATACACGCCCAGCCAGGGGCGTAGCCAAGGGGGGGGGTGAGGGGGTCATAACCCCCCATGAGAAATTTTTTGCCATACAAAATGTATATTCTTCACTACATTATCACACACACGTATACATATATATGAGTTGTAGTAGTCGTAACCCCCCCCCATGAAAAATTTCTGGCTACGCCCCTGTGCCCAGCGCTTATTATAGTGTATAGTACAGCTGGTAAAGAGGCATTCTAAAATGACAGAATTTCTTTATTTGTATATTTATGCACCAAAATCACATGCTTTTTTTGAAACTACAGTTACATTTTTGTCAGAGTAACACCTTCTGAAAAATTTTCCAATTTTAAGCATTTTTTTTTTTTTTTTTTTTTTTTTTTTTTAAGGTTTCGTAACCGATACAGGTTTATCTTTTGTTCATGTGTATAGTACAGCTTTTAAACAACCATCCTAAAAATTTTGAAGTTCTTGACATAATTAGTTTTTTGTATTTGGGAAACAAAATCTGATGTTTTTCCAGATATACAGCGTTTCTTTCATGTCGAAGAAACAATATCTAATTGCGGTCTTGTTACACAAACTAAAATAAACTAATTGTACCAAGAACAGGAAAAAATTCAGTAATATTCTTAATAAGATGCACTACACACTGAAACAAATTTGAAACCTGTGTCTTTTATTAAGATTTCAGAAAATAAAAATCTTAAACGTGGAATTGCTCGGAAAAATTTTTGTACGACTGATACGTTATGCAAAATTCTCGATATTTAACCCATTTGTGCCTGGATATTTTTGCGACTTTCTTCGATTTTTACTGATAACAGAAATAATAGATAAATTTCTGATGTCAACTTCTTGAACAAGGAATGATTTATTTTAAAATCATTTTGCATAAAAATCGAAATATCAACATCTTACTTGGTCATGTTAAACTATTGTGCGGAGTTGAGGCTCAATACTCATGAATAAAGGCTAGGAAAAATAAATAACGTTTTCGACTAATAGCGAAAATGCCGTCCCAAAAAAGGGACGCTAGGCATAAATGGTTAAGAATTGTTTCTAAAAGTTTTGTTACTGACATAGGTTTATGGTTTATTTCAGTACGTAGCACAGCTTGTAAAGAGGCATTTTAAAAATTTTGACGTTCATTACATAATTCGTTTATTTGTATTTACATAGGCGCACCCACCGGGGGGGGTGCTATGGGGGCTCAAGTCCCCCCCAAAGGTGGAAAGTTTGAAGTGAAAAACTTTAAAAAATGAAAATTGTCACTAATGAATTATTACTATTATTATTATTTATTGTCTTCAAATTATTTCTAAAGTATTTTTTAGCTAAAAAGATGTTAGTTTTTAAATAAATACTTACAAAGAGTTTATGAAACACTGTTAAAGTCAGTTACAATATCACTGAAAAGATCAGATAATTATTTATTACTCTATAATGAGATTTTGCTTGTGGGCTTGTGTTGTATGGGCAAATCAAGTGGTACAGAATATTTTGACGTTATAAGAGGGTTGTAATTATCGATCTCAATATGACCGAGTTCAGCAGTATTTTCAGCTCAGCCACCCCTAAACTAAAATCCTGGGTGCGACACTGTGTATTTATGTACCAAAATCACAGGATTTTCACGAAACCACAGTGAAATTTTTTGTAAGAGTAACACATTCTGAAAACTTTTCCATTTTTAAGAATTTTTTCTAAAAGTTCCCTAACTGATACAGTTTTATCTTTTGTTACTGTGTATGGTACCGCTTATAAACAGCCATCCTGAAAATTTTGAAGTTTTTTACACAATTAGTTTTTTGTATTTGTGAAACAAAGTCTGATGTTTTTACAGATATACAGGGTTTGTTGCATATCTTAGAAACAAAATCTAATCGTGGTGTTGGTACACAAATTAAAATAAACTAATCGCACCAAGAATAACAAAAAATTTAGTAAGATTTTTAATAAGATGCACTACACACTGTAACAAATTTGAAACCTGTGCCTTTCATGAAAATTTCAGAAAAAAATATCTTAAACATGAAATTGCTCAGAAATTTTTTTGTATGAGTGATACATTATGCAAAATTGTCGTTTTTAAAGATTTTTTTTTTTTTTTAAGTTTTGTAACTCGTATAGGTTTATCGTTTATTTCAGTATGTAGTACAGCTTGTAAAGAGGCATTTTAAAAATTTTGAAGTTCATGACATAATCTCTTTATTTGTATATTTATGTACCAAATCACCGGCGAAACCACAGTGAAATTTTTGAAACAGTAACACATTCTGAAAATTTTCCATTTATAAGAAGTTTTTATGAGAGTTTCGTAACTGATACAGATTTATCTTTTATTCCTGTGTATAGTACAGCTTATAAGCAGCCATCCTGAAAATTTTGAAATTCGAGACACAACCGTGGCGCACCCAGGTTTTTGGCTTAGGGAGGGGGGGGGGCCTGGGGTTACAATTACTGCTGAAATCGGTTATAGTGACCTAGATTATAATTACAACTCTTTTATAACCAGCGGCGTAAGCAGACTTCCTTCAAGGTGAGGGGGTGGGTGGGTGTAGACATAACTTTGTGTAAAAATGCGTAATATTTAAGCTAAAAACTCAAAATTTATTGACATTTTGTTAAAAAAACTTTAACAAGGGGAAGGTTTGAACCCCCCCCCCTTGTATACGTCACTGCTTATAACGTTCAAACATTAGAACTTGTCCATACAACAAAAGCCCACTATCAACATAACTCATTAAAGTCATAAATGATTATTCAACATTTAAGAGACACTGTGCCCAAGTTTAACTTTATTTTATATATTAACTGTAAGTATTTATTTAAAAACCATCACCCCCCACTTTTAATTAATCCCCCTCCCCCACAAAAACATTAGAAATAATTTGAAGACAATTTTAAAAATAAAATATTTTAATTCATTAGAGACAAATTTCAATTTTTAAAGCTTTTCGCATCTAACTCTCCGGGTATAGGGGGGCTTTAGCCCACCCTGGGAGCGCCTATGTGACATAATTAGTTTTTTTTTTTTTTTGTGTGAAATGAAATCTGATGTTTTTCTAGAAATACAGCGCCTCTCGCATGTCGAAGAAACAAAATCTAATCGCGGTCCTGGTACACAAATTACAATAAACTAATTGCACACAGGGACCGATCTACACACTTGCACTGCAAAAAAAAGTCTGTCAAATTTACAGAAAAAAACTGTCAGCCAGGACGCCAGTTTATTTCCGTATATTTAACAGAAATGTTCTGTAATTTTTTACAGATTCTCCATCTATCTTATTAGAAATCTTCTGTGTGTTTTACAGAAGTCCTCTGTAATTTTTTACTGAGTCTTTCAATTTTACAGAAATATTTTGTGTGTTTTACAGAAGTCTTCCGTAATTTTTTACAGATTCTCTGTTTCTTTTACAGAAATCTTCTATGCGTTTTACTGATTTCTTCTGAATTTTTAAAAATTTTTACAGATTCTCCGTTTATTTTATAGAAATGTTTTGTATTTTTTTTAGATACTCCATTTAATTTACAGAAATCTGTAATTTTTCCAGATTCCCCATTTACAAGAGGGACCACGTTCCATTTTGCTTTTTTATATGGCGAAGGGGGGGGGGGCTGTCCTTTTGGGAATTCATTCCTCACTCGAGATTTTTTGAGATATCTCCTGCAAGGTTTTAGTTCTTCCCTCTCCCCCTCTCTCCTTTTTCCCCCCTATGCTTTCCCCTCCCGCTTCCTGACCATGTGTATGTCACTGGATCCGACTGACCCCGGAGAAGAAACATGCTTTTCCAGTTTCATGGAGAATGTCCCGGGGCATCTGTATTCATTCGGAGTTTTCGTATGTAGGATCTCTGATGAAAATGTTCCTTCCAAAAAGTACCTCAATCTTTGTGCGGGTTTTTCTTTCCTGTTGCTTCTTTTGAATCCGATAAAATTTATGTATGAGCCTTTCGTTTGTATAATTGCTTGTACATTTTTTTGTGTTCCTGAAAAATTATGACACCTTTGAAAGCTAAACTGATTACTTTTTTCTACGAGGTATTCAGGAATTATCCTAATGTAGAGTTGCGCTCACACGCTCACTCTAAACACATCCGTTTTTTAGCAATGAAAAACAAAACTTTTACCACCATTATTTTCTTGAAAAAGAAAGAAAGAAAAGAAAAGAAAACAGGGGAAAAAATCAAAATTCATTCTATTGGACTAGTCGGCTTGCAAATCTTCACAATACGAAAAATAAAGAAGAAAATATTAAAAATCTTAAAATTTAGACATTTTCAAATTTTAGCGTTTTTTCCAGACAGCTTCTCCGATATACCATGGCGTATAGGATAATAAACAAACAGATATATCGTATGTGAGATCTGCGTTATTTTTTGATGTCACATGTTTAAAAATGCATTCGAATTACAACACTATCGAAATAGAATAAGCTTCCGCAATATCCGATAGTACAATGAGAAAAAAAAAAAGAACTGAGAATAACGTTGTTTGTACGACAATGTTTGGATGGCGTCATTTAAGAGAATGCCTTTTATTATTGCATACACGAAGGGTTTTACCTAATAGTATAAATAATGGAATTCTTCCTCTCCCCTTTTGATTGATTTTAAGAAACTAACAAAAATAAAACTACTACTCCAAGAGCCAAAAAAATATCTGAATTGAGCAAGCCTACAGTTTTTTAAATATTTTTTATTAAATTTGATTCGTACGAAAACATGCTGCGGTCAGTCAAGTGAAACTGAGAACAGACATAAGAAACGCCCCCCCCCTCCCCCACAAACGCATTAATCCGCATACGCACTATAACCCCTTAAAAAGGCCTCTGCCCATGGCATCCCCCCACAAATACACAAACCAAAATCGGAAACGGGAAACATGAGTTGTGTCGAGCTTTTCAAAAAAGTTAAAAAGTGTTTATGATTTCGGTTTGTGTCCGTGCTCTAATTGACTTAAATATGCATCAATTATGGACTTCCAAAATTTGGCATGTATTGTTTTCTACTAAACGATTTAGCATGAATAATTTATTTAAATGATCACAAAAAGACTCAATAAATTAGGGTCTATTGTCAGTGAATTTTTGAAGTGCCTTTCGAAAATGTTCTTTAATACATATAAAATAAAATAAAACGTGTAAATATTGTTAACCCTTTGAGGCGCAACCCTTTCCATGCTGGAAAAGGGCAGCCGTTGCCATCGCTCGATTAACTACCAGCGGATGGCAGACGATCGAATGCGCGAGCACAGCCAGTGCGTCAAAAGGGTCTCTAGATCTGTGCACGCGATGACGTTTCGATCGTCTGCCATCCTGGTAGTTAATTCGAGCGATGGCAACGGCTGTCCTTTTTCAGCATAGGCAATCTATCTAGCTGTTCTCGCGTTCTTCCATTTTTCAGCAGATGTCAGTGCTGTTAAAAATAATCGCGACCATTTTTTACGGGAAAGGACGTGCTAAAAAGTAAAGAATTCTCGTGGAGCTATGTCACCCGCAACTATTTTTATAGAAATCCAATGTATCCTTCGTGACTGGCTACAGTCAAAACGTTAGAGTTGGGTGTTCCCAGAGCGGGACCACTGCGCCTTAAAGGGTTAAGCTATATTTTCCAATAAGATTTTATAATCTGACCATTGAAGACATTTTCATTATTTAGTTTATACTAGCTGACGTACCCATCGTTGACGGGTTAAAACTGGAGAATCTAATAAATTTAATATTAGAAAAAAAAAAAGAAAGATCGTTATTTGTTTATGGAGCAAGTACTTCAACTAATGTAATATATAGTTGACTAATTTGAAATGCGTATAATATAATTGTACACACTTGTTATTTATACATAAAACTTTAAAATTTGCAACCTAACCTTCATTTAAATAACCAATCTATAGTAGTACAAAGCCCAATGAAAAGCAAGTTTTTCAAACTTAATATCTCACATCCTAAAAGTTAGTACTACATTTGTTTTTATTGTGTGAACAAGCTTATTGCAAGCTCTGCATTGCACATGGCAAAAGTGCATTAGCAATGCACTTTTGCCATGAATCTTAGGAGTAATCGAAAAATTCTATTTGAGACAAACTGATAGATAAATAATGAGTATTTAGCACCATGTCTCAGAACTGGTATATCGTAGGTCAAACCAGAATATAAGAAACTTTTAAAAGTATAATTGTAATTACATCACAATAATGTTTGTATAAATAAATAAAATAAATACATATATAAAAGCTATGCTGGTACGCTAATTTACTTTTCTTTCATTTTCTGCCCCGCTTCCAAAAAGTTTGCCTATCACTCGTCTATGCTCTTGTGTGTTCAGTGTTCACTACACTACAGTATCTTGTGTTCTGTTCTCCCCCCCCCCCCCCCCAAATCTGGCACTTCCTCAAAATACATAGGTCTGTGATCTGGAATAGTCGGCATACTGCTTCTGAATAGCACAAAACAGTTGGTGGTCCTTCGTCCACACATGGACAGTCATTATTTGTCATTCCTCCGATAGCAATGCAGGCCCAGGCTGCAGGCGATATCTGTTTTGCCCGAAGCTATATCAGCTTGTATTTTGTGCATGGAGTAACATCTGTTACTTTTCGCCGTGATTCTGATCTGAGCTTTGTTTTTGAGTCGAGTGGGCTACTGAATGCGAATAGAAATTGTGCAATTCAAAAAGGAAGTTGTACAGAGATTCAGATTCACTGTTATTATTATTATTATTATTATTAGACTTTTTTTTGCGTACATTAGAGGAGGATGTTTATATATATATAATATATACTAGCTGCATGGGCGCCCATAAGGGGGGGCAAGGTAGGGCACTTGCCCCCCCTAGAGTTTTAGGTTAATATCTCATGATGTATACAAATGGCAAAACCATAACTAAATTTGTTAAAAATTTGAAATTTGCCCCCCCCCTAGAAAAATTCCTATGGGCGCCCATGACTAGCTGCTACCCGCGACTTCGTCCGCGTCGGCTTTAGAATTAGGTCCGAGAGAAATGAAGCAGGTGTGAATAACAAAATGTTTGCGACAAAAGGAACTGCATTTAAATATTATTTGCTTTTTACTAGTTTTAAATGAAGTATAATGCATGGTAGTATACTTCATTTAAAATAACACAGCATGCAGAGTTACTAAATTTAGATTTTATTCAGGCATCTGGCGAATAGAGACAGTTATGACAGTATTTGCGAACTGTTTTGTAAAAGAAATATTTATGCTGAATCACGGAAAAAAGCGCACGGAAAAAAGCGCACCGGAAAAAAACGCACCGGAAAAAAGCGCACCCGGAAAAAAGCGCACAATATTGAATTGGTTTGTATTTTGTGAAGAGAAGAGGGGGGGGGCTGAATTAAAAAAATGTGAGAAACAAAATGTGAGGCTGGGAGAGCTGTGCAAAATTTGTTTCATAACTTAATGAAGTTAGTGGTTTTACATCAAAATAGTTTAAATCCTAATATCTGGATTCAAAATATTATAAAACTGTTTATGCACTGTTATGTGTGAAAATTTTCTGCCTTTTTTCTATGCTGTCTCAATCCGACTTTGAACTTTTATTTTTCAATTATTTGTTGACAATAATGATTGTATATTTAAGAAATTTAATTATTTGCCAAAAAACATTTTTTATTGAAGATTTTTTTCTTTATTTAATAAGTGCCATATGTTTTAAAATTACTTCTGTGTGCCAAATACCGAGTTGAGAGAGCTGTGCTATGACAACGCATAGTTTTATTTTCATACTATTTTAAGGTGTATACCTTACAATAATTGAAATATCTAAAAGAGTGTGCCGTACTTCTTTTTTGCAATATTTTTGTTCCCGAGAGTGAATTTATGTTTATGAAGTTTAATACTCTGTCAATTAATACCATTTTATGTAATTATTTTCCTTATTTAATAAGTGCCATGTGTTTTAAATTATTTCTCAGTGTCAAATACCAGGTTGAGAGAGCTGTTCTGTGTCAATGCAGCGTTTATGTTTCACAACTTAATGATGGTAGTGGTTTTCCTTAAAATAGTTCAAATCCTAATAATTGGAATCAAAATATCATAGAACTGTGTATGCAATTTTATTGTTATGTGTCAAATTTGTGATAATTTCCTGTCCTCTTTTCTATGCTGTTTCCATAAGGAGTGTTACTTTTTTTTTTTCAATTATTTGTTCGCAACAGTGATTTAATATTTAAGAAATGTAAAGATTTGCCTAAAAACATTGTTTATGGTAGATATTTTCTTTATTTAATAAGTGCTATTTATTTTTAAATTGTTTCTTATTGCCAAACAGCAGGTTGAGAGCTGTACTGTGTCAATGCAATCTACATGTTTCACAACTTAATGATTTAAGCGGTATTCCTTAAAATAGTTTAAATCCCAATAATTGGATTTAAAATATTGTACAAATGTGTATCTGTCAATGTTATCTTGTGTCAAATTTGTGGTAATTTTCTGTCTTGTTTTCTATACTGTCTTCATAAGTAAGTCGTACTTTTTTTTTGCATCAGTGATTTAATAATTAGAAAATTTTAAGATTTATCAAAGAATGCCGTCTCTATCGTTTATTGTACATATCATCCTCAATGAATACGCTGTATGTTTTAAAATTTTTTTATGTGTGGCAGTGCAAAATCAGTTGACCGAGCTGTTCTATTACTGAGCATTGTTTTTCTTTCATAATGGTTTAGGGGGTTTTCCGTAAAATAATTTAAATACGTTATTAGAATTAATAACTTGTAAACAAAGGTGTATGTAACAACTTTACATTGTGCAAAAGATTTGAATTGTAACTTTATAAAACAGCAGAGTGAATAATTTACCTTTTAATTTTCTGTGTTTTCGCAGAAAGCAACGTCCCCTATTCTTTCGTACGGTGTCTGAATGAATATTCCGTGCCAATTTTTCTGTCAATGTTTTTGGTCCCAAGAGCGATTTGACGTTCATTAAATTTTATGGATTGTCAATGAATATCGTTTATTGCACATATTTTCTTTATTAAGTAAGCGAATGGTTTAAAATTATTTCTCATTGTCAAATGCCAGAGGAGAGAGCTGTGGTATATGAATGCAATATTTATATTTCTTAATTTAATGATTTAAGTAGTTTTCCTTTAAATAGTTTTAATCGTTATAATTGGATTCAAAATACTATAAAAATGTGTATGTACCGTTATTATCGTGTGTCAAATTTGTGATAACAGCACAACGTGTTTTATTGTGCTGTCTGAGTGGGTATGCACTAATTTTTTCCTGCAACGCTTTTTGTTCCGAAGAGTGATTTCATTCTCAAGGATTTAATAAATGGTCGAGGAAAACCGTTTATTTGACATATTTTATTTACTGAATAAATGCCACACTCTAAAATTCTTCGAAGGTCCAAACAGCAGGTTCAAAGAGGTGTGCTGTGTCAATGATTTTTTTTTTTTCATAATTTAATGATGAAGGTGTTTGTCTTAAAAGAAATCATTGATTATAGATTCAAAAACTTATATGTGTAATCAAATATGTATGTGTAATTAATCTGTTGAAGTCAGGGGCGTAGCCAGAAATTTTTCATGGGGGGGGGTTACGACTACTACAACTCATATATATGTATAGGTGTGTGTGATAATGTAGTGAAAAGTACACATTTTGCATGGCAAAAAATCCCTCATGGGAGGGGTTATGACCCCCTAACCCCCCCCGTGGCTACGCCCCTGGTTGAAGTGCGTATCGAACATATACTCTTTAAATTTTTATTTGTAATTTTTTATAGCAGCTCAGCGATTTTTATTTTTTAATTTTTTGTATTGCACAGAAAGCAACGCGTCTCGTTGTTTTGAATGCTATCGTAATTAATATACCGTACTCTTTTCTTGTAATTTGTTGTTTCCAAGAGTGAGTTTATAATCTAGAAATGTAACGCATTGTCAATGAATAGCTTTTTTGGTACACACTTTCGTTATTTATTTACGTACTTAACGTATATATTTCATAAGCACTATATTTAAATTATTTTCAGTGCCAAATGTGAGGTTAAGAGAATTATGCTATGCGTAATGATATTTCTATTACATGAATTAATTGTTTAGCAGGTTTTCCTTAGAAGTGTTTAATTCAAAATGATTGATGAGAAACTGAATAAAAAAGGTGCTTGAAACACGGCCTTATATTGAGTAAAAGTTTCGATTAGGAACCTTTTGAAACAGCTCAGTGAATATTTTCTTTTTTAAAGTAACTTGTTCTTTTTAGTGTTATTGTTTTGTATGCTTCCTCAATGAGTGTCCCGTACTTTTTTATTGGTTTTTTTTCTCCCAGGGGTCATTTTATAATCAAGAAATTTAGAGTCAAATATAATGGAACTGTTGTGTGTGTACATCGTTTCCGTTCCATTTAAAAGGTTTTTCTTGGGAAAATTAAATCCAAATGATTAGAGTTGGAAAATTATAAATTATATGCGAGTATCAGAGCTGCGTGTGAAAATTTTGATGTGTCCTTTTTCAAAACAACTTCGTTCAATATTTCCCAATTTTTTTTTTTTTTTTCATTCTTTTTCTTTTGTGTGCGCTTGTGCGTATTGTCTACATGAATTTTCTGTACATATTTTTAAAATGATTGAAAACGAAAAATGAGAAATAAGGTGACTGTATCTTTTATGGAAAGATTAAATTTGAATGTTTTCAAAATGAAGTGACACTTTTTCTTGGTTGTTGCTAAAGATGTAGTGCAAGAATCGCAATGGATCATCAAAGACTATCATTTAAATAACAAACCTTCCCCAAGAGTGCCCCCTTTTCAAAGGTTATTTTTTATATCCTGTCTCATGAATGAGAAAGATGTGCAATCCGTAAATAATTTCATTTTTAAGTGATATTTAAAAAAAAATAATTTCAGGTAAAAGGTTATGTTAAAAAAAAGAAAAATAATAATTATGTGTGTCTTTGAAAAGTTTTGAACTGCATCGAATCAAAGTATGTAAGTAATACACACAACACAATATTAAAATTATACGTTTACTTTACAAAAGAATAAAATTGTCTCCAATGTATGGTGATTTTCTACAATACCGTATTCGGTTGAAGTGCTTTTGTCTTGTATTTTTCGGTAATTTGTGGTTTGATAATCAAATATTGTCCTGGATTGCCAAATTATATATCTGAATAAATGTATCTTCTATACTTTTTGGGTTATATTTTATAACATATCTCTGGACGAGAAAGATATGTGTATTCCGTGCCTGATTCATTCACAGTGCATTATTTAAAAATTATTTAATGAAAAATATTTACGTATTAAAAAAAAATTCCCAAGGGGTGTGTGTACTGCGAATTCTTTGGTGTGTTAAAAATTTTTCTGGTGTAAAATTTTGAACTGTATTGTGTCAAAAAATATTAGCCAATTTTTCTGTTATAATTATGTTTTTAAATTCCTGTCTTCTCTGAAAGACGGAAATACAGTCTATTAGCTTTATTTTATCCTCTATATCACTGCGGTGCTTGTCGTTATTTGAAATGCATTTATTTAAAATGTGTGGTTTGATAATAAAGATTTTTAAATAATCTCCAAACGGTACTACTTATTGTTTATTTATTTAGGATCGTTTTATACCTTCCTGATTTAAGTTTTCTTTATGAGACTTTTTCTATTTTTTTTTGGGGGGGGGGAGGATGAGGGGAGGTGAAGGTAGGATATTGAAGGGAAACAGGGGCGTAGCCAGAAATTATTCATGGGGGGGGGGTTACGACTACTACAACTCATATATATGTATACGTGTGTGTGATAATATAGTGAAGAATATACATTTTGTATGGCAAAAAATTCTTCATGGGGGGGGGGTTATGACCCCCATATCCCCCCCTTGGCTACGCCCCTGAAGGGAAATGAAATTAGTATTAGCCCAATGTCTGTGTGCATCATGGCTTTTGCGTGGTGTAAAAATGCAGTATCATACTGAAGCGTACTGAGCTCACTTTATACTGGGTCATAATCCTACTTTGAATCTCTTAGAAGATATCATTCAATGCCCTAATTTCTTTCTTTCGATTAAAACAAATAAAAACAAAACTTGTTTTTACTTTTGTCTTATTGTATCAGATGTTTTCTTTGTATTCTACTTTAGACTACCAGGCAGCCTTTTTTTTTTTTTTTTGTAAATTAATTATTTTTTGAAAGAAATGCTCTTTCAGTTTTGTTTTGTTTTTCTTTTACGTTGTAGAATTTCGTTCTGTATCCTATAATAAAGTGTAATTCAAAACAGTCTTAGGTTTCTGTTTCTTCTTTAACAATGCTAAGGCTGGGGAAAAATCACTGTGAGACGAAGCCCGGTATTTTTTCGCATCTCTGTAAAAAAAAAACTATAAATCCTACACCCACCAAAATCAACACCAGTCTTTCAACAGTTACCTATAATATACATACCAATTTTGAACTCAATCGAAGTAACCGTTTAAACGATAGCCCATTTTCAAGAATTTCCTCCCATAGGCCATAATGTAAAAGAAATATTTGTCGTAGCCCTGTAAAAAATCTATAAATCCTATACTCACCAAAATTACTAACGGTCGTGCGACGGTGACCTATAATTACGTACCAAGTATGTTCAATCGAACTCACCGTTTAGGAGCCAGTGGCGGATCCAGAAATGTTTTTTGGGAGGGGCTAAATTTTTAAAAAAGCTTATTTCGCCCAATTAAAATTATAAATCAAAATTATTGTCTCAATGTGCATGCTTTTGGGAAGGGCTAAGTAATAAAATATGATCATTTTAGCTATTTAAAGTGTATAATAAAGCAGAATGTTACCCTTGAGCAATATCTTTTGGGGGGGCTGATGCCCCCTAGCCCCTCCCTGGATCCGTTACTTTTAGGAGCTATCGTGTTCACTCACATACACACACAGTAAAAATATACCTTATAACATAACTATAGTATTTACTAGCATAATAGTAGCCCTCTCATAATAGTCGCGACCCCGTTTTGAAGAAGAAAACATAGGCTTTAGAGCTAAAATATTATGTAGTAGATTTTCCCCGCATAATAGTCGCACCTAGTTTCACCATCAAAATTAGAAAAAATAATGCGATTTTTACGCGAGTAAAAACGGTAGTAATTTACCGAATGTTTCCAGATTATGTTGTGTTTATATGTCAGTTGCACAAAAAATAAGGCATTTTTCTTCTTATGAAATACTTATGATAGGCATAAAATTCGCAAATAATCTTTCAGAAAATTTTGAGAAAAAAATCTAATAGCATAATACATAATTCATAATAAATCTCTTTAATGAAGGCATTAGTAGAAATCCAGAAATGAAGGAGGGGGTAGAAGGGACGATATGTATGACAAAGCATTTTTATCACAGATTTTCTATAAACTTTTGATATAAAATAGAATATTTCAAAACATTTGGAATTCGGGGCCCTTTCGATCCTGGGGCCGTGGGCAAAGTTCGGATTTGCTCATGCGATAATAAGGCCCAGCTTGTATTACATTCAGTACGCTGTATTTTCATTTTGTTTCAACTTTGATGAAAGACGTATTTAAATATTATAAAAATAAAATAATTTGTTCAATTATACCATTTTTAGGGCTGTCTTTGAAATTCAAACTTTAGAAGTGTGATAAAATTCTGTAAAATAATTGGATTAACAGAGTTCATATGTTGTCGAAAAATACAACTTGAGCTTTCAGTTTAAATTAGGACAGCTCTAGGAGGCGCGTACAGCAAGTACATTGAATTCTTATTTGCTAAACCTTGGGACGAGATAACACAAAATATAGCAATTGTCCAATAAGAAATCAGAGGCGTGGACATTTTAATCCGGCAAAACTGGAGGCATTCAACATCAATAGTGCTGCCATCTACTGGCCAGACTAGAAACTAATGACAATAGGCAGACTTTGGGAAACAAATTAAAAAAAAAAAAACGATGAAAAAAAATATATATTTATTTAAAATATTTCTTTCCTTATAATCTTTCTTTTACGAAAGCCAATTAAACCGATAATGTTTTAGTTTGTGATATAGAAACGAATTAAAACAAAGACTGCAATGCTTGGCTTCTTATCGCTGTAAACTTACGCCAACATGCAAAACAATGGATTGTAGCGAAAACAATACTTTAAAAAGTTAAACCGAGAAAAATGCATTCGTAGTAGATTCCGGTTGCCTTCATGTACATCATATTCGAATTTTGAATTCATACCTTTATTTAATCCGAAGTTTTTGTCGTACCTTCGAAATTTTGTTGGCGAAAATCGATCGAAGAACACCCTTAAAAGGTTGCCCATACCTGCGACGCTTGTCGTTTGGAATTCCGCAGATGCATTTCGTAATGTAAGAACTGGGAATTTTCGCCGGACTGGTTCTCAGCCAGTGGTGGCTCGTGGGTTATTTAAATGGAGATTCACAAAACAAATTTCGAAAATTAAATATTCAGATACGATGCACCTTACAAATTAAAATAGATTTGCGTTTCCAGCAGTTAAAGGAAGACAATGCGCGCTCTCTTAAAGAGAACAAATAACATTTTGGTCTTACATTTCGTCACCAAGATAAGTTTTAGCAAAGGTGTTGCCCTGATTCATTTTATTTTATTTATTTTTTTTTTTTTTCAAAGGATGATATTGAAAAATGTCTTTGCTTTAGCTCCGAAACACTCCTTTTACTCCCATCTTTATTATTTACACTAGTTCGTAAGAAATGTTGTAGTGAAAAATGATAAAAACAAAGAAAATAATAAGAAAATGGATTAACTAATCGAATGTAACAAATCAAGGAAAAATCATTACGCGATAACCGAAAAAAAATCGTAGGCGTGCACACGCAGAATATGCGAACGGAATGATATCCGCACCCAGGGCCCGATTAACCTCTGACGTGAGGGGAAGCTCAGTCTCATTTCGCCCCCCCCCCCCATCCCCTTTTTGTTTGGGAAAAGTAAAGTTTTGATGGTTTTCTTTCATAAAAATATTTTATTTGTAATAAAAAAATAAAAAAAAATTCATTGATTTAATTAGTTCTAATGATTTCCTTTTGAAAAAAGCATTTTATTCATTAATTTGAAATTTTGCTTAGATAAAAATATTTTATTCATTAATCTTCTTAATTGTTTAGTTCATTGTAACGAGATTTTACAGAATTTTTGAAATTACTTTAAACATTAACAAATAACTAAAAACATTACCTTACTGGAACCTTAAACTTTATTAACTGAGTCCTATTTTTCATTAGACGTGGCTTTTTTTCAGGAATTCTTTGTTTGTTTTGATGACATCCTAAAAATCACGAGACGGAAAATGAGAGTTAATTTTGACGTTTAGAAAATGTTTAGCATTATTAAAAGTCTATCCCTTTCTGCCAGCTAAATATTCCCTATAACAGAAAAAAACTCAACTGCAGCAGATGTCCCAGGCAAAGACGTCGCAAACAACTAATTTAGAAATGTTGCGACATGAAGTATCAAGACTCTGAAAAGCACCACTTCTCTTCAATAAAATTGTTTACAATAACTTAAAAGATCATTTAAAAATAAAATTTTGAATTTTTATCGCAGTTTTTTAGTCATTTTCGGGCCCCACTTCAAATTCTGAGGGGAAGCTCAAGCTTCCCGAGCCTTTTCAGTAATCAGGCCCTGTCCGCACCGCCGTACTTCTTGCTAACTCTCTCTGCCTCTTTTCCTAGAGAACGGCTCAGGAGGGGAAATTTTCCGTGAGCAGATTCAAGACCGTGCTGTAGTAACCTACACAACAGTGCGTTAGCTATAATAAGACTATTTAATAATAGAAGGAGGAGAGCGTAAAATTCAAGTTGTTAAATTCACAAAAATCTAAAAGTGTACTTAATTTTTTTATTTTACTCTAATTTGTTCATGCGTTTATTCTTTAGTTTTTCCTCTTGGGGTTCATGTACTCGAATGAAGGCGCCGCCACTGTTCTGAGGAGGATATCACGATTCCGAAGAGTCGCGTCCGTTTTTCCCTGCACGAGGGATTTTCTTCTGCTTCTTCCCGCGCGATGGGGAAATATTTTTTGTGATTTTTTTTTTTTTTTTAGATCCTGCTGTTAGGCAGTTGAAAAAGGCGTGTTTTAAGATGAAACCGTAGAGTTTGAAATGTTCCTTCGAGTTGTTTTATGGATCTGTGTATATGTTGTAAATATATTTGTCGTGTGGTTAATAAAATAAGAAAAGAAAAACCTGATTATTTCAAAGCCGAGTTATTTTAGAATTCGAATGGATTTCTTCAGAGGAAAAGTACAGACATTCGAACCTTCGGATAACAGATAACATTTTGTGGGGTATCTGTCTGTGCAGATAAGTGAGTTTCCGTGTTTAATCCTTTGGGGCGCAACCCTTTCCCAATGCTGAAAAAAGGGCAGCCGTTGCCATCACTCGACTTAACGACCAGCAAGAGGGCGGACGATCGAAACGTTCATCGCGTGCCTCCGATCTAGAGACCCTTTTTTGACGAAGAAGCTGTCGTCCAAAAAAGGGTCTCTAGATCGGTGGCACGCGATGAACGTTTCGATCGTCCGCCCTCTTGCTGGTCGTGAAGTCGAGCGATGGCAACGGCTGCCCTTTTTTCAGTATTTGGCAATCTACCCAGCTGTTCTCGCATTCTTCCATTTTTCAGCAGATATCAGTGCTGTTAAAAATAATCGTGACCATTTTTTTACGGGAAATGACGTACTTAAAAAGTAAAGGATTATCGTGGAGCTCTGTCACCCGCCACTATTTTTATAGAAATCCAATCTATTCTTCGTGACTGGCAGCAGTCCAAACGTCTGAGTTTGGTGTTCCCAGAGCGAGAACACTGCGCGTTAAAGTATTAAGCAGTGAATTTAATTAAACATAGATAAAATATTAAATTTTCAAGTTTGCTTTCAGGAAGGGAAGAAGATTGATTGATTGATTGTGTGTGGTTACGGCAACGTTACACTAGGGCGATCTGCCAAGGGGGGGGCCTTGGTAGGAGGACTTTCTAAGGGGTTCTAACGCGTATTCACGTTATATCTGGAGAAAACCTACCAAAACTCCAGACCGTTAGATCGGGAAGAGAAGAAGAAATATCGTAAAATCTGATATCACTTTCATTTCGTTTAATTTTCATAAATTTCTTCCCTCTCATAATTATTAATATGGATGAACAATCAATTATACTGCGTCAGTACCCAGCAGTTATTCAGATTCAATTTTTAAATGAACATTTCAATATTATGAAATCATAAAAAATATATATGCATTCATACATATTTTTCTGATCGTAAATCATATGCCCAACTAGGAGATAATAATACAGCACGTGCCGTATTATTATTATGTACAGGGTACATAGTATTATGTTGTACTGTATGGTACCCGGTATACTGTATAGTATATCGGGTTATGTACATAGTATTATGTACAGGGGTCTTCAAAATTGAAAATTTTATTTTTCAATGTTCTAAAATTCTGACTAAATTATTTCGCTACTATAAAGTATGCCTAACGTAATTTCCTTCCTTTGAATTTCCGATTATGAAAGTGCTTTTTTACATTCCGCTAACAAGTTTTGACAAACCTGATTTTCATCGTTTCAATCATATTTGTACAGGATTCAAATTTGTGTACCAACAATGGACATCCGACCACATACACTATAGGCAAACATCGTAAATTTGAAATATTGAAGGCACTTAAAGAAGCGATAACAGTGTATAAGACACTGAACAGGGTAGATGGCTAAAGCGTTACGGTCCAGGGTTCTGTCCTACCGCGCGGTTGTGGATGTAGCTTTCGGGGTTTTTTCTCCAGATGTAACGTTGATACGCGTTAGAACATCCTCTGATATCCCCTATTATGGTCAGCCCATGATTAGCTTTACAATAGCAACACAAACAATCGCAGCTGAATTCCACAATTAACTGTCATTAAAATGGATTTAAAAAAAAAAAATGGCTCGACCGACAAATGTTATACTTGTAATTTTTGCAGTTTTCCGAAGAATGTAATTTTCGACGAGGAATCCGGGGGGGTTGACCCTCTCGTGCCAGCTTAAGCTCGGTTCTGCTTATGCCTACGTTTAAAAAAAAAAAAATCAGCCTTTTGTTTGCTTACTGAAATTTCGTTCTTATAACACCGCCATTTATCATGCATTTCGTGTTCGACTTTGCAAGGTTTGCTTTAAGCTCTTCATAAGAATCTAATTAGTACCGGCATTACTTAACCCTTTCCCAATGCTGAAAAAAGGGCAGCCGTTGCCATCGCTCGACTTAACGACCAGCAAGAGGGCGGACGATCGAAACGTTCATCGCGTGCCACAGATCTAGAGACACTTTTTTTGACGCGCACAGCCAGATGTCGTCAAAAAGGATCTCTCGATCTGCATCTCGATCTGTTGACGCAGCTGGCTGTGCTCGCGCACAGCCAGCTGCGTCAAAAAGGGGTCTCTAGTCTGTGACACGCGATGAAGGTTTCGATCGTCCGCCCTCTCTCTGGTCGTTAAGTCGAGCGATGGCAACGGCTGCCTTTTTTTCAGCATGAGGCCATCTATCCAGCTGTTCTCGCGTTCTTCCATTTTTTCAGCAGATTTCAGTGCTGTTAAAAATAATCGGGACAATTTTTTTTTACGGGAAAGGACGTGCTAAAAAGTAAAGGATTCTCGTGGAGCTATGTCACCCGCAACTATTTTTTATAGAAATCCAATCTATTCTTCGTGACTGGCAACAGTCAAAACGTCCGAGTTGGGTGTTCCCAGAGCGGGAGCACTGCGCGTTAAAGGGTTGAATGTGAGCAGTGCTTTTGTTACGCGGGGCTCAGCGGGTAGAAAAGTCTAAGCATTGGGAATCCATCTTCGGCTATCCGCACGTTATAAATAAGAATTTTAAACTACATCTGCAAATAGGGATCTGCAAGTGAAATGTTTCACCGAGTTTGGCATATGGACTGTAAACGAGATGCATTCAATGAAGTTTTTTTTTTTTAAATTAGTTCAAAAAAATGCCTTCTAGGTGGCGATTTGTAAGGTGAAATCAACTCAAAAATGACTCAATCTAGCTAACATTTACTAGTTTGGGTGAAACTAGTTAAACCATTTCTCAAAACTAAATGCACTTTTTGAGCATGCACACTTTTTGAGCATTAATAAATGCTCAAAAAGTGTTGAATAAATGTTGCAATTATTTGTTCATTTCGAATGAGCCATTTCCATTGTTAAATTTGCTGTTATTTCCATTAAAGCGATATCTAGTGGTCATTTTTCGAACTAGATTTTTTTTTTTTTTTTTTCGAAATTCTTTGAGTGCATCTCATGTATAGTCTATTGTGTACACGAAATTTGCACCCTCCGTTTAATCTGAAGAACCCTGTTTGTAAGGAGAAGTTTCATTATAACCACCCTGTATATACGAGGCGTATTCGCAAAGTAAGTTCCGTTTTGAAAAAAAAAAAAAAAAAACTAGTAAAAAAGATTTTTCTCAAGCCAATTTTGTTTTTGGCTTGAGTTGGTTGCTTCCATGACATTGCCCGGCCCTGTACTGTGCCTTGCTGGTTGGTTGTGCGATTACGACCGATTAGCTACGCGTGGGCTCTAGGCAGATGGGTGGGGTGCCCTCCGTGGGGGTCTTTCTAAGGGGTCCTAACCCGCATTTACGCTAAGTTTCGGAGAAAACCACGGAAAACTCCGGTTAGGTCGACGGACGCGCGATGGGATCCGAACTCGGGACCTTTACACTTCGCCCGTCTACCATTGCAATCGGTGAGTGCAGAAACCACCTCAGTCACAAAAAGGAAATTATTTTCAGGAGAGAGAAAAAACTTCATAACTCCTCCAAATTTTCAAATATTTAAACTTATTTTTTTCCTCTGTCATAACATGCATTTATGTTTCTGTCATGCAAATATTACCTAATTTATGAAGTTTTTTCTCTCTCCTGAAAAAATTTTTCCTTTTTGTGACTGAGGTGGTTTCTGCACTCACCGATTCCATTTCTAGTGACATAACCACTGTGCCATGGTGAGGCTGCTAAAATCACTAGGTTGGGATGCTGACGTTCCTGAGTTCGAACCTAGCTTGGACGGATTTAATGTTTTCAGAAACCGAATAGAAATATCTGAATTATTGAATTAAGTTATTACACCACGAAGCGCAAATGAACCGTAAGAAAAGCGGACGGCGGCTACGCAGTTGTGGCTGAGATGTTATGGTGACTCTGTTCCGATGCTGATTTCCCGAGTTCGAACCCAGTTTGGTCGGATGTAAGGTTTGGGCAAGGGGAAAGCAAATTTAAATGCGAGAATTATTTTATTACAGTTTTATGTCTTGAAGTGATTGTAGGGCGTTTGAAACAAACTCAAGTTCTACACTGGTGGCTGGGAGTTCGACGTCTACGATAGGGTGGACCTGATTTCGCATCTAGTTCTGCTGCAAGGAACTCGGAGGCACATTTTATTGTTAACCCTTTAACTGGCAGTGTTCCCGCACTGGGAACACCAAACTCTGACGATTTGACAGTTGCCAGTCACGAAGAATAGATTTGATTTCTATAAAAATAGTTGCGGGTGACATAGCTCCACGAGAATCCCTTACTTTTTAGCACGTCATTTCCCGTAAAAAAAATGCTCACGATTATTTTTTAACAGCACTGGCATCTGCTGAAAAATGAAAGAATGCGAGAACAGCTGGATAGATTGCCCAATGCTGAAAAATAGATAGATAGGATAGATTGCTGCTGTGCGCCGGCACAGCCAGCTGTCGTCAAAAAAGGGTCTCTAGATCTGTGGCATGCGATGAACGTTTCGATCGTCCGCCCTCTTGCTGGTAGTTAAATCGAGCGATGGCAACGGCTGCGCTTTTTTCAGTATTGGGGAAGGGTTGCGCCTCAAAGGGTTAAATGCGTGAATTATTTGTTTAAAGTTTTATCTCTTGAAGTGATTGTAGGGCATTTAAAACAAACTCAAGTTCTACACTGGTGGCTGGGAGTTTGACGTCTACGATAGGGTGGACTTGGTTTTGCATCTAGTTCTGCTGCAAGGAACTTGGAGGGAGGTAAATTTTTATGTTAAGTGGTATGACTTGAAATGTATAAACAATATATAACGGATACCGATTGTTGAGCGGTTGTAGCCGTGAGGTTTAAATCGAAAGCTTCTGACCTGGAGGTTGAGGGTTCGATCCCAACTGCAAGGGCTGAAATTTTATTTAAAAAAATAAATTAGTGGCGCCATCTATGGATTTCAATTCAATTTAAATGTAACGATTAGACATTAATGAGTTAAAGAAGTTCTTGTTTATAGGACTTGTAAAGGAACTAGGACCGTTGCCCACCTTAGCCGAGCGGCAGAGATGAGCGTCACCGCTCTCTTCCGAAGTGGATGTATAGAATTTAAAACTGGCATAGAAGCCAGTTGCATAGAAGCTGTTGATCCACTTTTATGCAAAATGGCATGAGTTGCAATATACAAAGGGTATATAAATGTACCCTGCGCGTCGACAGCTGTAGCCGAGAGGTTTAATTCGAGGTCTTGCGACACGTAAGGCTTCGGTTCTATACCAGCTCCAGGGAGTAGAGTTTTTAGTACAAAAAAAAACCTGAAGTAGTGGCTCCATCTAAGGGTTTCGATACAATTTATATGTAACTTTTATTTATTAACGAGTGAAAGTATCAACTGTGTTGTTTATAGTACTTCTAAAAGGTTAAACGATCGCGGCCCGCTTTGGCCGAGTGGTGGGAGTCAGCGTTTCCGCTCTCCTGTGGCGGCGGGTTCTGTCCCCGCCGTGGTGCGAATGTGTGTGTGTGTGTGCGAGTGTGGTGGTTCGGAATCCACGTTGAACCGTAGGTCCCTGTTGCCGGCACCCTGATCGGCAGCAGTCTTCTCTGTCTCTCTCTCTTCCTCCTTGTGCAAAGGAATGAGGCGGAACCTGCGAGGGATGTGTCCGGGGCGGAGACCCCTTCCTTGTATCGGGGTCGAAACTCCGATCACTGCCTCCAGCGCTTCCGCCCTCAGCTTCCTGACCACGGGGCATTTTGCTGCTCTCGACCTCGGTTAACGAGGTCCAGTATTTTCCAAAATGTAACTTCCTTTACCTGTACAGCAGATAATAGCCCGCAACGAAGTTATATTTCGGCAAAATACTGGACCTCGTTAACCGAGGTCGAGAGCAACCAAATGCCCCGTGGTCAGGAAGCTGAGGGCGGAAGCGCTGGGGGAGTGGCCGGAGTTTCGACCCCGGTACAAGGAAGGGGTCTCCGCCCCGGACCCATCCCACGCAGGTTCCGCCCCATTCCTTTGCACAAGGAGGAAGAGAGAGGAGAGAGAGAGTTAAAGGGACAGAGAAGACTGTTGCCGATCAGGGTGCCGGGAACAGGGACCTACGGTTTAACGTGGATTCCGAACCACCACACTCGCACCACGGCGGGGACAGAACCCGCCGCCACAGGAGAGCAGAAACGCTGACTCCTACCACTCGGCCAAAGCCGGCCACGATCGCTTCTCTTTTACAAGTCCTATAAACAACACAGTTGATACTTTCACTCGTTAATAAATAAAAGTTACATATAAATTGTATCGAAATCCATAGATGGAGCCACTACTTCAGGTTTCTTTGTACTAAAAACTCTACTCCCTGGAGCTGGTATCGAACCGAAATCTTACGTGTCGCAAGACCTCGATTTAAACCTCTCGGCTACAGCTGTCGACACGCAGGGTACATTTATATATCCTTTGTATATTGCAACGCATGCCATTTTGCATATAAATTGTATCGAAATCCATAGATGGAGCCACTACTTCAGGTTGCTTTGTACTAAAAGTTCTACTCCCGAGAGCTGGTATCGAACCGAAGACTTACGTGTCGCAAGACCCTGATTGAAACCTCTCGGTTACAGCTGTCGACGCGCAGGGTACATTTATATACCCTTTGTATATTGCAACTCATGCCACTTTGCATAAAAATGGATCAACAACTTCTTTGCAGCTCAACTAGTCATAAATTCTGTGCATCCACTTCTCAGGAACGCGGATTTCTACCACTCGGCCAAAGTTGGCCACGGACGTCTTTCTTTTACAAGTCTTATAAACATCGCAGTTGATTCTTTTACTCATTAATAATTAAATATTTGATGTAAATTGTACTAAGATCCACAGATGGCGCCACTACTTCAGTTTTTCTTTCTTTTAAAATTTCTACTCCACGCAGCCGAGGTCGAACCAAGGACCTGCGTGTTGCAAGACCTCGACTTGAACCTCTCGGCTACAGTTGTCGACGCATAGGTTCTGCTTAACACATTTATGCCTAGCGTCCCTTTTTTGGGACGGCATTTTCGCTATTAGTCGAAAATGTTATTTATTTTTCCTACCCTTTATTCATGAGTATTGAGCCTCAACTCTACAAAATATTTTAACATGACCAAGTAGTATGTTGAAATTTCGATTTTTATGCATAATGATTTTAAAAGAAATCATCCCTTGTTCAAGAAGTTGACATCAGAAATTTATCTATTATTTCTGTTATCAGTAAAAATCGAAGAAAGTCGCAAAAATATCCACGCACAAATGGGTTAAATACGCTTTATACATTTCAAGCCGTGCCACTTTGCATAAAAGACTGCCTACTAACTCCTTTGCAATAGAGCGAGATACGAACTCGGTACATCCACTTCTCTGTTAAGCTACTTCAACCACTCAACCACAGGTGGCGAGCTCCGAATGCTTTTATATGTTTTCTTGTTGTGGTTGTTGTATTGGAACATGTATTCGGATTTGTGTGCTTGTTCACGAGGAACCGCTTATAAATCCGCGTCAGAGAAAGGACAAACACAAAGGGGGGCAAGTGCCTTGGGGGAGGACTTTTCTGGGTATCCAGCGCGTATTCACGTTACATCTGGAGAAAACCGCCCAAAACTCCAGACCGCTAGACCGACGGCCCCGCGAGAGGACAGAACCCTGTTCCTCCACTTGAGCCATCTCCCAATGTCAGCGGCTTTAACCACTGTGCTACACATTGGTTTTTCTATATGCCTTATAAACACCTCAAGACATGGTACTTTAAATAATTTATATATTGAATTTCCTTAACCCATTTGTGCCTGGATATTTTTGCGACTTTCTTCGATTTTTACTGATAACAGAAATAATAGATATATTTCTGATGTCAACTTCTTGAACAAGGGATGATTTCTTTTAAAATCATTATGCATAAAAATCGAAATATCAACATCCTACTGGGTCATGATAAAATATTTTGTAGAGTTGAGGCTCAATACTCATGAGTAAAGGCTAGGAAAAATAAATAACGTTTTCGACTAATAGCGAAAATGCCGTCCCAAAAAAGGGACACTAGGCATAAATGGGTTAAATGCTACATTCCAACGATCTGGGTTCGAACACAGGAAGTCGGCATCGGAAATTTATATCGCAACCTCTCAGCCACTAGTACTACCGAAGACTCACTCCCTCTTGTTCGGCTAGTCGTACTTTAACCCATTCGTGCCTAGTGTCCCTTTTTTGGGACGGCATTTTCGCTATTAGTCGAAAACGTTATTTATTTTTCCTAGCCTTTATTCATGAGTATCGAGCCTCAACTCTACAAAATATTTTAACATGACCCAGTAGGATGTTGATATTTTGATTTTTATGCATAATGATTTTAAAAGAAATCATCCCTTGTTCAAGAAGTTGACATCAGAAATTTATCTATTATTTCTGTTATCAGTAAAAATCGAAGAAAGTCGCAAAAATATCCACGCACAAATGGGTTAAATACGCTTTATACATTTCAAGCCGTGCCACTTTGCATAAAAGACTGCCTACTAACTCCTTTGCAATAGAGCGAGATACGAACTCGGTACATCCACTTCTCTGTTAAGCTACTTCAACCACTCAACCACAGGTGGCGAGCTCCGAATGCTTTTATATGTTTTCTTGTTGTGGTTGTTGTATTGGAACATGTATTCGGATTTGTGTGCTTGTTCACGAGGAACCGCTTATAAATCCGCGTCAGAGAAAGGACAAACACAAAGGTTGGCAAGTGCCTTTGGGGAGGACTTTTCTGGGTATCCAGCGCGTATTCACGTTACATCTGGAGAAAACCGCCCAAAACTCCAGACCGCTAGACCGACGGCCCCGCGAGAGGACAGAACCCTGTTCCTCCACTTGAGCCATCTCCCAATGTCAGCGGCTTTAACCACTGTGCTACACATTGGTTTTTCTATATGCCTTATAAACACCTCAAGACATGGTACTTTAAATAATTTATATATTGAATTTCCTTAACCCATTTGTGCCTGGATATTTTTGCGACTTTCTTCGATTTTTACTGATAACAGAAATAATAGATATATTTCTGATGTCAACTTCTTGAACAAGGGATGATTTCTTTTAAAATCATTATGCATAAAAATCGAAATATCAACATCCTACTGGGTCATGATAAAATATTTTGTAGAGTTGAGGCTCAATACTCATGAGTAAAGGCTAGGAAAAATAAATAACGTTTTCGACTAATAGCGAAAATGCCGTCCCAAAAAAGGGACACTAGGCATAAATGGGTTAAATGCTACATTCCAACGATCTGGGTTCGAACACAGGAAGTCGGCATCGGAAATTTATATCGCAACCTCTCAGCCACTAGTACTACCGAAGACTCACTCCCTCTTGTTCGGCTAGTCGTACTTTAACCCATTCGTGCCTAGTGTCCCTTTTTTGGGACGGCATTTTCGCTATTAGTCGAAAACGTTATTTATTTTTCCTAGCCTTTATTCATGAGTATCGAGCCTCAACTCTACAAAATATTTTAACATGACCCAGTAGGATGTTGATATTTTGATTTTTATGCATAATGATTTTAAAAGAAATCATCCCTTGTTCAAGAAGTTGACATCAGAAATTTATCTATTATTTCTGTTATCAGTAAAAATCGAAGAAAGTCGAAAAAATATTCAGGCACAAATGGGTTAAGTGATAACGCTTTTCTTAAATAAATTATAAAGCAGGGTAGTAGCCCTAAATTAAAACATTTCCTTAACCCTTTAACGCGCAGTGATCCCGCTCTGGGAACACCCAACTCTGACGTTTTGACTGTTGCCAGTCACGAAGAATAGATTGGATGTCTATAAAAATAGTGGCGGGTGACAGAGCTCCACGAGAATCCTTTACTTTTTAGCACGTCCTTTCCCGTGAAAGAAATGGTCACGATTCTTTTTAAACAGCATTGACATCTGCTGAAAAATAGAAGAATGCGAGAACAGCCGGTTAGATTGCCCAATGTTGAAAAAAGGCAGCCGTTGCCATCGCTCGACTTAACGACCAGCAAGATGGCGGACGCCCGCGCACAGCCAATCTGCGTCAAAAAAAAAGGGTCTCTCGATCTGTGGCACGCGATGAACGTTTCGATCGTCGGCCTTCTTGCTGGTCGTTAAGTCGAGCGATGGCAACGGCTGCCCTTTTTTCAGCATTGGGAAAGGGTTGCGCCTCAAAGGGCTAAGTGCGAATTCAACAGATGGCAGAGTTTAACCCATTTATGCCTAGTGTCCCTTTTTTGGGACGGCATTTTCGCTATGAGTCGAAAACGTTATTTATTTTTCCTAGCCTTTACTCATGAGTATTGAGCCTCAACTCTACAAAATATTTTATCATGACCCAGTAGGATATTGATATTTCGATTTTTATGCATAATGATTTTAAAAGAAATCATCCCTTGTTCAAGAATTTGACATCAGAAATATATCTATTATTTCTGTTATCAGTAAAAATCGAAGAAAGTCGCAAAAATATCCAGGCACAAATGGGTTAAGATTTTCTTTCCTAGTTATTAATAGATTTTATTTTCGTCATAAAAATAAATGAAATTTCAACTGCGTCCCATAGCAACAAGTAGTAACGTCCATTTATAAATGTATTTTTATCCCTGTTAGGAGAGCATTAAAATAATCCTCTCCTTTTAGTAACGAACGTGTGTGTGTGTGTAGGGGAGGGGGGGGAGCTGCGCTGCCTTGCACACACGCACGCACGGTAACCAACAAGAGCCGCTGTCCAAAAGGCAAAAGGCCTATCCGCCCCGCTTGTAAGAGCTCTCTGTTTTCCGCTGCTTTCTTTAAAATAGCGACGTTTCTCATTTCCTGCTGGGGACTCGGACTCTTTCCTACTTTCTTTCTTTCTTTTCTTTTCTTTTTTTTTTTTTTTTTTTTTTTTCCCAATGGCTTCGTCCTCTTCCTTCCGCAATTTTCAGGATCGAACCCACCGCATCCCTTGGATCCTGTGCAATCGTAAACAAAATTTTGCGAAGCAGTTGCTAGGTGGAGACAGTGAAGAAATCTTCGCCATTGGATACTAGGATTGTTTTTTGTTTTAAAGAAACGAGCCATGCAAGCAGGTGCGTAGCCAGGAAAATTTTTCGGGGGGGGATATGCGCCTAGAAAATTTTTCGGGAGGGGGATATGAACTTATATGTGTATAAATAGACGGAATTTCATCACTAATCGAAAATTTCGGGGGGGGGATATATCCCGATATCCCCCCCTGGCTACGCCCCTGCATGCAGGGGCGTAGCAAAGGGGGAGTAGGGGGGTCATAACCCCCCCATGAGGAATTTTTTGCCATACAAAAATGTATATTCTTCACTACATTGTCACACCCACGTATACATATATATGAGTTGTAGTAGTCGTAACCCCCCCCACCCCCATGAAAAATTTCTGGCGACGCCCCTGGAGCCATGTATATAAGGCTATGAAATCGGTGACTAGAAATAAATAAATTCAAGCAGTAAAATGCGTAACAGTTTTAACAGATTTTATCTAGTAATAGATATTTTATTTGCCAGGAGAAGACAGCTCGCGTCACTGAATGTGTCGCTTAGAGCTACATAAACGTCCTTTCCGAAATTTGGAACCTCATCAGAAGGTGGGGGACTTCTGAATATGGGCACCCCTCGGAAACTGCGAGCGACCGCCGAGAGGGCTTTCGGAACCACGGATTTAACGTGCACGTACACCGCAGTCTTTAGTGGTACGCCGGTATCGAACCCACAACCTTCCGGTTACGAGTCCAACGCCTTAACCACTGGGCTACCACTGCCCCTAGTAATAGATATTTAAATTTGCGGTATGAAGCTGCATATTCAAAGTATAATCCGTTCGCGGTTTCATTATGCTGGAAAGTATATCATAATCCATGCGCCGCCTCCCTTTTTTTATAATTATTTTTTATTTTATTTATTTATTTATTTGTTTATTTTTTGGGGGGGGGAGGCTGTCCATTATATTGGAACGTGTATTATTATTTGTTTACATTTATTGCAAGCAATTCGTTCCCATTGTTTCTCACATGCAAACAATACATTGATTAAACACAAGCTAGAGATTTTATTTATTTATTTATTTATTGTGCATTGCTTAGATCCGAACTCTGTAGAAAAATTTTCCCAATATGGCAGCCATATATTTTCTGAAAATTGAAAAATACGATTTCGTAAAACTTGTCGACACATTTACGAGACTTCAAATGGATAGCGCCCCACCAGTGGCCGAATGCACAGTGCAGGGACGTACCCAGGAAACAATTTCGGGGAGGGTCCAAAAATTTCGGAGGGGGTCCAAACGGTGAAAAAGGGAGAATTTTCCACAAAAAGACTCAATCATTATTATTTTGATAACAAAAATTGAAATTTCGGGAGGGGTCCGGACCCCCTGGGTACGTCCTTGGCATAGTGCTCTCAATCAACTGGGAGACCAGGGTCTTATTATCGCATGGACAAATCGGGACTTTGCCCGGGGCCCCCAGTTTAAAAAGTTGTTCTGAAATATTCTTTTTTATATCAAAATTTTATGAAAAATGGGACAAAAATCGTAGATGAGTGCCCCCAAATTCATGAATGCCCGGGGCCCCTGTTGGTCATAATCAGGCCCTGTGGGAGACAGAAGGTGCCAGGTTCAAACCCAGGTCGCGTAAGTCGACCTAGAAGTTCGAATTTTGCCGTTTCTACTCAGAGAAACGGCAAAAAAGTCTTTAAAAGCGCTTTCTACTCAGAGAAACAATGAAATTCGATCTCTGAAAACGTCTGTTGTCATTGTGTGTACAGACATTTAATAAAGTATTCGACTATGAGCCAAATTTCCCATTTCAGTTTTGTCAATGATTCATCGCTTTTCATGAAGAATCATGCTTTAAATATGAAATCGAAGTACGAAATTTTTCTTGCACTTGAATATTTTTTTTAGAGGGTGTACAAAATTTCATGAAAAATGATCACAAAATGAGCCAATGCAAAAAGCAATGTCTTCTGAAAAATACAAATACTGTACCAAGAGTTAAATTTTGAGTAAATTGCAATATTTCAACAGGATGTTCCTTTCCTATTTCTGGTTTACATACATATTTATAAATGAATGAAATACTTCCATTAATTTATTAGAAATAAGAATCCACAATTGATATAAAAAGCCATTAGAATTCACTTTTAAGTATCAAAGTCAGTCAAGATTTAAAGTACGGGTATACTGGTATACGTGGTAATATGTTGTGTCCTCGAATAAGTCCCCAAAAATATTTTCTAGTGTCCCCAAGTTTTCCTTGGATTCGAGGACAATGCTTGATTTGTTTCCAAAATACTGTTTAGAAATAGGGTCGCCTTAATCCTTTAACGCGCGGTGTCCTCGCCGTGAGGACACCCAACTCTGACGTTTTGACTGTTGCCCGTCACGAAGAATAAATTTGATTTTTATAAAAATAGTTGCGGGTGACCTAGCTCCACGAGAATCCTTTACTTTTTAGCACGTCCTTTCCCGTAAAAAAATGGTCACGATTCTTTTTAACAGCACTGACATCTGCTGAAGCATGGAAGAAAGCGAGAACAGCTGGATAGATGGCCCAATGCTGAAAAAAGGGCAGCCGTTGCCATCGCTCGACTTAACGACCCGCAAGAGGGGGGACGATCGAAACGTTCATCGCGTGACACAGATCGAGACTCTTTTTTTGACGCAGCTGGCTGTGCCGGCACAGCCAGCTGCGTCAAAAAAAGAGTCTCGATCTGTGTCACGCGATGAACGTTTCGATCGTCCCCCCTCTTGCGGGTCGTTAAGTCGAGCGATGGCAACGGCTGCCCTTTTTTCAGCATTGTGAAAGAGTTGCGCCTCAAAGGGTTAAGATAGAGAATGTGTGATATGGGGCATTACGAGCTTCGAGTTATGCGGCACTGGACTCAATGCATGTTTCTTTTTCCACCCACAGGCTGCAAAGACAACTACCGCAACAGCATGTGTGCCTCCGCCTCTCCCTTGTCCGTCAGGAACTCCAATGTCCAGGCGAGCCCGTCGCCCAAGCACAACTCCGACCACGACATCCGCTACTCGCAGGCCTCGGAGGCGCGGAAGTACCTCGCCAAGAACGCCTGCCCCACCCTGAACCTGACCCCGGCGTCGGCCAACTTCGGACAGCACCAGAACTATCCCGCCGTCGTCGTCGACCAGCACTTGACCCTCTGAAAATCCAAAGATTCCCCTCTCTCGCGTTTCGTAGTCATCGACTAGTTCTTGGTCATCCTCAACTATAGTCTTCGTGGAACAAGTGTGATTTGTGGTATTAAGTTTCTATACAGATCTAGAATGACTTCGGCTCCGTCGACTGGGTGATGCGTTTGTTTATTACAGAACGTCCCAACATGTAAATATAGGGACGAAAGGAACCTTAAACAAACAATCCAAAACTGAATCAACTGGCTCCCGTATCAGTTGATTTAACTTTCCAACTGACTGAACTCGGGTGATTTTAAGAACGACGATCAACCGTTTTAGGCTTAAAAACTGAGCATTTAAGGACGCCTAACACTAAAACTAGTTGGCACTGTTAAAAAGTTTAAGAGGGCGCCCACCGTTAGTATGCTTCACGTTTCGTGTATTAGTCAGGCGGGTGTGTTCCACTTCAATTGTAAGAACTGCCAGAACTATTCATTCCGACAAATTCACATTAACTAAGACATTAACACTCTTTGCTTAAATGGTGTAGCAAGGAAACATTTTGCATGAGTTGGTCAAGTTAGTCTGGCACATTTTATTTATTAAAGCCTCAATACGAAACATATTTACTGATGGGACTATTTCATTTTAATTGTTATAAAAAGAAGAGCCTGTTTGAAATGCTGGAACTGAAACCTGAAAGGATTTTTAATCACAAACTATCTATTGTACATTTTATTCACCTAATTGTAGAAAAGGAAAGAAAAAAAAACCTATTCAAATAAAAAGATGGTAGTTTTAACGCAACAGTGAGAAGCAAAATGTGGGACGTGTCCCGGGCGCTGTGCAATTAAAATGGAAAGGGTTTTTAAGACCCTGTCGGCGTGATCTCTAGTTGTGGCACTGGTTCTCACTACTAAATGTTTCAAATCAGTCGTAGAAGAATTTTACTTGTCATTTATAACGAGGAAATAAAACAATTGCATACTGTTGAACTGTGTTATAACGGTATTCGGTATTGAAAGGGCTATTTATGAGACTACACGAGTGACGTTGAAAGCAAATTTATATGACATCGATGCCTATGTGTGACCAGCTAAACACTTACAGGATATTTTGACGCTGTAAGCGAATTGCCATTTTAAACGAAATCACTCTATCCGAATTAATCTGCAACTGTCTTTCAAGTGCCAATTGACTCACTAAGCCTAGCACTGTAATTGTATTGAAAGGTTTGATCAACTATGTCCATTGAAACCCGACTAACTGGAGGCAATTGTGTTTCTTCCAAGAGATCTGCTGACTTCACCATTTACGTACAATCAAGGGCTTTTGTCAGATCATTGTTTTTAAAACTATAAGTGCGATTGCAAATCAAAAGTTGAGTACCTAACTCATTCCAGCTTATCAAGGGCGGCTCCAGTGACTGGGGGGGGGGGCATGTCCCCTCCGAAATTTTGTTTTACAACTTTAGACTTTTCACGATTTCACACGTTCAAGTTGCATTTTGAACAATTTGTAGAAATACGTAAAAAGTTCAATGGCAGACAGATTTATTCCGGGAATAGACGTGCCGACAGATTGGTTTTGTGCCCAGTGATGTTACAACTGACAAAGTCCGTTTCAACACCTCTGTGTAAGACAAAAGCACAATTTTTTACTTCCACAACTGTCTCAACCGTGCAACTCGTTTTCAGACATAATTCGATATAATACCAAGAACACTTCATTTCAGTTCCAGAAGAACTGTGTAATCTGTCACCATGGGAAAAAAAAAACTGCGGAGTCATTTATTGGAATTTTTAAGGACTCTTTACAATGACATGCTACGAGAATTCATACGTTGAGTCGTTGAAAATCTGGGCTGTGATTTATTTTCTTCCCGGAAGCGAGATAAAGCACTGCCTGGAGAATTCGCCGCACGTGCTAAAACTTCGAACACTGTATGACCATTTTTTCAAAGGAAGAGAAAAAAACAAATTTTCAAAGCTCGCATAAAACTAATGCGAAAAATGGAGACTGGGGAAAAAACACACACATGTATTCTATAATAAGGCAGTATTATTATCTGTGGTTCTTCATCTTTCCTTCTCTCAAGTTTATGACCCATCATTAGCTGATGTAAAAATGGCTTACGTTTTATTGTTTGACAGATTAAAAGCTCATCGTCCTCGTACGATGGCTGTGTAACCAATTTGCCAGGTGCAGACTGTAGTGTTCGTTTAACATTACGCAATCTCATAACACAAGGCGTAATCGCACCATAGGCGTAGAGTTATATGGGCCCGTGGGGCTTGAGCCCCCCCAATAAATTGTGAATAGGGACTGAGCCCACCCAATAATTTATCACTCAATACAGAAAACTAATTTATACTAACATAAAAAAAGTATTCACGCCATTTACAAATGTTTAAAAAAAAAAACCTTTACTTGTACTTTTAAAAATTTTCTTCTTTTGATTTCAATCATGATTTAATATTCATTGTGACGCCCTGTAACACACAATGTTACTATAAGCTGCCCTCGCCAGGCTCTGGTTCATTAAAATCAGATTATGCAATGTAAAGTATGAAATTAAGAAAAGTTCAGATGTGTCTAAAATGCACTGTCTCATCGAAAATGTTATTTTTTTTTCCTCCTTTGGATTTTTTACTTTGCTTCTATTTTTAACTTATAACATGGTAGGAAGATACTAACATGGATACTTACCTTACATTGGTGTAGAATTCTATGGACCCATAGAGATTGAGCGCTTCCAATAATTTACACTTATATATAGTAAGTCATAGCTGCCAACTACTACGGAATATAACTAACCACTTTTTGTAAACAGTCTATTTTTAAATTATTTTTTTTCAAAATAGTAACCAGCTCGCGCGCGCATTACAACAATTTTGTTATATTTTAAGCCCAAAAATCACGTAGAAAAAGTGGTTAATTATATTCCGTAGTAGTTGGCAACTATGAGTAAGTTATATGTACGTGAATCAGTGGCGTAGCCAGAAGCTTTTCATAGGGTTTGGGGGGGGGGGGGTTACGACTTTTGCAACTCACATATATGTATACACGCCACTGAAGTGAATATATGTGGTTGTGGGGCCCGGCCCCTCCAATAATTTTGAAAACTTGACGCTTATGAATCGCACAACACATTAGTGTTGTATTGTGTTGTGTGATTACGGCCAATTATCTACACGTGGGATATAGGCCGATGGGTGGGATGCCCTCCGTGGGGGGGGGGGGGTCTTATTGACGCTAAGTTTCGGAGGAGACCACGGAAAACTCCGAACGGTTAGATCGGCGGACGTGACCTGGTTTTGAGCCGGGCACCTTCCGTCTCCCAGTTCAGAGCGCTCGGGCAATGCTGAATGAGATATCCCGAGATCGACATTACAGTAAAATCTCGCCACAACGAATTTCCAATCCGTACCCGCGGAAACTTTGTTAAACTTCATTACGATTGAATCTGCAGAACTATTGCATAATTTTCTTTTCGAAGAAATATTTCATTCATTAATCTGAAATATTTGTAAGGAGTGAAGTTCGTTGTAAAGAGATTTTACTGTACATCTTCTTCACACCCAAATCTGTGTTTGAACACACGTCTGTGTGAGTGTGTGCAGTAGAGTGGGGTGTACAAACTAAACAGCAAGACAATAACATTCGTTGTTCGGAAACATTCTACCGGATCACAGTCACTGGCATCATGGGCGCCCATAACTATGAGCAGCATGATTTACCAACTCGTGTAACACAGAAGTGGTTTTACACTTAACCCTTTAACGCGCAGTGTTCCCGCTCTGGGAACACCCAACTCTGACGTTTTGACTATTGCCAGTCACGAAGAATAGATTTAATTTCTATAAAAATAGTTGCGGGTGATAGAGCTCCACGAGAATCCTTTACTTTTTAGCACGTCATTTCCCGTCAAAAAATGGTCACGATTCTTTTTAACAGCACTGACATCTGCTGAAAAATGAAAGAATGCGAGAACAGCTGGCCCCGTGCTGAAAAAAGGGCAGCCGTTGCCATCGCTCTACTTAACGACCAGCAAGATGGCACAGCCAGCTGTCGTCAAAAAAAGGGTCTCTCGGTCTGTGGCACGCGATGAACGTTTCGATCATCCGCCATCTTGCTGGTAGTCCATCATACTGTCAGTCAAATATCGATTTATTATTTTTATTTTTGTGCCCAATTCTTCTGGTCCGAATTACAGATATTCGAGAGTTTGAAAGTTCGAATTTGAGAAGTTCTAGTGCAGTGACCTGCACGTGATCCGGATTCCCAAGCAACTCACCGTAGTTCAATATCAACTTTTTTCTGTTGATTCCAGTAGAAAAATGAATGTTCTTTACTAAATTGATTAGAACAATCGAAGGTTGAATGAACACCCACTTCAAACAATATTTTGATTCGAGAAACTAAAAACAATGTTCAATTACTTAAATTGTAACAACTGAAATATTTCCGAGCAGTTTTATTCCAGAATAAATACTACTTCATTCTAATGGCATGCAATGACGATTTCTGCACAAATTACTTTTTGGTAGTTAATAAATATTTAAAATCATTTGTAAGAACATGCATGTATGTGTTTGTGTAATATACGTGAAAAATCAGACCTGAATTGAGGGACAAAATGCAGATTGCCTATCCATGAAGAGATGTTTTATTCATCTTGAAAAGCTCATCTGATTCAGGTCACTTTTGAAAATGCATTCATTTGTTGTTGAAAAAACAAGGGGGGCGGGGGGATCCGATGGATGCCGTATACGCCCATGCTTGAAAAACTATCACTCGAGTTTCAGCAGGTATGGGCACCTTACAAGAGTTGCGGGCCAAGCTTTAGAATGTTAGCGAAGTCGCGGACTGTATAATTGGGATTTATATGGGGTTTTGATTGGTTTATATAGGGGTTTTGATAGGTCCAGCAGTGGGCAATCTATCCAGCTGTTCTCGCATTCTTCCATTTTTCAGCAGATGTCAGTGCTTTTTAAAAATAATCTTTTTACGGGAAATGACGTGCTCAAAAGTAAAGGATTCTCGTGGAAGCTATGTCACCCGCAACTATTTTTTATAGAAATCCAATCTATTTATTCTTCGTGACTGGCCACAGTGAAAACGTCAGAGTTGGGTGTTCCCAGAGCGGGACCACTGCACGTTAAAGGGTTAAAGCAATGGCCGATCTGCCATTTAGGCAAACATTTCACACAAGATTGGCGGATGCGTTAACTTGCATATGCAGGGTGTCCCAGAAAGACGGTAGCAAGCTTTCATTAACTATCCATCCGTGATGAGCAGGCAATGTAAAATGAAAAAAAAAAAAAAAAAAATGTTCCTAATAAGGTAAGAATAAAGGACTACGTTCAGAAAAACATTCCTCTCGTTCATTTTCGAAAAGTGACACTTCTTAAAAAAAAACAAAAAAATCTGATGTGAAGATAAATATTGGCTGACTAAAGCCACTTTTCAAATGGCTCTCGAAAGAAAAGCATCATGCAGGATGATCGCTTTCTAGGGGCCAAATAGAGATTACGAAATATTATTTTGCCTTATAGCCAGGCCCGGACTGACTCCTTTGGGGGGGGGAGGGGCTTACTGAGGAATTTAGAGGGAATAGAAATTAGACTATGTAATATTTGAAAATTAGGCTTACGTGCCTAAAAATCACATCTAACTATTTCAGAGCTTTTGGGTTCCCTTCAAGCTCCCGTTTCTGAGGTCCTCCGCTACGCCACTGCCCAAACACTTAAGATGACTGGGAAATAATTAATAAAATTAATCTGTTACTTATTACCCAGGACTAGAGAGAGTCCTGGGTTCGATCCCCAGCTCAGGAATTTTTTGAATGATTGGTTAAAAAAATTGAACAACTTAAAACACTCCAAATCTTCCTGAACTAAAGTATATCCACTTTTGCTCGCCTCTTCAGGGCCCTCGGCCATCGCCGACCATCCGGGCTTGCTTATAGCGATAAACGTTTGCATTCAAATTCATGTATACCCCCCCGACCATCTTTGTTGTTTAGAGGTATGTCGTTTTATAATAAAAGGCTGAAATTTTGTCCATCACGTCATTAGTATATGAGGCACGTTTGGCTAATGGGAGCCGTCCGCAAATTTAGAAACTACCAATTTTTAAAAAATAAACGTAAGGATTTATTTTCTTAGTGCAGTCACTTTTTTCTTAGCTCACTTTGAATATTTTTTCAATTTACATTGACCTCTTACCTACCTGCAATGGTCTAAGAATTTCATAGGAAGCATAATATCAGGAAAAAATCATCCAACTGTTCACGTATGTTCTCATTCAATCCGGAAAAATTTTCCTCCAACTCTGAGGGGAGGAAAGATCGCATAAAGAGTCGAGACAAAAATAAATAAAACAGAACAGCAGCACATATTTTTTTCCACGTACATCGTCTTTATTTGAGCAACTAGGAATGCACAAAACCGACTGTCTACGACAGTCGAAACAAAACAGTCGAAAAACATTCACAGCTCACTGAAAGGGGAAATAAAAAAAACAGGGAAATACCCCCCTCTGTGTGTAAAGTTTAACAGTGAAAAACAAAACAGAAAAACGTACACTATGGAATGTGACTAGATTATACGACTATCTTTATACAAGAAAAGGAGAGAAAGAAAAACAAAAACGTATTTAAAAAACAAAAACACACTTCTCTCATCATTTTCATTCAGTTCATGAATGAAAATGAAGCCTCTGCAGATGGCAAATGAACAGGATCTGTTTAAAATAGACATTTTGAGCAGATGTTCTGGAGAACGCATTCAAAGATTGGGTTAAAATAAAAAGGTTAGTTTGGGAGAAAAAGATAGCATACATTTCGTTAGCATTAATCCCCCCCCCCCCGCTCACACACATTTGGTAATATATAAGACTGAATTAATTTTAAAGCTTCATTTGTTTTTTCACTCAATTTCCTGTAACACACGAAGCAAATATTTGAAATATATTTAGGGTCCCATCTAGTGAAAAACGTTTCTTTTTGTGAATTTCAATGTCGATTTTAGTGAAAGTCACTTTTTTCTTAAAATAATTTACAAGAGACATTAAAATACACAGTAAAATGCCAATGAAGGTGTTTTAAATCGATTGTATTTTTGCCAGGAGGCGGTTTCATTAGATTGTAATTTCGTGAGATAAGAACGTGTTGACTGGGGAGTGCCCGGGATGATAATCCCACAACTCCCTTTCAATAACAGATGGGAGGGGGGGGGGTAACTGGGAGTGAGGAGTGTTTAAAATAGAATTTAAAGAGAAATTATAATTTAACAAAAAGATGTGTTATTTAATCCAGGCAGTTAAACAAAATATAATTTCGTGAAGGAGGCCTCAAAACGGACCCGAATTTCGTTCGCATCGATCCCTGACTAAGCAAAACCTTCAAAAATATTCACACACTCCCCACTATGGGAAAAAAGTGAGGGTGGGGTGGGGGGGTGAGTACAAAATAATGTAATTCCGATTACACTCCAATTAATAGAAGACGCTGAAAATATGAGCATAACAGTGACGACTTTAAAACAGTTAATGGGAGCTATCATTTTAATACTAACTTCAAAAGCAGTTTTCTCTTAATGAACAAAACCTACTGGAAGTGTACCATCCTTTTACTGTAATAAAAATTAACCCGAATCAAAGCAAATATTTATTGCGATAGATCTGCAGATACACACTGTCTTATCAGGTTCCATTAAGACAAATGCTCAACTTCTGACCCTAGAGCAGTGGTTCCCAACTCAACTTAACCCGCGGACCACTTTTCCCACTTCCAGCTTACTCACGAATTCCTTCAGCTGTTGAGAAGGAAAATAATAATAATAAAAAGCTTTTTGCACTAAGTGTAATGATAAAGTGAAAATTCAAAAAAGCACAGACAGAATGTTATTTCCACTCACTCAGAGATGCTAATAATAGTGAATCAACCCTATTTACATATACTAATAACTGAAGACAAAAGCTCGACTGAAATGTTACACTATTTTATCGAATTATATTTAATATTGTGCCAGTCTGCATTTTCCCTACATTGTAAGGATTATGAACCCCCCCTTTTTTTCCCCTTAAAATGACCGCAAACAATTATGCTTTTTGCATTTTTACCTCAAGAAATAGTAATAACACAGTTCTTTTTAAATACTCATTTGATTCGCGGACCACTTAGAACTTGTTCATGGACCAACAGTTGGGAACCACAATCCTAGAAGATATTGGAAAAAGCTCCCAATCACATCTTATTTCTTACTATATAGTATATGCATAACTCTTTAAAATTCCTCTATATCAGTTTTTCTAAAAATGTCACTAATAGTGGTTAAAATGGCTCCTAGATTTTTTTATTTGGTAGCCATATAAAATTTTTAAGAGCTAATTTATATGTAAAAAAAAAAAAAAAAAATTAAATCACTTATAAAAAATGTAGTTTAGATGGCAGCACTGAAGCAGTAATTTTTCTGCCATTGCTGCTCTTTATGTATTTTATGCCTCCCACCCAATGGAAATATAAAATGCTAACTCCCCTCCCCCCCCCCCCAAATTTTAAGCACTAATAAGAAATTAAAGCTGTACAAAGGAGGGGAAGGGGGGAAATGACATTACTTTGACAATGACTTTCTAAAATCCCTTACGATCAGATATTGACTTATTCCGCTGTATTTATTCAAAGAAAAACTGCAAAAATTACTAGGAACTGAGCTATTTTTAACACTGAAAAATGAAGAAAAATAATTTTATCTATTTTTGAAAAGTGCCTTTTTAGATGAGAAGAAAGAAGTGTTACACAATTTCCATTAGAGACAGAAATCATATTTTAAAAGCACATGGGCTGCACTGAATTACACAACAGTATGGGGTCTTAAAACCATTCCTACTTTTCATAACTTAAAATTCTAAAACATTGAAAATAAAGAGCATTTTTTTTTCCAATACTAGCAACTTAAGAACTAAACATTTAGATTAACATAAAACTTACTATTAAAATGATGATTCAGAAAATTCTCAATTTAAAAGCTTGTATCAATACGATACTAACTTGTTCGTAAAAAAGTGTACCTACTTTGATGAAAATATCCTTAAGTTAATAATATTTTAGAGACTTTCGGCATCATCTCAGCTTTGTTAATATTGAGTTACATTTCATAATTGAATATTTTTGATTTGACTATGCATTCAAACTTTGTCATCTGCAGAGGCAATATACTCAATTACATACACTTTCTTTTCATCTTCCAATTATCCATGTTGCAGAATCAAGAACTGAAAATACCACTAAAAAAAAAAAAAAAAAAAGAAAAGAAAAGAAAAAGAAAAAAAAATTATATCTAAAAGAAGTTTAACACATTTTGAAATTTCAGAATACATATAATTAAAATAGAATTTCTGTTTTCAAACCTCTAGTTTTCTTCAATCATAATTAATGTCCATTTAATTTTTATAGTAAATTTATATCCTAATTAATCTAACAAAATTTGAAAAAGTATCCTAATTAAACAAATCACATTTCCTTTTCAAAATAAAAAAAATCAAGCTTCCATGAGAAGACTGTCACTATGAACTATCTTTATACACATTAAAAACATATGCTAACTAAAATTTGTGTATTTTAAATACCATGAATTTCTTTCGAAACATTGGTCTTACTTGAATGTGCACAAATAATTTTACTTTAAAAATGAGCTAACAAACATTTTTTCTAAATACTTGCATTTATATTCAAAAAAAGGGGGAAGGGGGGCTTTATAAGATTTTACAGCAATGTTAAAAATCTTTAAATTCTTAAAATCAGATTTATCGTCTAATTTATTCATTAATACAAACAAAGGCCAGTATGAGTGAAAATTATGTCACTCGAAATCATATCTAATAATAATCGAAAAGTAGCAATCAGCACTACCACAAGAAATTATAGCTTGAGTTAAAAATTTGTCATTACAGGGTTTTTACAGATTTCACAGCTTTTGCTTCCCTGACTTTTCCCTGTCATCTATCACGTTCTTCCCTGACTTTATCTAGCATGCTTTTCTGAATTTTGGGTTTCTATTTTTAATATTACATCCTTTAATTAATAACTTTTATATATTTTGCCCCCTTTTTTTTACAAATAATATAATCAATATACACAAAAATATTGGTTGATATCACTGGATTCTAACAAAAACCCTGTTTGATCATCATTTAGGATAAAATTAAGAATATTTCAACTGAACAAGATATGTTAATAAAGGACACATTTTAAAATTATTTATAAGAAAATGAAAATAAAACAATTTCTACAATTAGGTTCAAACAGGAAGAATTTTCTTGATATTGCCGCAATATTCTTCTGATAATGCCAAATATGCCCAATTCTGATAATGCCAAATATTCTTGCATTTCCCTGACCTTTCTTCAAATTTCCCTGACTTTTTCTCCAAATCCCTGACCAAAACTCGTTTCCCTGACTTTTCCAGGTCTGTAGAAACCATGCATTAATAACTCAAAAGTTTTATCATTATCTTCCCCATTGCAGTACTTGTGTAAACTAATGTTTGAAACATCTGACTCAATAACCATTTTCCAATTAAGGAATGTAAAGCATTCAATCCATTCAAAATTCCACTTAACTAACATAAGATTTTTTATGACTAATTTACAATACAAAATAAAATACAAGATGTCTAATTTTGGTAGCATTATTTTTTCAGTGAAATAGAATTATCAAACCTTTGCGCTAAAAACTAAATCAAGGGAACAACATGGATAATCAGAACTTTTCCAACATAGAAAAAGGAGAATCTCAAAAGAAAAATATTTTTGGCAAAACAAAATAAATCTTTCAAAAATATATACATATTCAGAATTAATGATATGCTTCAAATAAACATTCTTGGCAGCAACAGCAATTAAAATTATCACTAAAACAATAGAAATATTCATTGTAAATAATTATAAATAAGTTATATATGAAAAATCAAACCTCCCCTTAATTTATGGATGGAAAGATTCTTTCTCGTTAAATAATGAATCAGACAATAACTATTTACAGATGACTAGTAGATTTATGTACAAAATAAAGCTTTTCCAATTTTATTTTCAAGAAAGAAAATTAAACTTATCTTTAATATTGAAACAGTAAATGCTCAAAATCAGATTTTGATCATAATAAATGACAATGGTTGTACTCAATGAGAATCGTTTACTAAAAAATGTATGCAAGATAAAAAAATTAAATTACTTCAAACTGCAGGCTAAAGAAAAATGCAAAAATAACCTCTTGAAATATTAATCATACATTTAACATCATTGTAACAAAAAATACTATGTATCATAAGAATATTAAAGAATGGTTCCAGTATTTTTTACACAGATTTATTTTTAAAAGGAATTTTAACTTATTTTTATAATAATAACGTTAATTTTTATAAGGAGAGACAAGTAGTGATATTTAAAAGTTTATAAATAGGGTAAATCGCAATGGCAGCTTTCAATTTTTGGGCTGAAAACATTTCTCAAATATTTTTCAGAATAATTTAGGATTCAATTTCTTTTTAGGAATTTCCATTAAAAAATTAATTTCTTTGATCTGAGAAGATTTTTAAAAAGTTTTCCAGTCTTTCTCTGCTTAAAGTCTTTACTCGGATGATGATCAATTTCTCAGTCATGAAGAAAAAAATAAATAAAATACAGACATGCGTACAACTAATAAAATTTCAAGGTAACAATCCATTATGAAAACGCTGCATAATAATGCACTCGAAAAAACACTGCATAATTTTTTCAAAATCTGATTTTAAGCTCAAACTATTTCCAACACAATTTTGCAATTAAATAATACAAACAAGCATACTTTGGTTTATTTGAGTTAGAACGAACTCAATTATTTAGGAATTCAACAGATATTAAAATATCACATTAACTTAAAGATTAGGATGAATTATTTAAGCTGGAATTCTACCTGCTTCAATCAGCACAAAAGAATCTAAGCACTTTTTTGCTCCTTAAAAAAAAAAAAGTAACTCAATCCGATAATTTTCTTTAAATCAGGAATTCTCTAATTAAGAATAAAATCAGGAATGTTAAGGCAGCTTGAAAATTCACCATTCAATGAAACCATATTAAAAATATTGGCTAACTACCTATATTTGTACCACTCATCTAAATAAATCAGTTAAAATCACATGAAAAAACAGGAACTGGTGATCTATTTACACTGGCAATCAAACAGCATTCATCGCATACGAACAGTCATCATTACAGTTAGCCCTATGTTTGAAGAAGGAAATTAAAGAATATAGTCAAAAGTTCATGAAATTATTTTCTGTGTAGCCCTGTAATTCATCGTTTAAGTTCAATTATGCAACTTTCCAAACATTGATTATGAAGTAGAATGGAACTAATCGGCATATTTTAATATTCTATGTACTTACAAAAATTAAATGCAATTATATTTGACACTATACTTTCTGAAAATTTTTTTTTCCTTTTGATGTTAATAATGGAAAAACAATTGTTTCTCTCTCTTATTTGCTTTTAGTAAATATCATTTAATTTATTCCTTTTTTTCACCCAAATATTTAATTGACTTCTTCAAAATCTGTTGTTACAGAAGAAAGAAAAAAAAACTGAAGTTTTTCTGTGTGTGGTAGGAGGTAAAACTATAAAATACTTGAGCAAAACAAATGGCACATCTTAAAATTGTTTAACCTATCAAAAATATTTCAGATTGAAGAATTCATGTTCTCTTAACTTTCAGAATTAAATATCTTACAAAGTACAATAAAATAAAATTTAAGCGCAGATTTTTTGTGAACTGGATAAAGAATAGTTCCTTCTTTAAACATTAGGGAAAACTTGCACTCAAAAACTTTCACAAGAATACATCAACATATCACAAATGTATTCAATGAACAAATCAAATATATCCTTTCTAGTTTTCGATATGTACAGTAAGATTTGGTATGGAAAAAAAAATGAGATTTTAGTTATCACACTAATGATTAAAAAACACCTATTCTATAAAAAAGGCTTGTCCAACATGCTTCTCCAGCATACCTCAAAAGTCACGCATGTATTGCTCGTGTCAAGAGACTGCTCAAAAACTAATGAAATTCAATAATTCAAAAAATTAAGTCACCTATTAAACAACCAATCATATATCGATATGCTAATCCAATAATCTAAAACAGAACTTCAGTAAAATTGAGATATCTTTCATTATATACTTTTTTTAAACAAACAAAATATATCATTTACATGAAAAAGATTGATAACAAAAACCATTTAACACTTCATATTTTGTTTTTAATTATATTTTTGTAAAATCGTACTTTTAATTTCAAAAGCGAGTTATAACAAAAAGAAAAATGAATAAATTACCATAAGAATGCCTGAGTAATCATACCCACACCATTAGAGGACTACTAAAACCGTCCATCTAAAAAGCAGTGTCCTCGATTCCTAGTGACTACAATAAATAGCTTCGAACATGAGCATGACTACACAGGCACCCTATGTTGTCACTCCACAAAAATAGTTAAAATTGCTTCAGATTGAGCATTGGACAAGCCTACTCTAACTGGGTCCTTATTGCACGGGTGGCAATGGGAAAAGTCTAGATGATTTCTTCAACAGAGTTCACCATTTCTTTGCATGAGCAATAACGGGCCACACGCTGCGGCGTGACGGGGATCCACTGGCACTCGAAGGACGGGATGCAGCAGCCGATTTCAGTTTTTCCACCTCTCGTTGGAGGGCGGTCACATCGAGAGGCTTGTTCTCTCTTTCAGTTTTTTCCTTCTCCAATATTCTGAGAGAATTAAAAGACAAAAAAGAAAAAGAATGAAGGTTAACTTTAATTATAGCCACAATTTTTACAGTGGAGAACAACAAAAAAAAAGAAAAGAAATCTATACTTGGTTGATTCTAGAAAAGAATAAAGTACTCAGTAAATACTCGGTACCTAGCAACTTGCTGAGCACTGTACTCAGCAATATTTTGACTTGGAATTTGGCCAATTTTGGGTAGTCAGTGTAACTCAAAATTTTAAACTATTACCGATCTCATTCATAAAAAAAAAATAAAATAAATAAAAATTTAAAAAAAAATCTATGCAAATACAGTAGACCCTTTTACAACCCTGGTCCATATAAGAAGGATTTATATAATAACTTGGCTGTTCAAGCCTCGTCAGGGGGATCCCCTGAACCCCCCTAATATTTTAGTTTCATTAATGCCATATTAAAACGATATTAACTGACTGTCATTTTATCGCTCATCTTTTGCATATTTCGCCTGGTCACCCTATGATGAAATTTTTATGAGTGTAACCTATCTATAGAAAAATACACGTGAAGCATATTCTACAGCTTACGAAATAGTGTAACAATAGATTAAAGCTGTTGTGAACTAATAGTATTTAAATACATATTATAAAATTATGTCGCATACTTTTATGTCGCATTTTTGGGACACATTTTTCAATAAAGGGTGTGTTGAGAGATAAAATGACATAGTCATTAATATGAAAGAAAAATTAAAAATCTTTTTCCTATAACACACTCCGGTATTTCTGTACTACCTGGTAACAGTGCTGATGATGCTCATGTTTTTGTATAATCCAAGTGACTGCTACAACACAGAACATAATAACTGTGTTATAGGGAGGTCTACTCAATAAATACTGTATCCAAAAATTTACAAAAACTGAAGCATATAATTATAATGTCATTACTGTTATTGGTTCATTATAAAAAGGGTATAGTAAAAAACAAATATAGAAACTCTCACAAATCTGTCACCCCTGCAAATGGTGATTAAAAAATCCTTACTGGCTGTTAAAAATTCAGGTCCTCTCACCACAATTGGCAAGTGACACTCACACAGGAAAATATAAAAGTGAGAATTTTAATTCCCTTTTCCTTTATTAGATGAATATAGTAATGTTGCCTTACATTTCCTTTACAATGGATATATTTCCTTGAAATCAAAAGTTAAGTAGTTTAAAAATTTTAGCTGTTGCTTCATCCTTTAAATTATAGATGTGGTATGTTGATTATTCTAAGAGGCTGGTGAAAAATAAGCCTAACCAGCCATAATGGGTGGTAGAAATTTTTCATTTTGGAGAGGTTTGAATATATGATGATTTTTGATGGAAAAAAAATAATTTGGCAAATAAGAAACAAAAAATTCCTTAAAATGCTATTGGAAAGGTTTCTGACAATTTTGATGTATCACAAATTATGATTCAATAAATACCCATTGTTCAATATTTTCTACTTTCTTTTATTATACCTAAGTTCTGAGAGAAAGGCTGATTTTAATGAGTGCAATAAGGCGTATGCAAGAATTATTTTGACAAGTTTGCACAAAATTAGAGGCCTGAAGTATCAAGTACAGAAGTGAGTAATCTACTTGTAGCATGCAACTTGGCATTGAGCCATGTTTTAAGTTAAAAAATAATGAATCAGTAAATATTTCACTAGACAAAAAAAAAAAAGGCAATAAAATGAAAAATAACACAATTTAAGCTATACTGCACTAACTCAGTACTTGACAACTCTGCCAAAGTGCAATTCTGTACATCACTAGTTAATAGACTAATATTTAACAATACTTTGTCTGGTTCAGACAATTCTAAATCAGAACTTATTTTTGTGGTATGATTGTAGTTTTAAAAATCCCACAATTTGCAAATTAAAAATAAACTAATTATGTCAGGGACCTGAAAAACGTTAGGATGTCTCTTCACAAGCTTATTATAACACTACAATGCTAACAAACAACAAACCCATACTAGTCGCTAATATATACTGTCTGCTCACAACAAAATGACTCGTCTGTGGTGAATACCGGGCCACTGCAGAATAGAAGGCAATGAGAAAGTTCACTTTCTAGCAAAAAGAGGTAAAGGATTCTCCCAAAATCAAATGCCAAGATCCCACATACAACAATTAAGTGAATCAATATTAACAATACAAAAATTAAATGAATCAATATTAACAATACAAAAATTAAGTGAATCATAAAGAGAACTTTTCAGGATGAATAATGGAGGGGTGAGGAAAAAGACTACACATTATCCTTTGAAAACATTTATAATGAAATAAAGAATAAACTTTTCAAAATTACATTGCTTTGTATGTAGAACTAAAAACAATAAATTGTAACCAATAGTTTTTCATTTACACTTGCAAGGGACAGGGATGTAGACAACAGAACCTATGTTTAAAAATATCACTGTTTAAAAAGGCAGGACGGCAAATGAAGCTTCTTAAACAGAAGAAATTTCTTTGACATGTGAGCTTATGAACCACACAATACAATTTCCCCAAAATGCTCTTGAATGCACAATAAAAGCTAAAACACATTCATTTAGAAACATGCAGCAACAAATCTTTACAGAGCTCATAGAAGCACAGCAACAAACAGAGCAAACAAACGAAAAGCTATTATCCAAAACTTTGAGAACCTTCTTGGTATTCCGTTCGCAACATTCGGCAAAAACAGTCAGTAGTTAGCACATTAAGTTCCTCAATTTGCAAATATGTAATTAACATTTTTGAAATACTATTGCTAAAAATTTAATAAGAACTATCTGTCTAAATAGCTGAAATACTACTATTAAAGGAATTGCTTAAGACTCACATGCCCTAGGAGTACACATAATGACAATGAAACCCCTATTTTTTATTAAATAAATAAAAAATAGGATATTTAATGACCTAAAAAAAAGTTAAGACCTTTAAAGGGCAATTTCTTCCTATTGTTTTATCATATGTAGCAGTTAGATGTATACTTTCAATACTTGTAATTTCATTTTTTGGCAGTCAATTAACATCATTTATACCTATACTTAGCACTTAAACTGAATAATAACATGTTTAATTATACATGAATTACTCAGAACAGTATAGTCTTATTGCTTTTACTTACATTGTAAATGTGTAATTATGCATCCAGTAAATGGAACAGTTTTAGCAAAAAACTAAAGTCCACCTGAGGGCAATAAACTAGTAGTATTCAATCCATGGGTCACAAGATGGGTAGAAAAATGGCAAAAAAAATTTAACTGAATGCAAATGAATCATAAACACATAAGTGAGAAAATAATGGTTTTAAGGTGTAAAATTTTATTAAAAGTAAAAATTTGTAACACCGTACACTGTAAAAAGCACATTTATTACACCGGTCAAGAAAAAAAAAAAAAAAAAAACTTTTTTTTTTTTTTTTTTTTGGGGGGGGGGGGTGTTCTGTTCTCATGCTTAAATTCTGATTTTAGACATTCAAAAACACTTAAATTTTCATTTTTAGTTCTTAAAGTTTGCTTTTGTCTGATTTACGTCAATAAGTATATTTTAATTTATTTCATAAACAAAAGATGGCAGCACTTTGATGAGCCCGAAAGTAAACTGTATTATTATTTGTAACTCTGTAGTATTATTTGTAATATTATTTGTTTGTATTATTATTTTCTCATACGAACATAAAAGAAATACGAAAAATATTCACTTTTAGACATTCATTTCTTATTATTTTACATTTATATGTTATTGTTTATCACACATCTTGAATAAAAAAGACTTATATCCAGCAAAAACTTTTCTGATCATAATTTAGAGTGGAATTGTAAAAAAAAAATATATAAAAATCGGCGATTTTTGCCAAAAAATTGAAAAATTGCTTTAATTGCTACAAAACCAAACTTTCATTAAAAAAAAATTATTTTCCTTAGCTTTGGCATAGGAGAAACTAAAATTTAACATGTAGAAGTCAGACCCAAAAATCATGTTGACCGGTGTTATCTACATTTCACATTTTGATTTGGATCAACATGTTACCTTATAATCCCCAACGAACTTACACTGCCGTAAAATTTTAATAACGTCATTCTAAGCCTCATCGTTAAATAGGCCCAGGAGAATAATAATGTTTTTACCTATTAAGCAACACTAGTCCAGAAGTCTATAAAATAGTAAAAATAATTACCCATTTTTCAACATTTGATTATCATTTTTCAGTTTCCGACAGTCTGCTTCGACAATGACTCTCCATTCCTGTTCCCTTGCTAACATCTCTCTCAGGATGGAAAGCTCTTTCTCGCAAGTTTCGAAACGCTCCTTCCATTCCCTGTGTTCTTGATCTTGGAGATCACTAAAATTTACAACACCAAATCATTTACAGCAGAATAATGATTTAAAAAATATATAAATATTGGGAAATGAAAAGAAGTTCAAATCTTTTAGGATGTCCCTTCACAAGCTGTACAAGACACTAATAAATAATAAGCTTATACCAGTAACCCTTTGAGGCGCAACCCTTTCCCAATGGTGGAAAAAGGGCAGCTGTTGCCGTCGCTCGACTTAACGACCAGCAAGATGGTGGACGATCGAAACATTCATTGCGTGCCACCAGGGGCATAGCCAGAAATTTTTCATTTTGGGGGGGGGGGGGGTTACGTCCACTACAACTCATATATAATGAGTATGTGTGTGTGATAATGTAGTGAAGAATATGCATTTTGTATGGCAAAAAATTCCTCTTGGGGGAGTTATGACCCCCCTATGTGGCCCTGGCTGTGCGCGGGCACAGCCAGCTGTTGTTAAAAAAGGGTCTCTAGATCTGTGGCACGCGATGAACGTTTCGATCGTCCACCATCTTGCTGGTCGTTAAGTCGAGCGATGGCAACGGCTGCCCTTTTTCCAGCATGGGGCAATCTATCCAGCTGTTCTCGTATTCTTCCATTTTTCAGCAGATGTCAGTGCTGTTAAAAATAACTGTAACAATTTTTTTTACGGGAAATGACATGCTAAAAAGTAAAGGATTCTCGTGGAGCTAGGTCACCCCGCCACTATTTTTATAGAAATCCAATCTATTCTTCATCACTGGCAACAGTTAAAACGTCACAGTTGGGTGCTTCCAGAGAGGGAACACTGCACGTTAAAGGGTTAACTTTAAAAAAACAAATTATATCTATACATGGTTTTCTTGTACTGTAACATTCACAACTACTAATGAATATCATTGCCAATACTAGGTTCCCTTCCTAGAAAGATTTCAGCTCCCTTTTGGAGCCCTTTGGTGGGGGAGGAAGGATAAAGTTTACCATACAGAAATGAAAAAAAAAAAAAAGTCTTCCAAAGTCAGGGCAATAGTAAATGCATGCAAATGGCTTTACAGGGTTTTCATTATAAGAAAAAAATAGTAGAGTATTTCTCACCCTTTCCCTAAAAGTGAGTGAGATTTTTAAAAAATGGGCGAGAATTTCTCACTATAGATGCGGATTGGATATTTATAGATGGGTATTTACCTCTGCCTTGGGTAAACACCCCAAAATCATTGTATTTAGGATTTTTAGGGGTTTTTTTTTCCCATGTAACTGGGTCTCCCAGTCTGTAAGTCAGGCCTAGCTACATGCAATAAAAGTATCCCAGTTGAGGAACAACCGTCTACCCAGGAACATCCCCCTCTTCCAGAATCTTTCAAAATGAGTTTTTAGTGCATAATAAAAATGTTTTATAGAGTGCATGAATTTCTCGCAGTAATAATATTTTAATGTGAGCAAACGAAAAAAAAAAATGAGAGATTCTCACATTTTCGAGCTTTAGTGAAAACGCTGCTTTAAATTACTGATACTAACTCAAAGGAATGATTTTTGCTAAACAAAAAGATTTACTAAAAAATAATAATTATTAATTTTTAAATAAAATTTTTAACTGCAAGAAAATTGTAATTTGTTTTTTTTCACTTATGCTGAAGAAGTCTGTAAAAGATACGCTAACAAGTGGATACAGGTAATTTCTTTGCATAGATGGATCTTTTCTCCAAATATCGACAGTTATGTATATCCAGCACTCCTCTGGGAACTCATTTTGGAACTATTGGTGGGTAAATGGTTTCGGTGTGCAACATGAAAGTTTCAATTCTTCTGTCCCAGTATGGAGATTTTGCACGTAATGTCACTGGCAGTATTTAATCTGCCACATGCCAGTATTTATGGTGGGGGTTTCAGCTTGTTTGCTATTTAGCACTTTCTGCTAGTCATCATAAGAAGGTAGAATATTAGTTTAAACAAATAACTTTTTTAAATATTATTAATCATTAAATACTAAAAGTGATTAAAAAGATCTAACATTAAAAGATGGAGAATATTTTTTTATAGATATTTTTTAACTTTAAACCTAGAAGTACCTTTAAACCTAGAAGTTGTTTATACATGTACAAGTATAGTACTATTTGGATTGTGTTCACAATGTAATAATTTTAGAATGTGAATATTCTTTTTATTAACAAAATTTTGAAGTCGTTTGCAATTTCATCTTCTTCTAAATGTTTCATTTAAATATTCATAAAGATACTAAATTTTGAGTTTATGAAGTTTTTATAAAATGGATACTCAATGCATTTCAATAGTACTGGGCGCAAATAGTGCCAGCAGACAAATTTTATTTTTGAATTCAGAGAAAATGCAACATTTCACTGGCTATATCAGAACAGAATCAATTCGTTCTTTCATTTTTCCAGATTCATAGAAACTAGCATTTAATTAAAAATGAAAAATATTCAGAATATGGGGAAGATGTAAAAAACAAGAATTAATAATTTAGCAATAGAACTTTTTTTTCTAATTATTCGGGAACTGAGTCACACAGACCACTTTCCTTCATGCAGCCCAATATAAACTAGACTTAGTAAAATAGTTGTCATGAGGTAGAACATTAAAATGGGTGCTGGCTAAAATAGCACAAACAGTTAAGTGATTAAAATTCATAGTCTCTTCCTCTCACTCTAATATGATGAAGGTCCTTGAAGCAACAGAAGTTTTAGAATATTAGAGAATTTATAAAATTGTTAAACAAATTATTTCAGTTCCCATAGTTTTAAATAAATTCATGTTCTTTTAAGCTACCCATGACAAATTCTCATTTTGCAAAATTTTGTAAAAAAGATTTCCTTTTAAAACTTTTTGCCTCACTCCATTAAAATGAACAATTTTTCACTTTTTTGTGTGCACAAAGCGGCTTCAAAATGTATTACCGAAGCCTGTAGATCTTTTCCCTGTACTTTTCTTTGTGCTGCTGATACTTCATAGAGATCATCTCGAGCTGCTTCTGGACAGACTCCAGCTGTTCTTTCAAGGACGATGACTCTTCTTTCAGCTGCTTCACCTGATCCCCAAATGCAGGATCCTGGAATTGAAAACAAGACAGCTTAACTAACTTAGACAACTAATCAGCTTACTATCAAAGAATGTGCACAATTTAGATAACTAGCATACAACTCAACAATAATACAGTTGCCACTCCATTTCCAAAATTTCCTGTACTTTTGTTGAAATTCAAGATGTAGCGCATATAATTTACAACTAGGATATCAATACATAACATCACAAACCACCCAGGCAGTGTAGTGGTTAAAGGACCATTCTACTACACCTTGAGAGCAGATTCAATTCCCGGCTTGGACCTGGGTGTCTGATGTCCATGTCAGGGATAATGATAGCACCCATTGGGTGCCTCTTAACGAATAGCCTTCCCTTTCAGGAACCCCTTGGTTAGCGCTTTATCTACCACATATGAATGGCCAAGAATCTCAACTTAAAGCCATTTCTGTTCTCTTGTTTTAATTATACAATAAATGATCAATAAGGATTAATCTAATATAAAAAAAATTGAGGAAACATTAATAAACACTAGCTATACATCAGATGACTATTTCATAAGCAATGAAATTTTTTCTCAAAACACTATAGCACAAACAAAACTAAAGAAGTCGAGTAATACTTTGAGTGACACTTTTGGGAAACAGCCTTGAGAATTTTTCAGCAGAGCATACTCAGGAAGAAAAAAGTATTCGATTACTCACTTCTAATTAAGATATTTTGACAGATTTATTACAGTGAAACTTCATACACACATTTAATGTTTTCCAAGACCATGTTCTTTGGGTTCAAAATATTTTCCTACACTTGCAATGCCAAGAGGATTAAGAGACGAATTTACAGAAACTTATGAATTGAAAATGAAATTTGTGATGCAAATAGTAAAAACAAAACAAAGTAAAACAACAGATTTCTTTAAGTAATAATTTTGGCAATCAACATCTAAATTAATGTACAAGAATAAATAAAAGGTGTGTAAAATAAATTACATTTTAACTCGTTGTCAACACATTGTTTTCTCTCAATTAGTTTCCCACTTATAACAGTACATTGTTCCAGACTTTTAAATGACATTGAATTAGGGTTTCACTGTATTTAATAATCCTTTAAAAAAATAAAGCATTTCTCAACTATCTGAAAAGATCACAGCAGCACTGGAGACATTAAAAGTTTTCTTTAAAAAGTTAAAGCATTACTTATTTGCTATGAATACATTTAAAACAATTTAACTTAGGAAAATTTTAAAATTAATAAACTACAGAAAATGTCATTTTTTACTATACTGTAAAAATCAACCTTACCTGACCATTTGGCCTGTTATCTAAAACTTTGTTGGCATTAGTTTTAGGATTTGTATTTTCTTTGGCAGATATTTGTTTATAGAGAGACTCTCCTAAAAAAAAAAGAAAAAAATATCTTTGAATGAATGAAAAGAATAAATTTTTAAAAAACAAGTGCTCCATTAAAATCCAAAGCTAAAATCCTGATGAATTAAGGTTGTTCTCTGAACCCTTTAACGTGCGGTGGTTGCACCATGAACCCCCCTCTTTCCAATGCTTGTAACAGACAGTAACAAAAAACATCGGAAAAAACACTCAAATTACTGGTGTTAAATGATAAAGTAAATAAAAAAACTTTGTAAAAAACACACATAAGATGTTATAGGTAAGAAGATACGTACTTTTCGGCCAAAAATTATTTTGGCCTTCCTCAGTCCCTGTATTCCTTGTGACGAAGGGCTTGGACTGAGGAAGGCCAAAACTATTTTTGGCCGAAACTTACATATCTTCTTACCTATAACATCTTATGTGTGTTTTTTACATTTTTTATTTACTTTAACAAAAAACATGTTTAAATGGTCCCAAAGACAAAAAAGCACAGCCGTTACCATCTCTCAAATTAACTACTAACAACTCTCTCAAATTAACGACTAGTAGTCGATCGAATCATCCATCATGTGGAACAGAGCTAAAGTCCTTTTTTGACACAGACGGCTGTGAGACACTGCAGGAAGTGGCAATAGCTTTACCTTTTCGGCATTAGCCACTAGGGAACGTACCCATACTATGTGACCCCAGTAAACAAAAAGGAGTGTAGGAGGACTTCAAAATACTATGCTCAGTCACAGGAGCGGGGGGGTGGGCTTAGATTTTTGTTACGTAGTCGATTTTGCCAAGAGAAATCTCTAGCTTTTTCGACCTATATTCGAATAGGGTGCGCAGTATTTAGTGCTTCTTAAACTTGCAGTTGGTCCACAGTGATTCTTTAACTTACAGTTAATTTACTGGTAATTATAAGCATGCATGCAGTCTTATGCAATAGACGCTGTATTAATAAAGACGAATATGAGTCAAATTATTTTCATTTGTTTCACTTTCAGCATGCGAAATGATTAAAAATCATACTTGTAAATACTACATAAAAACTTAAAGGGGAGGGTGAAGGGTGTTGACATATACTACGAGTGGTCACCGAGGGGAGGGAGGGGTCAAGAAATCTTAAAAAATAAGTCACATAGTATGGGTACGTTCCTCTATATAAAGTTGTTCATCTATAAATGTGAAAATGGTTGTAAGTTAGAGGGTTTAGGAATTGTGGGACTTTTGAAGAGTTGTTTGAAGAATTCAGTGATGCTAGAAACTCAAAAAAAAAAAAAAAAAAAAAAATTAGAATTTCCTGTTTACAGGATATACTACGCACTTTTACAAACAGCAAAATTGCACTTTTTACAGACAGTCAATGCAAAGAATTATTAAACATTCAATAAGAATTTTTAAACACACAGTATTCTGCAATATTTGCCTACACAAAAAGCTGTTCAGTCCATTTTTTAGATTTTTTTTGGACTTCGGGTTTTTTCTGAGGCATACACATAGATAGACTTGGTAAAAAAGCAATATACTGTTATCATATTGTTGGCTTCTAAAACTAATCAGAAGTCCTATTATGCCCCCCAAAGATTTAAATTTTAACTTATTCACACCAATAATAGGTTAGGTGCAATAGTTGACATTCCCTTCAGATGTCAAATTATGCCGTAAAACTTGAACCTTGTGAGGATGCACAGTTGTTCACAAAAGGAAGAAAACTCGTAGCTGCATTGTATTACTGATTGGAGCGATGGGCTGAGAATAGGTCAATATTTAATTAGCTGCACAATCTGCCTCAAGTCATTTCATTTGCCAATAGATGCAAAGGACTACTGTTCAATGAAACACATTGTCAGGAAAAACCCTGTATGCGCATTTATTTTAACTACACCCATTTCAATGCCAAAATGAAGTTTCCCCCCCTTGCCACCTCCTCATTCATGCAAAATGCAGACATCGTAATAATTTATGAGCTTTACTAATACCTTGACTTATTCTAAGCAACTGCACTAGGCTCGTGACTGTGCATAAGTTAAACGGACACTAAAAAATGTAAAATTTTAGAATGGTGCATTAAATATAACTGCACTAAAAATTTAGGTTTGCTAACACTGAAGAGTTGTTCACCTGACACTACACTTGTGATGTATGATTTTAATCAGTATGCTTTCCTTATCCAACCCACTTTCTCACAATTAAAATAAAAATTTAAGTAATATTTTTTTTATGTTTGTTTTATTTTGAAAAAGATTTAGTATTTTTGATAGAAGATTTTTTTAACAGATATTTCACAAAACATAATAGTAATATGTTTCTGTATATTACTTTTCATCTCAATTAATTTGTCAGATTAAAACTGAAGAAACAGACTGTAGGTATGATATCGGATCACTTTTGCATAACAAAATACAACATTTTATTTACACAATCATTCCCTAGGTTAATTCTTTTGCTAAACAGTTTTTTCTTTTTAATACAGCTTTTATTTTCCCAAAGCTATTTCAGCCGGTTATCCCACCAACTTCCCATTCCCTATTACTCAAAAATTCAGTTTATATTAAAAAGCAAGTGCTTCATTTTAGTTTATCAGGGTGTGAAATTGACCTAAAACTCAAAAACCCTAAACACTTTGCTGATTGATGTTGGTAGAGTTGAATGAATAATATTCAAAACTTCTCAAGAACAATATAATTCAGCCTATGACAAATGATAATACACATTATTGTCTTAAATGTACAATCAAACAGTTGTAATTTTAGAAAAGTATAAGAAGCATACAAGGAAAATCTTCTTATAAGAAACCCAGAGTTCCAGAGTACCCCCAAAAAAGTTTCACTCATGATATACACATAAAAGCAAGAATTTCACAGTACATGCAGGTTGAATGATACAAAACTTACTTCTCACACGGGTTGCCTCTCTCCTAAGTTGGTCTTCCAGCTCATCAAACTGAGCCAAAGATTCTGACAACTGGAAAAAAAAATTATAACTTTAGCAGCTGCAGTAAAACACAGGACATAGCTTTTTTTTCTTTTTACTTAATTGTCGTAATCTAATAATACAGTGAAACTTCTCGGGAATGATCAGCCTCTGTTCTGCAAAAACTCTGTTAAGAGAGGGGGTCACTCAAAGAAGTCAAACATTTGGTAGCCAAGAAAATTAAAAGCTAAAAACATTGTTTTGTTATTTATGAAACTGCACATTAGTGCATAAGTAATTATACAAATATACTTTTAAAATTGAAATTTTAATAAAATATTTAGAGATTCAGATTGTTTCATTCTTTTCCCTCCCCGAGATAACCTCTCACTGTAGTACTTAAATTTTTTACATCTGACAAAAAAGCATTTATCCTGATATTCTGTAGGCATTCGGAATTTACCATAGTAACATCTATTTGCTTTAAAACTTGCTTTTTGGTTTTTCTCCACAACCAAAAGTAACCGCCAACTTCCTCTCAAAATTTCTTCTTTCGCATGACTCAATGACATTAAAGCGCTGCTCCAACAGTAACATCACTTACTCAACAATACTTATTCATCGTGAAATACAGGGTAGTTTTTTCTAACTCTCCATAAATAAAAAATTTTCACATATTACAAACAAGCTTTCATTTGACACTGCAGTTTTTTTCAAAACATGCATAATACGGCTCACTTGATTTCAGTGGGAATGGATTGTGAATTAAAGGAGGGTATGCAATATTTTAAAACCCAGACTAATATAATTTTTAATCAAGTAAAACAATAAAAAGAAAATCTGTCACAGAATTAGTTTCTCTATATTCCAGATATATCGATTTACTTACTTATAAGTATCACAAGTCATTTACATTTATAGAAATATTTCTAAATTTTTCTAATTCAAAGTTTTTTTCTTTTCTATTCAACTGGTTAAATTTTAAAGCATGATTCTAAGTATAATCCATAGTGACAGGTTCAAAGCAGTTTATTCCAAGTTTTAAACTATTTTCCTACAATCAAATAGACCATGTACCCTGGTAGCACAACTAGTTCAAAAAACATTCAAAGGAGGTCATTTGAATGTTTTTGGACATTTTGTGAACGTCTTTTGAACTAGTTGTACTACTAGGGTACTATCATCTACTGAACAAAATAAACATAAAAGAATGATTATGCACATAACACAGTGAAATAACAGAACTCATGTTGAATTGGAAATTATCTTTGCTCACTATTTTCAAGTACACCATTGTAGCAGACAGGCTACATATTAACTGTACACAGCGGGTTTAAGACGAATTTTCATTAACCTTTTTTATTTAATGCTATGTGAACTTAGTTTGATACACTGGCAACCTCACTACATTGTTAATGGAATGTTTTTAATACATATTTGAAAATATTATTGCCAAGACACAGCAATGAGTGCTACATTCTCAATTTGACTAATCAATATATTTTTTCATTTTGATAACAATAAATTGTCAATTTAATAAATGTACGATTTCTTGTATTCAATACATCTTAAAAACTAGATTCACAATAGGATTTATTTTTCTTGAAATACATTAAAAGAAATTACCCCAATCACTCAATTCTTTGAAGAATTTTACTTACATAAGCCAACAAAATAACATGAAAGAATCAGAAGTATGAAAAGTGGCAAGGTAACTTCAGCCTCTCGCAATAAATTTTGAAAATTACACACACTTGTAAACATTATCAACTGAGAATACCTTATAGGCTAGTGTTTCATTGTCAATTTCCAGTTGCTTGCTTGTCCTTTCGAGCATCCGAATAGTTTCAGTCTGCTCTCTAATTTTCTTTTGTTGTTCTTGGCACTTCTCTTTTAATTGTTCTACTTCTTCCCTCAGGTTTTTCATTTCTTTTTCCTGTGTCCCATCCTGAAAGAGAAACATTTTATTATTTCCCACAAAAAAAAAAAAAAGTGATATGCGAATTAAGAAAAATGTTCAAGCTGCCTGGAAACACCATAAAGTCATTCATCTCGTAGAAAAGTCATTTATTAAATAAGAACTATGAATGATGCACTGACATATTGATTGTATTACAAAATCTCCCAGCATTTATGTAATTTTAAGCTTTGAGCAGAACTGAACATATTCATAAATGTATTGAATATTACTCTAACTTTTTTGTAATAAGTAATATTTAAGTAAACACTAATCTTTCAATCAAATATATGTATTCTATTTCATGTTGAAATCGTAGAATTTAAATTGGACCTATTTTATCAAATTATTTTTTAACAATACTATTTAAGTACAAAAAGGGATAAATATTGTAAGCCATAAAAACAGAACAATCTCTTGAAAAATATACGTTTTATAGTTTTATTTTCAGTATTCAGTAAAATCTAATGAACTTCACTATTATGAATGTTTCACATTGATAAACAAAATACTTTTTATTCTTAAATAATCATAGTATAAATACATTTCTAATGCAATTTTACTTCCAATGAATTTTTCAGAACTATGAATTAGATCTTCGGCCCCATGAAGTTTGTTTTACAGAGATTTGACTGTTTGCATTATAATCAAGACTTAATTTGCATGGGTGCTCAGTTCCTGTACTTTTTGCTCAATTAAATCACCAAATTTTAAATTAAACAGAATTTTTTCTATCGATTTAAATTTTATTACATTAAAATACAATTACAAAAGCAGGGGAAAATTTACTTAGTTTTACAATAAACTAGTTCATTAATATTGCAATTTACAATACAATGGACTGGAGCTCTTGCACTTTTCCAGCCAGAAATTAAGCATTGATAATATTTGATAAAAAAATTCCCGTCATATTATTTAATTGTTACATCATTTAGAGATGTAAATAATTTGAATTTTATTTATTCTTAAATTTTAAAAAGTATTATTTAGAATTAAATTCAATTTTTTTAAAAATCTGATATTCAGTTACCAAATTTATTCACTATCAGGCCACTTTTTGTGTACAAATCACTATTAGTACATTGCTAATTTTAACATTTCATTTTCATCATTATTCACAAATTTTTACTCTAATAAAAACGTAAGAATTATTGCTTACTAATATGTGTTGCACCCATGGAAGACAACTGGCATCTTTCCCACTTTCATTTGCTACGTGAGTGACTAGTTCTTGTAGCTGAAAAATAAGAATGTCAAAATTTAATCTACAACAATTCCAACAAATTACAATGAAATAAAGATGTTAATATTTTTAAAATAAATCTCTAACCAGGGAGTCTACCACTGTTAAAGGGTAAGAATAGTATAAGTATCAATACCAATACAAGAAAAAGTAGTCAAAACAGCATATTTTTTCATAATTTTTGTAGCCAAAATAGTAGCACTTTTCTGTAGTTTAAAAATGTATTATTGATATTGCAAAATTCCAAAAAAAAAAAAAAAAAAAAAAAAAAAAAAAAAAAAAAAGATGAAATAATCAAATTGTTTTTTCTTTTTATTTGTGCGTTATATTTTGTTCTCTCTCACATATAGACTTGAACTATATTGAAAAACTTTTGCAGGTGCTCTAGAAATATTAGTTTTTCGCGTGGAGGAACATGTTTTTTAGAATTATCTTTGCAGACGACATTTCCTCCAATAGCTTTACATTCTTAATACACATCTGCAAGCAAAAACTTTTACAAAATATAAATTAGTCTTTTCTTATTTTATTTAACTGAATTATTCCGAATTTCAACATGTAGTAAAGGGTTTTCCAATAGGGATGATACAGTTCTAAATGGTTAGAATGGCAACACTGCATATTCTTTTTTGACATTTGTGTTTAGTATGATATGCCATTTACTCATGGAAAGATACACGCTTGGTTTGGGAATCATTACATTTTTTTAATTAAAATCAGCATTCATATGTGAATACTGAAAGAAATTTGAGAAGAATTCATGGACGACATTATTCAGTTCTTGTGATTTCTTTCTTTGGGGATATGTTAAGTCACAAGTTTATGCTGATAATCCAATAACAATTGAGCAATTGAAAACCAACATTGGTGTTATTTCACGAATAACAAGTTCAAATGTGAAAGAGGCATAATGTAAGCTTTCAAATAACAAAAAAAAAGTTGTGTCTCGCTGAATAATTTATGTGTGTTTTTTGACAATTTTAAGAGTAATTTCCATAGAAATAAAAACCAAATCAAGCTAGACCATTTATTAAGAAGAAATCAATCGTTTGAAAGATTCATTGTTAAAAATAAAAGCATGAGTATAGCCAGAGCCAAACAGCAAAAACTTTTTTTGATTAATAAAATGATAAAGATCAAGGTTTTCTGTGACAAATTTCTCAATTTTCTTTTTTTTTTTTTTTTTTTTTTTGACCTCCAAAAAAAAAAAAAACCCACAGAATGAAGGGAAGTATGAATAACATTCAATTTTTCAATAATGAGGAAACATGGAAGACAAATGTTCACGAAAAAACACATTTGCTCTTTCAAGCAGTACTGTCGGAAACAGTAAAATAAAGTGTTAGTATTTTTCAAAGAATGAATATTTTCTCAATTATACATTTTTTAATTACTAATAATTTTAGTTGTATTATTTTTTTTCAATTACTACTGTTTTAATAATAAAAAAAGAAGTCCTGGATGTGAAATGTACCCTGGAGATTTTATCCCCAGGACCTTGACTTAGCTCTCTGCACCTCTTTGATCAATTACAAATGCACAACTTAGAAATGATGTATGAAAGAATTGTCATGGTATGTCACAATCTACACGTTTTTTTCTTTTTAAACATTAAACTTTATATGATTCTTTAAAAATGTTAATAGTTACTATATTCTTTTCTTTTAATTGAAATAGAATAATGTGAAAAAACAAAACAAAACTAGACAATTAAAAATTTAAGAAATCAAAATTTCAGCATACAATGTTAAGTCCAATAAATATAGATTCGACACATGACATTTATACTGAATAATGCAAAATACATCAGCCACTAAAAACAAGAACCTTACTTTTTGGCTGGTTTTACTAAGCTCTGAAATAAGATTATCATTCTCCGATTTCAACCTTTGCAGTTCATCTTCATGAACTTGCTTCAACTGTTCCTTCACATGTTTCATGGCTTCTTGTTGATGTCTGATTTCTTCCTCATATTCGTCTCTGTTCAGAAATGGCAACATAATTACTCATCAATATATTATTCATGTACATAGTATACTTTAACAATGAGGTACATATTTCTTTAAAACGCATAACTAAATATTAATCAGTATCGGCAAATGGAATAATGAGTAAGAATTGAATTTGATATTTTTAAAGACCATGTCACTAAATATTCATCTGTTTAAATGAGGTAGCGTAATCATTATTACCATCCTTAATATTTAAAACTAAATGAAAATGAGTATCTTAAAAGTTATTTAAACACTTTAGATCATAGGTTCCCAACCTTTTTTGAACTGGTGCCCCCTTTTCTAGTGAATATTTTAATACCGCCCCCCCCCTCCCACTCTAGAAAAAAAAGAGCATACATAATGCATGGTGAAAACAAGAATTAAATAAAAAAAAATTACTAATAGATAGAATATTGTTGGAATTGAAACTCTACTGAATTTCTTCTTCATTAAAAAAAAAGAGGAATAAAAGTTTTAGAGAGGTATATTAGAGAGGTATCTATTTCTCTCAATAGCGAAGTCTCCTATCGAAATACGTGAATTTTCGCAAACGTGATAGAAATGAATTAGAGTGATTTTTAAGACTATATTTTATTAGACTATATTTTAGACTATATTTTTTAGATTATATTTTAGACTTTTTTAGACTATATTTTATTAATCTTCCCACGCCCCTCCGTGCCATATCAACGCCTCCTAATTTTCTCTGAGTCTTTTACTGCCCCCCCTGAAAGCCTCAAACGCCCACAGGGGGGCGTTATTGCCCACGTTGGGAACCTATGCTTTAGATGTTTTGTTCAAATAATTCAAGAGGATATTCATAGTTTCAAGACACTCTGATCTTTCAAGCACTCACATCTGCACACATTTCTCAGTACCATTAAAGTTTCTGCAACAATATTAAATGTATCTAAAATATTTAGAACTTTATTTGGCAGTGCTTGATAAAATCAGGACTTTTATGGTTTCAGAGATGACCAATTCAATTCAAAGCATACCCAACAAAATATACACAGATGGATTCAACAAAACTAACAAAGCCAAAGAAAACAAACAAATGTAAAATCCATTTGCATTTGTGAATTTTTATGTTTACAAAGACAATCAATTTAAAAATAAGAGTTTTCACAACACTTTTGGGGTAATCCCGGAATGTATTAAAAAGTGTAAAAATGATATTGTGTACTACAAAATATACTTATTCCATGATAAAAAATTCAGTAAATACAGATTTTAGTCATCTTTTACTGTCTTTCTTAACTAAAAATAGAGAACTCTATAATGCTTGGAATAGAAATTTAACAATATTTAAAAAATAACGTGGTTCATACAGTGCCGGATTATTGCAAGTTTGTCGGTGGGGGCGGTTAGTTGGAAGATTTACTTCCGTAAAATGGATGTAGATGTCAAATAGGATCTTTTACATTAATTTCTTTCCTCTAGGGGGAGGGGGGGCGTCCACCCCCCTTTAATCTGCCCTTGGGTTCATACTGTGTTTTTTAAGGTCAACTGTTCACCAAAACTATATATTTTTTTTTAACTGACAATTTCGTTTTATCTAACTGGCTAGAACAATGTTTCCCCAACAATTATACCTATAGACTAGCAACGGTTGAAAAAAATATTTAGTAGACTGGAATCGGGGGGGGGGGGGAAACAGTACATATAAAAAAAATAGGTACACAAAAACAATTATTTCCAATTATATAAATAAGTACACTTCATTTCTCTATTTTTATATGTTGTTTCTGTACTTCGGCTTCTTTTGTAGAAAGCATTTGAAAGATTTTAAATAACTTCAGAAAAAAAAAAAAATTTCATGGTGCCACCAACAAAATTCTGCAGACTGGTGCCAGTACTCAGACAAGTGGTTGGAAAACACTAAGCTCAAACATTTTATATAATAAAATATGAGAGTAAACAAAATATGTAGCAGATTGGATATGTAGGTTTGTGACTTGCGATTTCCTTATGCATGCCCTTCGATCGAATCGTGCCAAAACGTGTGGTCGCAGACCTACCAAATTTTGTATGCGTCTTTATTAGGACTGGTTTTAACATACCCCAAAGCGATTTTTTCAAAACATGCAAATTAGAAATTTTTTATTTTATGTTTTATTGCGCAAGAAAAAAATGCTAAAAATCACATATGTAATAACACTGGTAATTACACTTGCAGTAAAACAATATTTGCATCATCGGATAGAAGAGAAAAGTTTCTTTTAAAAACAGTTTATTCTATGTAAAATAATGTGCAGATTTTTGAGAATTTTTTTAAAAGAAAATCACTTTTGACAATAATTTTCGTAAAATAATTTTAAAACTGTTGCATCTTTAATTCTATCTGTCATAACTTTTTGATATTTTGACAAATGACGGACATTAATTTCACCCTCTTCCAAAGAAAAACAGGGGGGAAATATAAATAAGGAAGATTTGAATTTTTAAGTAAAGAAGGAATTTAAAATCAATAGCTGCTGCTTTTAGAAATTACCTTTTCATATCTTGCAGTTTGGTTGTCTTCGAAACAGTATAATTGCACATTGAAAAAAATAAACCCGACGAGGGGTTGAATTGAAAAAAATAAACCCCCCGAGTAGGGGACCCGAAATACGGAATGCTCGGGACCGGACCCATTCCGGATTTTGGGATACCGGCTGCGAACTTTACCGATTTCCAGAAGTCTTCCGAGGTAAGCTGTAGCATATAGGCCCTTCTGCGTTTTAGCGTCTATTATGACATTAATTAATATTAACTGAAACTCTATTAAATAAAAACTTTTAAAATATGCACACGATTATATATCTCTGATTAAAAAAAAAAAAAAGAATGAATGAATAATACAGTATGTTAAAGATGAAGTAAAATCCATTAAAAAATTCGAAAGCTATGTTATCAAGCCGAACAAGGATTATTTCAGACGGATGACGATTGCTGCAACTAAATTGGCTGAAAATATGCAACTTTTATAATCTTAAAATTTTACTTAACGTTTTTTCATACATAGTTTCCGATTGAAATAACTCATCCTACACCGCAATTCAGCGGACTACGGAAGGACGGATAGAGCGGTTGCGCAATTTTCGGATCAACTGCCGCCTTTCCTTGGCCCGTTGATTTGCCTTAGCAATTTATTACAGAACCGGCAACCCAAACTTTTTTCACACATCTGCAGTTCTATGAGAAGGGAGGAGGAGAACAGTCATTAAGCAGACCAAATCCCGTTCATCTTTGTTTACATTTAACAGACTAGATGAATCATCAACACTTGAAGCTGCGTGCCTGTGTGTGTGCGTGCGTAAAGGACACATATTTTTCTCCCCATTAAAGCAAGTCATTCTATAATAGCATAGAATCTATTTACGTTACGAGAAATCGAAAATTACCGAACAAGATCTAACAGCAACTCGCCGATCGCAAAGCGAAGAAAGGCGCGAGTAGACGGGATCAATCATTCTCCTGGTACACGCCCGCGCCCTTCCTTTCCCTGCGCTTTGCGGCGATCGACGAAATTCTTTCCAATTTAACACGTTTCCTTATTTTTACGTATATTCAATTGAAAACGGTCTTTCAAAGAAGAAAATTAGGAATAAAAAGGAAAATAATATCCGTTTATTTATGCTTATAGGGAGGGAAAAAAAAAAAAAAAACGCGAAGGGGGGGAAAATGCAGGGGAAAAAAGTTCCGGATTTTGGGGTCTTCCGGATTTCGGGTCCCCTACTGTACTTTTAAATAAGACTCCGAGTTTTCGTAAGTGAGATAAAATCTATGTCGTTTTGATGTAACAAGTTTAAAATCTCTTTCGAATCTCAATCAGAATAAGAGACTACCCCAAGCAAAAAATATGCCATGCATGAAATAATTCCTCAAAATTCTCATTTTTCCCGATCAACTGAGGAGTCATAGCTATTTATTATAATCTAAGATTACGTATCACTTTCGGATTTTCAGTCTCGCATGCTGAAATCTATTAGTCAGAATATTTTTTGTCGAATAATAAAATGCACATTAAGGCCTTCATTTAAAGTTATATTAATCAAAGTTATTAAGAAATATTAATTAGGAGACTTTCTACAAATTTTAATGAGCTGATTTGTGAAGATTTTGAATAGGTTACAATGTTGGAAATGGCAGAATTTTTGTGTAAATTCTAATCGCAGGTGATTTGGCATAATTTTAGTGTCATAAATTTCAAATTGCACCAAAAACTCAATGAGGATAACACACTTTACGAAAAAATTACGTCTCTAAGGTTTACTTTTAATACAGACACGATAGCCAAAATCTTCACTGAACAATGAATGTTTCATGAAGATATTTCTATGTCTGTGTTATCAACAATATTTTAAGACTATATTTCCAAGGTGTTCTGTAGAATGAGATTACATGCCGTTCGCACTTTTAGGAATTTGAAGACAAATAAAACAGTGGTCCACACCACTTGATTTTATTTTAGAACTTAAGCAAAAAGAACCAAAATATTCTGCAGAGAAACACATAGAAAGCGAATAGATTTATTTGCAAAACACTGTATTATGGTCTGTTTGATCTCGAATAACATTGATATAAATTTTGTGTTATTTTACAGTTCTTAAGTAAGTATTTCAAGTAAGTTTGGTATCTCAAGTAAGTATTCGTAAGGTGAAGTTTGTGTCACGAGTCAACAAACTTCTCACTCTTTGAAAGAGAATGGCTGAAATGGCTTAAAGATTGAATAAATTTCACTTATATGGGTAAGAAAAACATTTCATTCTTTCAGTATGAAGAACAGGTACAGCTAGTATTAATATATAACTACTGTCTTATAGCAAGTGTTGCCATTCTATGAAATTTCTTACTAATTTCAGTGTTTCCACTGCATTTAAGAATTTGTCTGTTAGAATTTTTAGTGACTTTCCATTGCATCATAAATTTAATGACTTCATAGTATTTTGGAATCTGTCACTAAATTTCGTGACTTTTCATTGCATTTTGGAGTTGGTCGTTAATTTTAGTGACAAAAAAATTTTAGCGACTTTTTCAATAGATTTTAGCAACATTTTTCAAAGAGCCTCTTTCAACACTATTACAGCAGTTACTCTCAAAATGAGTACACTCTACAAATCATATTCCACAGGCTTTCCTGCTTCACATAAGTATCATTCAGAGCAGAAACAACGACAACCCAGTTTAATCTTACTTCTGTCGATCCAATATCCTCTGAATATAAGGAGAACTCAGCTTCAAACAGTCTGGGAGATTGGACGAAATGCGAACGAGCTGCTCGCATTTCCTTCGTCCGGCAATCTCTTGCTCAAGTTTAGTCCGCAGTCTAGTCCTTTCATCGAGCAAGTACGCAAACTGCTCAATGATGCCTAGTTCAATAATATTTGAGAGTCCTTCCTCGAGGACCATCTGTCTGATTTCTTGGCTGACTATCCGCCCGGAGTTTTGGCCACTGAAGTCCAGCTGTTCTTGAATCCTTTTGTTTTCTTCTTCTAGCTTCGATACCTTGACCTCCCACGCATTACACATTTGCTCCATGCAGTTTCTGATCTCCTGAAATTAATGAAAAGAATTTATACATAATATTCTGTTAAATCTAAAAATGCAGCAGAAAATAGCATCAAGCCATTCTATGCAGGCCCGTATCCAAAATACATTTTTTTTGGGGGGGAGGGGGTGTCCAAACAGTAAAAAAGGCAGAATTTCACACAAAAATACTATATCATTACCATTTTAGTAACAAAATCCAGATTCCGGGGTGGGGGGTGTCCAGACCCCCTGTATAGCAATTAACAAAATAAAAATTGTCATAATTATTGATTTTTTTTTAAAATTAAAGCTAACTGTGTTTTTTTCTACTTTACAGCATGCATGATCATGAATAAAGAACAAACTTTTCAAATGGTATAAATATGTTCTTGGAAAAACAATTTTTCGATTGGGGGGGGGGGATAGAATACCCATCTTCTAATGGATGTAAAAAAAATTAACACAATCAACATATATAATAATAAGTAAACAAAATCCGACAAATATGCAAAAAACTTATTAAAATGCAACAATATCGTTCAAATTAAAGCAAAATCTAATATTTCTGATCTAACAAGAAGTCTTGTCAACTAAATCCATTTCAGAGTATGTCCTGAAATTGAAAAAATTCTATGCACCTGGTAATATGAAAGATAACTGGTCATTTTGGGGGGGGGGGATGCAGTAAAATACACACTACGATAGAAATCCTAATAATTCGTCACCTTCAGAACTGGGGGTATGGTCGGAATGCAAAAAATGGCAGATAAGCAGAAAATACAGAAAAATAAAAATTTGGATTTTATTGCAAAAATCTCATAAAAGCCCTTTTCTGAAGAAAACTGTTGGAATTTCCCCTCAAAATTCCAATTTTTTTTTTTCAATAAAGTCAACTAAAAACTTTATGGTAAAGTCACTTAAAATTTTGTGTGGTTTAATGCTCAACATTTAAGGGATTTTTTCTGTGGATGATTCAGCCCTGGAGCACCCACGTAGTTGGCACCACTAGCTGTATATATTGTTCTCTATGATAAAAACATTACAATAAATTGCACAAAAGCTGTTACTTATAGAACGAGAGGGAAACTATATGTATTTACTGTACATAAGTATGCAATGTGGTTGGCGAGTCACTACTGAGTTGGGACAAAGTTCGACTCGAGCCTGGTCGGATTAATCGTAATGGCAGACCAGACAAGGGTGGACAAGCATGCTTCTACTGTACAGCACAGTGGCGGCTCGTGGGATACAGCAAGTACAGCCGGGCTGCACTTGTAATTATCAGCACATACTTCAAAATAATTTATTCTAATAACTTTCTTAAATTCAGATTAGAATTATGGAATTCCTATGGTAAATTAAAAAAAAAAAAAAAAAAAAGTTTTGTAGTAACGGCCGGATTGCTCATTCAGAAAAAAAAAAAAAAAAAAAAAAAAAAAAAAAAAACCTTGTGAAAGTCGTTGGTACAGGCGAGGCCTCCGAGAGAGAAGAAAGATTCTTTCTCCTCTCTCTGAGGCCTCGGTACAGCCCTCAGCGCTGATTAAGGAATTGACAGCACTGTTGCCATGGTAACGACTACGTAAGCACTTTCTCCGGCTTAGGACAGCATAGAGTGTTTTAGCTAAGACACAGCCGAAGACAGGTTTACTGTCTTTTGCAGCAGTTGTGAATTTGACGAACTGATTGGCTCGGATGAGAAGTGAGGAATAAAGACACAGAATATATGTTCTAGCCCAGCGTTTCTCAACCTGAGGGGGACGTGCCCCCCGCAGAACGTTTGCAGGGGGGGGGGGGGCGAGAAAAACTATAGAGCAAGTAGTGAAGATGGATTTTTTAAAAACATGCATATTTATTCTCATTTTTACTCAAAAATATATCCATTTTCGCTTAAAATGTTCATTATTAAAGATTAAAAAACTCAATGTATGCTGGAAAATGTGAGGGGAGGGAGCGCCACTGTAAGTTAGCCTTTGTTTGGGGAGGGGGGGCACGACGTTAAAAGGTTGAGAACCGCTGTTCTAGCCCATTCCAATGGAAACAATAGGTTTTTTTTTTTTTTTTTGTCTGGGAAGGTTGAAAGTTTTTAGCCTTATTTGTTACTGTGTCCATGCGTTATTATTTAACATTGGAGTCCCGTTATTATCCAGTTTGCGTCTAGCTTGAAACTTCGTTTAACACATGGAAAGAAGATAATAAAAGACAACCATTAAAGAAAATAGACCGACACCAAAATTGTCCATTCATAAGAAAAAAGCAGGTTCATCTCAGCATGGTCGTAGCTTCCATTCATCATGATATGCACTGTTCTCGTCGCTATGGGACAGTTTTTACTTACAAAAAAATATTTTGTTGGCCGTGTTTAATCGTTGAGATAAAAAGAGTGTTTGGAATGGTACTGGATAGGATGGATTAACCACCATCACACGAGCACGTAAAACACATGAAAGCTCAATCGAGCATTTAAAAAATTCTTTAAAATTTAAGGAGTTGATAAGAAGTGGGAGCTAAATTGCTGACGCATTAAAGGAAAACTCTCGACTTTATATTGCTGAATTTATCAAGAAGGTAAGCCTGAATAGACGCTTCATGCAATTACCCATCTAAGCAGTATTGTTTTTAAGTAAGCAAGAACTGGCATTAAGAGGACATGGCGAGCAAGAAAATTCTTTAAACATGGGGAATTTTAAAGAGCTTTTAAAATTAATGATATCAGAATTAAAACGCCTTTTTATGAGGACATCACTGACTGAATCGCAAGTTCAAAAGAAAAGAGGATTGATTTGACTTAAAAAATAAGCAAGTTTTCTTTTTTTTCTTCTCAAGTTATCATTACAAAAGAAAATTCTCAGGAAACTTCGAATCAGACACGGATTAATGCAATTTTGAGGATAGGAGCGGATGGTTGAAATTTATGTCCATTTTATGGAAGTAAAATAGGATCTTTTACATTTTTATGTAATTTTTTTTTAAATCCTGGGTGAGGGCTTAATCCGCCAGCTTCTTTCGAATTCCGTAACAAAGATTTTCCATTCCTAGGGGGGGTCATATGTTTCCGGCTGCACTAACATTTTTGACCACGGGCCGCCACTGGTACAGCATGATCTCAAAGCTAAACACTTGAAGTGATTTTTCATAGATCAAACTCAGAATAATACTAAGGATGTAAGGATATTTTTAAAAGTTTTTAGCTTTAATTGATTCAATAACAGTTCAATGTCATTTTGGTCCAAAAAATATAAATATGACTGATGCAAAACTAAGAACCACTCACTCTATTGGACTTTACAATATACATTTTGATCAGAACTTTTAAATCAATTACAAAACTCTAGAAATGATTAAATTTCAAAATGTTCATAGCCTATTTTTGCACATTATAAAGATTTTTAATCTCAGTTGTTCAGATATAAGGAGGTAAATTTTATTTTATTAATTTATTTATTGTTCTTGTTGTTTTACAAGAGAAAGAATTTTGTTTATAAAGTGCACATGAGAAAATCAGCAATATACCTCCAGTTCATCAGATTGACGTCGACTAAGTTTGTCAAGCTGATGTCGTAGAGATATGCAGTTGGTTTCTGCATCCACCAGCCATCTCCACACATAGAGCAGTTTGTGATCATCTGGCAGATTGGTATCAAGGCCCTCCTCTCTGAAGCGCTGCAAAATTTCATCCCATTCATCCTCATTCTGAAAAAGTCATGAGAAGATGTTAAAGAAACACCATGCAATTATTAAACTGCTTTTGAAAGAATCCAATCATGTTAGAGATTTTTTTTAAAAATCAGAATGTATCTTCGTTAGCTGCATTAAGCACTTTTACAAATGGTCAGCCCGTAAGAATTGGGAAAGATTCAGAAAAAAATATTAAGTACAAGTATTTTGATATTTTTCCTTCCACTAATGGCATCTTTGTTCATTTTTTTAAGGTGATGTTTGTATTTCAGAATTTTTTCTGAAATTGAGATGTAGGTTAACTGCTCACAGAATGTGTAGCACAGCAGTCAGAGTTGCTTTGATTTTCCCCGACCAGAAAAAAAAACGGGATTTTCGGAAAAGCCCAACTGAGTTTTTACAAAATTACTTTAAAACAAGTTTAATTACATAGCGAATATATTTCTTAAAATCAATACACCAGTTATAAAGTCTGCAAACTTATTTAAATTCATTGGACTTATTACTGCCATTACACAGATTGTCATTACACGAACCTTCTGGGGTTCTTTTTTAGGCCAGGCTGAGAACCACTGATCTAAGAATAATTGAATTCTGCAGTGATTCCTGACTTTTGTCCAAGATTGAGTAATCTCTAGTTAATTAAATATCCTATTCAAATTTGTAGAGCCAGCTTTGCAAAAAAAAAAAAAGTATTTCAAAATTTTAGCAGACGAAATATCTAAATTTCAGAAAATGCAAATTATGCATAATGTCAGTAGCTAGATAGTGGAGAAAAAAAATTAAGATAGTGTATTAATAATTGGAAGAACTTTTTCACATAGAATAACAAGGGAATTGAACGACATTTTTTAAGAAATGCATTTAATTTTGAATCCAGATTTAAATTGTTCATTCCTAGCATCATCCAAAGACCCATACATGGAACCAACACTGGTCACAGAAGGGAAGTCTTCTCAAACACATCTTTTCAATTATAGTAATGAACAGGTTAGCCTTGGTTCAAAGGCAGGTTAAACTAACAACTTAATAAACTTTTCAGTCAGCAATCATTCTCCTTTGGTTTGATGAAATATAACACACAATTTTTGTTTCTAAATACAATATGCGGGCTGTGCCAAAGACATATTCGAGGAACTTTACTTTTGGAGAACTCTTCAGCACAGCACGCATAAGGGTGATTCTCACAAAACTAGTCCCTGCTAGTTTTCGAGCATTTTTTAAATTATTTTTTCAAGTTTTACTAGTCTCACATGGAGATGAAAAAGTACTTTTAAAAAACATAATTTATTGGGTATTCATGATTTCATTTTACATTTTTAGAGTCGTAAAAGATGTTTTTGTCATTTCAATCGCTGTCCTTGTCATTTCTGTACCACGTACATCATTTTTGCCACACCAGAGCTACAGAAAATACTGAAGTAAAGAATGCCAAAGACAAAGAAACAAAAAATCATTAGACATCGAATATATCATTTTGGATCAAAAGAAGTAAAAAGAAAAAATTCTTTCCATTATAAATTTGTGACAGAAATGATGTAAAATCATCCATTTTATTTTGTCCAGTTTTGTGAGAATCACTCATAGGGGGCAGAAATTTGGCACACCTTTCTTTCCTCTGCTTTGTACCAGGCGCAGGTGCCCCATTTACCCTTTTTAGTCTCAGCTCTGAAAAATACAGATTATTCTTGGGAATAATACCATAAGTGGTAGCCAAACCAGATACGCCGCCAAAGTTTATGATAAGTAAACAGTCTTGTCCGCGTTACTAATCGAGAATAGGTATTTAGCAACCCTTGTGCAGAGTTGTGTTGTTATTTCAGGATGTCATTAGAAATTATGTAATTGGTCTAAGAAATTAAATGGAAACCAAATGTTTTTGTAGGAATTATGTGATTGGTTGAAAGAATTTAATTGCAACCGATCTGTTTGAACGTGGCACGACTGGCGATTTAACATTACTTGTTTGTTGTGAAATGCTGTTTGCAGTTTTGGAAAGTTTTTTTTTTTTAAGGAAATAAAATTTATGGTCATTTTTATATTAAACATAGAAAAGTTGTGTGGATCTCAGGTGAATTCATTTTATTTTTAACTTTTTTTTTTTTATAATGGTTTGATGTTAAGTATATAATGGTTTCACATACAGAATTTTTATTGTTTTATAGTTGCTTATTTATATAAAGGTTTTAGTATTTTGTGTTATTTTTTTGTGAATTGGGAAGGCTCAATGGAAACTTTTAGGGTTATAAGAAACATGAAAGATTTTATTCGATGTATGGGATTGCTATTGTACATTTTTGCATATAGAATTAACGTAAATTTGTTAATTTAATGTAAATCAATAGATGAGGGACTTTGAGTTGTTTGTAATGAGTTGATTTTATCCTGATTCTAGCAGTGTAAGTTTTGTGCATTTAGTTAATGTGGATGTGTGTAGTGTTTAGTTTGAGTTTATTTTATTTTTATTGCATTTGAAATATGTATATGTTTTAATAAGGTGTTTAGATAAGTGTTTTATAGTTTTGGGTATTTTGTTGCCTATGTATCTACGTATGTTTATGTCTTGTTTGGCAAGAAAAAAAGTCACCAAGGTTAAACATTGGCGACAGAAAAAGGTCAACAACTCAACCTGCCCCCGCTTAGGATATTATTCTCTTATTCTTCCTCAAAATTCTGCTCTACCACCTTCACCCCTCTCGAAATACTTATCTGGTTACATTCCTGCACATTTACATACATTTTTAAACAAATCAAAAGATTAGCTAGAACGTAATGAAAGTATGACACTTCTAAAACTTATATACTACTGAAAATAAATGCTACACAAAGCACAAAAGATAACAAACTGACATAGCTGCATACAAGACAGGCATTTTAATTTTTTACCAATACATAAGATGCAGAGGCACATGCAAACAGTCACAAGCATAATGAACCAAAACAGATAATATAATCATTAGCATAACTGGGTTGGCATTTTGGTTAGGCAAGGTTATTTAGCTAAGGCAAACCTACACAAGAGATATCTGCTTAGGTGGGGTGCCTTGGGCAAAGGACTTTTGTAAGGGATTAACATTACACACGGAAAACACTGCCCAAAACTCCAGACCAACAAGCACAAATGCAGACCTTTATATTTCCGCCATTTACCCAGAGACTTATTATCGCATAGGCATTTGAGACTTTGCCCAGGGCCCCCAATTTCAAATCTTGTTCTGAAATATTCCTTTATATGTCAAAATTTTATGAAAAGGAAAACATTTTATTAAATTTCATAGATGGGGGACCCCAAATTCATCAATGCCTGGGACCCCTGCTGGTCATAATCGGACCCTGCATTCGCCATGTTAAGTGCTAGGCATTTTGGATATTTGTAGGGTAAACTTTACCCCACCAAGAGAGTTCCATTATCTATTCTTGCACTAGAAAATCCAATTATTTATCCTATCTCTAACCAGTTACACCAATAAATACAATGTATATTGACCCTAAATAACTAGAAGGTTTTACAGTGGAATCCCGATCTATCGTTCCCGCATTCATCGTTTTCCCGTATGGATCGTTTTATTTCTAGGGTCCCTGCACAAACTGTATTCAAATAACGTTAACAAAACCCGCATGTATCGTTCGTCAAAAATTCGCTTTCCCGCGTTCATCGTTGTAAAATGTTTCTTCTGACCGAAATGAAATTGAAGATCAAGTGGATCAATATGGCTTACAAATCTAATTACTTCCTGGTATGATATCTTGGGTTGATGATGGTATAGATGAAGAGTTCTTACATCCAACAGGGATGTGTATAGTGTGAATTGTAGTGATTATATTTCCATTGATTTAGATGTAACAACGTGCGATATCTTAAGAATGGAAGAAATGTGATGCAAAAAATGAAAATAATGGCGAAGAAGCTGAGAATAATATTCATGCCGATGAGACTGAGCCAACTACTTTATCCTACGCAATAACGGTATTTGAAATTGTAGGACTTTTATATACAAACATGAATACAGATAAAAAGACAAAAAAAGTATTGCAAATCTTGAAAATTTTGTTTAATTAAAAGATTAATGAAAAACCCAGTGTAAAATTACTGTTTTTTAAATGTAAGTATCACTTAATTTCTGCACAATTTCAATTTGTTTCTTTTACAGTTTGGTAACAAATTTAGTATTTTTGGTATACTGTATAAATTATGTGTATTCATACATACTGTTTTCTTTGTATTTTGAATTTAACCCACATTTGTCGTTTTTTAATACGCACCCCTTGAAAAACGATAGATCGGGGTTCTACTGTATCTAGAGAAACAATAGAAGAGTTAAGAAAAATCAGGATGTGTGCATAGATGGAGGGGGTGGGGGTTGGGCACTGAAATTTTTAAGTATTAATTTTTTCCATGTGTATCATTTTTGTTTTTGTCTACAACAACGAACTGCACATTCAGCATCATTTTTTAATGTGTATTTTTCCTACTTTGCCAGCATATGTCATTATTTTAGATGATTATGACAAATAAGTTAGTCTTCTGCTTAAACAATCAAAAATATATCCTAAATACAATATACAAATCATTATTACTACAGTAAAATTATGAATAGAAAAAAAAATGCTAATAGACAAATAGAATTCATTGAAGGAAATTTTAATATCAACAAGAAAATGTAAGCGCCTGAAAAAATTGAATATAAATATAGTAAAACATGAAAAATTTGAATACAAATAAAGACAGAATTAAAAGAAAAGATACCTCATCTTCATGAAAGATATCAGGTACTTCATAGTATGACTAATAAAAGAATTGCAAGAAATAACTTTCCCAACCAAATAAGAATACATATTTCATACATACAAGAAAAACTAAAAAAAAAATAAAATAAAATAAAAAAGCTAAATCAGAGTTGGTAAGTTCTTTTGCCAAAAAAAATACTATAGTCAATACTGACCTGAAAAAAATTTGAAAAGATTTAAAAGGCTAACAGAAAAAAAAAAAAAAAAAGATTCTATGAGACTATTAAGAGAGTCTAGCCATCGCATACTTAAAAAATAATTGCCTAACCAAGAATAATATTTTAAGTATCTGCTTATAAAATGGGTCCAGTTTAAACTATTCCTTTCAGTATATAAATCTGCTAAATTATTTTAATAATGTTTCCTTAGCTAATTAGGTACTTACGTATTATACCGGCGGTCCGCCAAGACCAGCAATTTTTCGCCACGATAAATGCCGCTAATTAAATAAAAATTATAATCACAGGTTATTATTCAATAGACTGTCTTAGTATACAGTTAAGAATGTTTCAGTTTTTTGTTTTCTAGCTTGCAATTCTACCCCCCTTCCCCGAATTTTTGCAACTATCTTGATGAAATACATTTTAGCAAGCAAACTAACCAATACTGAGCTAGATATCACAAGAAAAACAGACAATAATTGAAAAATTACAATTAAGCTACTTGGGTAAAAACATCGCTTAGATACAAATAAATTCCATTTTTAAAAATAAATATGCAAAACTTCCTGATATCACAGGCAATTCTGCTTAGAGTTCAATGCTAATTTTAATTCGAAATAAAAAACACAAAGATATCTGAATACATGGTCGTGTTTATATACAACGGGGCAATTTTATAAATATAGTACATTAAAAATTTAAATTAAGGGTTATTAAATAATTAACGTAATTAATTTCTTTTGTACGTAAACGATTATCCGCGGGCACCCAGTTTTCTATAAGCATGACAGTAAAGTTTTATAAAGCAAATTTTATTTATTCGTTAAAATAAGCGATTAGAATGTCAGTCGTAATACAGCGTTTTAGAACACTTAAATCTCATTTATATAACTTTAAACTAGTACGGCACTAAAAACAACAAAACGGGAAGTTCCAGGACGAAAATTTACTATTGAATGTATAGAATCCTACAATTCCATAGAATTATGGCTCGTTTTTCTGTAGACTTACTAGAATCGCTTTCGTAGGAGTAGAAACCTAATCCACCATCAGTAGTGTATGATCCCTCCCCCCTTGTCGAAATATTTGTAATATTAAGTCCATAATATTTAATTTTTAGCATAAAGATTACTCCTTTTAACACAAGATTACGTCCATAACTCCCGCCTTGAAAAAAAGTCTGCGTACGCCACTGTACACAATAACGTTAGTTTTAAGGGATAACAAATCGATTTTGATAAAAGAAGCATTAAAAATCCTCCCCCCACCAGTCAAACAAATGTAGATACAAACTAAACGGAAAACGAAAACAAGAACTAAGAGAGACATAAGCAAAACACCCACCATATTCTTGTATGATAATCCCGCTTTCACGTTTTCTCTCCTCTCACCATCATTCGAAACAGCCGGTCCATCGCACTGCTGGTTACCCGTTGTTTTGGCGGAACAAGAGAACGGCAAAAAGCACTACAACAATAGCAGCGGTGGTGGTAATAAAAAAAACGTTCGAATCCCTCTTTCTCTTCAGCATCCACATGGTGGTTTCGAATTCGCCGAACAAGAACGGCCGACAGATGTGCAGGGAAAAAAACCCATTGCAGCAGCTAGCAGTACGACAGCAATCCGCTGTGCATTAATGAACGTTCTGTAACCACTCTACTCCACTCCTTCCTCGTCTGCAGTCAGCGCGCGCACTGGGAAACGGGGGGAACACTGACGACCGCGCACGATGAAGGACCGATTCCGAATGCGCTCGCTCTCTTCTTTTCTTCTCGGGATGGCTAGTCAAGATCGATTAGTTATAGCTATAAGCTCTTCTTTTATTTTTATTTTTTCCCCCTCGCTCTTTAGTTTTTCGCAATTTCATACCAGCTCTCTTACTCCAGCCGCGGTAAAAAAACCTTCGTTATGAAATTTGAAGGACACAACGTATTGCGTTATTTATTTATTTATTTATTTTTTTTATAGATCGATGAGGTCGTTTGGTTTTTATAGATCGGAAAACACGGGTTGATCGAACGATGACACTGGAACGGGAAATAAACATTTAATCTACGAAAGGAATAACACAGCAAATTAAAGAAAAAGAACGAAAATTTGAAACACTCGTTAATTAATTTTAAATACGCACTAAAGTGCAATATTAGAGGAGCGCCGGATATCAGCATCCGCGGACATTTGAAGAAAAAAAATCCGTATCCGTCTGAGCAAAAATCAAGGAGGGCAAAAATACATTATCCGGATCTGATTTCCTTTTTTGCTGATCTTCCACGGATCATTCGGTTTTTTGTGCAGGGGCGTAGGCAGCCATCCCCCGAAATGAGTAAACATAAGAGATGGAAAAAATTACGTATTCGTGGACACATTTGACAGCTTCCCTTGAGAAATTTGAGGTTCAAATATGGACTTTAACCAGACTTTCTTTTTTTTTTTTTTTTTTTCGCTGGGGTATGTTTTTTCAACTGGAAAGAGTTTTTAACTCGATTTCTTAAGTTCCTTTTTTTATTTGTTTCATTCTTTATTTTTTAAATTCATATTCATACGCAAATTCTTTTAGGCAACATAAAAATGGTGCCCCACCCACCCATCCACCCCTTTTTTTAAAGTCATTTCCATTTTTAATAAGTTATATCGGATTTCAGTTTGAGTTCTCAGTCCCTCCCGAAAAAAAAAAAAATCCAGGCTACGGTAGTGTTTTTCGAGATTAGTCAAAGAAATGAAATAATCAAATTATTCCATTATATTAATCATTTTTTATTTTTGTTGTTTTTTTTAAAGTGGTGAAAGCATCATTTATCTAGTGTAAATATATTTTTTTAGGAAAGGGGAACGCGACCCCTGCGCCTTCCCCCTGGATCCGCCTTTGCTATTGGCGCAACTTGGTATGTTTTTTGAATACTTCTGCAAGGTGAACTTCATCTACCCCCTGCCCCCAAGACTCGCAAAATTCTATTAAACGTGGCAAAATCTGATACCCAGTTGCAGTGGCGTAGCTATGGAGAGAGGGTTATCCCCCCCTCCCCCCCTAAAAAAAATTCCCGCATGCGGAATTTTTCTGTCATACAAAATGTTTTTTCGCCACACGCACACAACATATATATACATAGACGTGAGTTGCAGTAGTCGTAACCCCCCCCCCCATGAAGGCCGAAGTCACAATGCCACTGCCTAGTTGGCAAACTTGGGGGGGGGGGAATTTTAACGAAAACTATAATTTACCTTAAATTTCTGGTAGACTTAGCAAGCTTACGCAAACCCAGTAGGCAAAAGTAAGAAGTTGGTAAGATAATTGATAAAAAAAAAAGTAAATAAGTTGGTAAAAACCGATATTTGACTTGGCAGTTTATCGATAATCCCCCTTCCCCCTAAAAAAGTCTCAGCAATGGCTCTAGTTCCATAAAACACTTCTTTATTGGGAATGACCCCTTTATTATGTAAAACCGCCTGCTAAATCTGTCTCCCAATCATCGCTTTTATAAACAATGGCACTGGGAAGCGGGCGGTCAGCCTCACCCCCACCCCTAGCCCCCCTCATCCCAAAGAGGCTGGTCAGTTTCGTTACGAATAGGGTCTGTTTATCTGTCTGAAAACTGGGGCCCGATGGTCCGTCAAGTTTCTGTACTTTTTTCGTACAGAAAAAGTCTTGTATCATCTTTATCCATCCATCATCCTATATCATCAAGTCCAGTATCATCCTGTATCAAGGGAAATACAAGCTAGAATCACACAGAAAGACCACAACACAAAGCTTCGACGGAATTGAACAAGAACATAACGATTGCCAGAATTAAAATTAATCTAACAATCAGTCTTGTTAGCATGAAAATTATGAAATAATGTGTAACAAGTAAAATTTCTGAACAACAAAAATTTTAAAAAAGCAAAAATTACATTACAAAAAAAAATATACCACGGAAGATTGCGAAAGTACCATTTTACCAAGAATTATCAATTTGAAGTGCAGAAGCCTAGAACATTATCAAATAAAAAGCAATAAAAAATGATTATCTCTCATTAATTTTAAATGCGATTAAAAAAATATAAAACAAAAAAGAATTAGAATTTTTTTAGTAAAAATTTCGGAGGAGAGGCCTTACATTCAGGTGGGGGGGGAGAGGCTAAGGTCGGCCCTAATGGAAAATCAACTCCTGGAAGGGAGGGGGGCTCGAAAACTGAACCTAGCTTGTCGATATCTTCCATATTTGACAAGAAACTGGCAAACTATGCAGCTTATTACAAAGGAGAAGTCTAGTTAGAATATGCCTGACGAAGATTGTAAAACAATTTCAGCAGGCAGTTTTAATATGGGTTTCGATTCCAAAGCAGTGCTTTATGGAACGAGGAAGACAAATATGTTAAACTCATAGATTAGGCTACAGTTTCCAAGCAGTATTCATAAAGGTGAAGTTTACTTAGAATGTACCAGACAAGATTGTGAAACAGTTTTAGTGGGAAATTTTACTACGGATTTCAACTATAAAGAAGTGTTTTATGGAACACTTCTTTATAGTTGATCCCTCTTTTGACGACAGCTGGCTGTGCGCGAGCACAGCCAGCTGTCGTCAAAAAAGGGGACTCTAGATCTGTGGCACGCGATGAACGTTTCGATCGTCCGCCATCTTGCTGGTAGTTAAGTCGAGCGATGGCAACGGCTGCCCTTTTTTCAGCATTGGGCAATCTATCCAGCTGTTCTCGCGTCCTTCCATTTTCGGCAGATGCCAGTGCTGTTAAAAAGAATCGAGACCATTTTTTTCACGGGAAAGGACGTGCTCAAAAGTAAAGGATTCTCATGGAGCTATGTCGCCCGCAACTATTTTTATAGAAATCCAATGTATTCTTCGTGACTGGCAACTATCAAAACGTCAGAGTTTGGTGATCCCAGAGCGGGATCACTGCGCCTCAAAGGGTTAATATGTAGCATTTTAGTGCGTATTTAAAATAGGAATGTGTTTCAGTATTTTTTTAACTGCAAGTAATGAAAAAATGTAAAATAAACAAAAACAAAATAATTTTATTACTTATGGGACTGTCCCAATAACATTTTAGCAACCCGCTGTATACCATCAAACTTACACACCGCATTCAACATATCTTTAAAAAAAAATAATAATAAAAAAGAAGTTCGGAAATCCTTGAAGGGGATTAAGTAAAATTTTGGTCGGGAAACTAACAAACTCGTAAGCTCCAGCTTATACAGTTTAAACACCATCATTTAAAACCATTAAACTTTTAAGTAGGCATCGTGCGTTAGACGATAAATCCGACGTTTTAAGCGATCCTAACGAAAGCCTTCGAAAGATTTCGGATATCTTGGATCAAGAAACTCATTAACTAGAAAAACATTAACGCATGGTTATGAAATTATGTATAATTTTGTGTTCTTGTTGGTGCTCAAATGCATAGTTTTCATAAATCCTTTTACCTCGTTTGGCAGGCCTGGTTGCCGAGTGTGTGTAAATGAACCAGAAAACGTGCTAAGTCTCCCAAGCATCATCTGAATAACTCCCGGTGTTGATTGGGCTTGGACTAGAGTGAGAATTTCCTCTGGTGACCACAGATGACTTCACACCAGTGAGAATGGTAAATAATCAGTTTTAACCCTTTGAGGTGCAACCCGTTCCCAATGCTGAAAAAATCTGATGTGTACAACACATGACTTCCTTGCACGTCTAATAAATCAAAAATATTTTCGACGAACTTTCTATAAACTTATTTGTTTGAAAGAGATAAAATATCAGTAATAGTAAGGTTTAGCGATTTCTAGCCCAATATTTCGATATCGCCAAGCTGAGTTCAATTTGAAAGATTTCCTTCTGACACTTTATTTGGCAATATTTCACCAAAAGCCGACAAGCTTGAGATAGTTTGCGAGATTTTGGGCATAGCCAAAGTAGTCATTGACCACAGACTTTCAATGAATTGAATGCATCCATACACCTCAATGTATTTAAAGTCATTTGGCTCACCTTGTAAATAAATTCCCAGTCGATTGCTGTCAAAAAAGATATTGAAAACAGTTAGATATTACAATAGTTCTCAATACAAAAGTTCAAAATTCTACGGGTTAAAGATTTAGAGTTACACAAAATACGAAATAATTTCTGGCGCCTAATTTGGCGATATTTCAGCGAAACTCGTCAACGTCGACGAAACATGGCGAGATTTTAAGCATGGACCAAACAATGACAGATTATCGCCAAATTTGGCGATATTTTGCCAAAACTCGCCAAGAACGATGACAAACGGCGATACTTTGGGCATGGACCAAATGCCCGACTATCGCCAAATTTGGCGATATTTCGCAAAACTCTCCAAGGTCGACGACAGACGGCGAGTTTGGGCATGGACCAAACAATGACTGTCTACAGTTGTATTATATTGAATATGTCCATAGACATTAAAGTAATGAAATTCTTTTCGGTGGTCCTGTAAATGAACTCTCTAGTACATTGGAACCAAAAATCGAGATGCACAACTAGATGTTACAACAATCTTATATATGAAATTTCATAATAGTTTTTGAGATTTGAGAGTTAAATACGCACACACGTACATCAAAAGTCGCCAAGCTTGGCGACTTTTGGCGTAGTTCTTGAGGCCTGCTAGTGACGGTGGTCGGACCATTACCTAAGTTATATGGTAGGACGGTATTGTTCTTGAAATGGATGAATGCCCCTAAAATTGCCATTGACCGTAATGTATTGGAAATCTTTTGAGTGTTACTGTAACAGCACTATAAATGATAAAGACACTTTTTTTAATGGAGAAACTCATTTTGTAACTCTTAACAGCATATCACATCTGAGTCGTTTGAAATAGCCCAATACCACTAAAATACGCTGTAATGAATTTCGGCCCATAGAGCGTAATGTATTTCGAATCTTTTGGGCGGTCCTGTAGATAAACTATCCAGTCGAATGGAACCGAAAGGGGAGGTGCACAACTAGATGTTACAGCAATCCTAAATATAAAGTTTCAACATTCTGCGACCAATAGTTTTTGAGATATGCGAGTTACATACATACGTACGTACGGACGGCATGGAAAAACTGGCCACAATAAACTCGCCGCTGGTCAAAATGAGTTGCAGACGCGTTAATAGGATCGTGCATGCTAGCTTACGATGATATGCATCGAAAAAATTCTTAAAATTAAATTTAGAGTTAGTCAAAATCGGTTTTTTCGTCGAAATTTGGCCCCCAAAATTTTTCGGGATCACATTACTTCCTTATACTACGTACAAGGAAGTAAAAAGGGCGGCAGTTGCCATCGCTCGACTTAACTACCAGCAAGAGGGTGGACGATCGAAACGTTCATCGCGTGCCACAGATCTAGAGACCCCTTTTTTGACGACAGCTGGCTGTGGCGGCACAACCAGCTGTCGTCAAAAAAGGAGTCTCTAGATCTTGGGCACGCGATGAACGTTTCGATCGTCCGCCCTCTTGCTGGTCGTTCAGTCGAGCGATGGCAACGGCTGCCCTTTCTTCAGCATGGGGCAATCTATCCAGCTGTTCTCGCATTCTTCCATTTTTCAGCAGATGTCAGTGCTGTTAAAAAGAATCGTGACCCTTTTTTTACGGGAAATGACGTGCTAAAAAGTAAAGGATTCTCGTGGAGCTATGTCACCCGCAGCTATTTTTATAGAAATCAAATCGATTCTTCGTGACTGGCAACAGTCGAAACGTCAAAGTTGGGTGTTCCCAGAGCGGGAACACTGCGCGTTAAAGGGTTAAACATCTTTCAAGCAATTATACTTGACGTTATCCGATTGAAGGGTCATAAGAAAAACCAACGGGTACTCTTTAAAATGGACAACCCTGTAGGTGAGGACACATTTCTGTATTGGAGAAAAATTCACAGCGATATATATTATCCTAGAATACAAGAAAACCTACCACGCTAAATCACAGTTGAGTAAAATATTGCTAGGTTCGAACTTCTAGTAATGTGTGTGTTTGTGGGGGGGGGGACATTATGTGCTTCTGCAACGGTGATGCCATCCTTAGCTGCATTTATAGCTATTTACGGAAAGTTATACCGGGTGATTCATAACAGATGTTAAAGCGATAATCTTTTAAATTGTAAGTGATCGAAAGATACTCTCAATTAGAAAAGTTGAAATACGAAAATCAAATCAAAATACGAAACTTAATTTTTATACGGTCCCTCCTTTCCTGTTTACTATACAGGGAAACTTCTCGAAAACGACCACTCTCCGTGCCGCGAAACGGGTGGAATTTTCCGCCGGTGGTTCACGAAATCGTCGGTTGTTAGCTACCAACTGGGCAGAACCAGTTGTTTGGTTACCGACTGCGATAACAACTCCGGAGGGAAACGGGAGGTCTTTTAGCCAATCACATGAAACCCTTGACGCTCCTCCTTAAAACTCCACCTCAAGGCGGGGCAAAGTTAACGACTGCGAAAAATTAACGACGAGCGGAGAATCGGTCGTTAAGAGAGTGGGTCGCTCAGAGATGTATAAACATTTGATAACCAGAAAAACGCTAAAATATGTGGCATGTGTTAATGTTTTTGGAACTGTATACTAATAATGCATATTAATGCATATAGTAACTATACAAAAGTATTTTTATAAATATTTAAAATTTTCGGACTATTTTTTTCCTCCGACAGTGCTTCCAATCTCCATTTTATTTTTTACATCTGACAAAAAAGCAATCATTCTGATATTGTACATGATTTCTGAATTTTCCATAGTAAAATCTATTTCTATTGAAGTCTCCTGGACTGTATTTGTAAATTCGTGCCCTACCAGTGGCCGAGCGCATATGTGCTTTGAACTGGGAGACGGAAGGTGACTGGTTCTAAACCAGGTCGCGCTTGCCTGACTTAACCGTTCGGTGCTTTCCGTGGTTTCCTCCGTAACTGAGCGTCAATACGGGCAGAGCCGGCCCAAGGGGGGTGCGAATGTAGGCGATCGCCTAAGGCCCCGCGCTTATAGAGGCCCTGCTCTTGGGCCATTTTATTGCTATCTCATAAGACATGATAGAGAAGAGGCCCCGCTCTTGCGCTTCGCCTGGGGCCCCGCACGCCCCTCGGGCCGTCTCTGATACGGGTTAGGACCCCTTAAAATGACCCCCCCACGGAAGGCACCTGGCCTTAAGCCCACGCGTAGCAAACTGGCCGTAACCCCTCAGCAGTTCAGTTGTAAGTTCGGACTGTTCAATCCCATTATCAGATGGCCTTTCCTCATCAGACTCTGAATTAGTGCATGAAAAGAGCATAAAAAACAAACACACAACTCACACCATAAACATCGTTAATGCAAAAACGTAATAAAATCGAAACACCTAATATCCCATTCTTTTACAGTATTACGAACAAGGTCAGAAAGTTTTCCAAGTTAGTAATGTGGTCAGGCCCTGATTACCGACTGGGCAGCCCATAAGGCTCGGGCCAAAAACAAATTGGGGGACCTCAAAATTGCAGTACTTGTTATTTAAAAAATATATATACTATTCTAATTTTAAAAAATCATGCCAAATTTGACAAGTTTATATGTTATTGACAAAAAGTTATTGTATTTTCTTTTATACATATATAAGCATACCTACAAATACAACGCATATTTAACTATAAATGACTTCGGGAATATGTCATACGTCGAGTTTAGATTTGAGAAAAGTCATTTAATCAGCCTTATTTATGGTCCTTTTTTTGTTTTTCTCTCTGCTTAATTAAATAATATGTGTTGAAACCATTGATATCAGTTAAGTGAAGCCAATTGTATATTTTTTAATGATTCTTGTGGAATGAAAATAGGAGAATGTTGGGGAAGGAAGGGGGCCTCGAAATGATAGCGGGCCTACAGTACCGGAAAAAGTTAACGGTGTAGTTCGAAAAAAACGATGTGATTTTGGTACATAAATACAAATAAACTTAGTATGTCGTGAACTTCAAAATTTTTAGAATTCCTCTTTGTAAGCTGTAATATATACACTGCAATAAGCGACAACCCAATATCAGTTGCGAAATTTTTAGAAAAAAGTTTCTTAAAAATCGAAAATTTAGTAGGATGTGTCATTTTTCGAAAATTCTGGGCTGTGCAGTTCCAAGTTAAAGATTTTTTTTTTTTTTTTTTTTTTAAGTCGCATAAAAGACACCGTTGTTTCATTTATTACGGTGGATAATACAGTTTATAAAGAATTATCCTGAATTCTTTCGACTCCCTGGGACAATTAGTTTACTTTAATTTATGTACCTAGACCTTGCGGGAGATTTATTTTCTTCAAACTACACCCTTAACCAGGCCCTGAATGTGGTGTTTTGTTCACTTTACTCCCTGAAAAAAAGCAAGAAAATTTCCGGATAGGGAAATGGGATAGTTCGCTTATAGAGGGTTATGGACTTTTCTAGAGGACTTTTTGCACTAAGTAGATAGGGTAAAAAATAGGTGACTTCTGTCTCTCTATCTTGTTCTCTTGGTGTTTGGGGGCTTAGGCACTTCTGCTTTACAGCATTTTGTACCAATCCCAAACCAGATTAAATAGCGGCAGTACCTGCCAAGGGTGTTCATTTCTACCAGACTCCCGAACAGTTCATTTCTACCCCATTCAGTAGTCGACAGATGGCAGCACGACAGATCATAAGCCGGGGGGGGGGGCTTTTCGATTTTGAAGCAAATACCAAGTAGCAGAAGACCCCAAGGCTTAGTTTTGCCACCCCCATAGGTATCGTTTTGTACGGAAGCTTGGAAAATATTGCGCCCACGACGTATTTAACGTGCCCCAGTCGCCGTGAGCAAGCATGGTGGTTTGTGGTTGGTCTCAGGATCGAACTCGCGACCTTTCGGCTGCGAGATCGACGCCTCTCTCAACTGGGCTACCGCTGCCCCAATCGGTGCCTTAAAAATGGGTCGTTGGAGGAGGTGGTAGCTTAAGAGAGGGGGTCGCTCCTAGAAGTGCCACTATAGTAGTAAAACTAAAAGGAATGTTCATTAACCCTACGCATAGTGCGGAATCGATAGGCACCCATGGGGAGCCATGACTAGAGCAGTGCTTAGTCCCATTCAAACAATAAAAACTCCCTGATAGCTTTGTGCTGAAAGTGCGTTCAGCAGACTGGTTATTTGCCATCAGTTGACGAGATAAATTATTTGGAGGCGTAATGACGCCATTATGGTAATTTCTAGAATAAGAAAGCCCTATTTTGTTGGTAATTCTAATAGGATATAATTATCGATTAATACAAGGGGTGGGCAAAACTTGGCGCATGGCATCCAACAACTTCTGATTACTTAATGTTTTCAGTCATAAAGATTTTTAGTGCAATTTTGTTCACGGAAATATTTGATTTCTTACAATTTATGACACTACATCAAAAGGAAGCACGCTCCGAAAATCGAATATTCTCTGATCTCCTACCAAATATCGGAAAAATTAATGCTAGAATCCTTCCTCAGAACAACAATTTCGATTTTACGTGACACGTTATTGTTTTACCTCCCCTAAACTAAAGCTGTATTTAAATTTCCCAACTCTGAACGTAGGTAAAAAAAGCTCCTTCAGTTGTATGGCGTATCTGAACATAACCCTGAAAAAAATTGGCCCATGATATGCCAAATGTTGGCCACCCCTCGATTATACACAGGGGCGACCCGACACGATAAGCACTGCATCGGGGCGCCATCTTCGAAGGAGCGCAATTTTAAACTCGAAAACTGAAAAACTTGATCTCTAGAGCATAAAAAGGGGCGCCTTTCTATATTTGCAAGGAGCGATTCGTACCCTTAGGGCCGACCCCGATTACATGCATGCGTAAGTCGCCAAAAAATGAAAAGTCTCCAGGCAAGGGCGGCCCCTGCAAACGCGAAAAACGCCCCCCTTTAATGCACTAGATCAAGTTTTTCTCAATTTTTGAGTTTGAAATGGCGCCCCGATGCGATGCTTACCGTGTCAGGCCGCCCCTGTCTCCATGGGTAACAAAAATACAAGATTTTCCTAAACGTATACCGTTTATAAACGAAAAGGCACCAAAAAATTAAAAATTCACACTTACCCTAGAAAAAATATCCCAGAGAGAGTTTAGCCTTCTTTTACGTTTCCATAACACCATCGTCCGCTTATTGCGCAGGCACCGAAATTAATACACCGTAAAGTTCGCAATGCTTCATTACACATCCGACGCCGACAAAAAACGAAGCCACAATGAAGAAAATAAATGTTACGTAAGAAACACAACCAGGAGAAGAATGGGAAATTTCACTTTTCGCTAAAATCAGGATGAGTCACACTTCAACTCCGGCAAAAAGCACACACTCGTGTCTTATCAACAAGTTGTTCCAAAAGTCGTGCGCGTTTTATGAAGAAAAAAAGAATAATAATAATCGTTTTCCCTTCCCGGGTTCCAAGTTCACACGTCCTGCCACTTCGCCATTTCGCGAGATAAGTGAGTGCTGCGGGATAAGAAATTAAAATGGAAGTTTGGAAAGAGAGAGTGAAACTGAATTATTCTTTCTCTTCGATTCGATGCTGGCCAACTGCGTGTGAGTTTTGCGTTTATGAAGCAAGAAGTGGAGTTCTTTATTTTTCTTGCCGGAAAAAATGACTTTGTGGCTCGCTCGAACGCGTTTTAATATGTTGATTTCTGGTTGTTCAGTGTTTACTTTACTTGCAAGGTAAAGTTTCGGGCTCCTGTTAATGTAGTGTCCTATTGATTCAATGTGTCGTTATTTCATGCAATAATAAATAATGAAGTAAATGCAGCGATGGTAGTTAGAAACAACATTTAACCTCTCCGTTCCTGGACCTTTTTCTTTCCACTGTTAGAACCACTGGTTCTCAACCTTTTAACGTCACGCTCCCTCGAACAAAGGCTAACTTGCGGTGGCGTGCCCCCCCCCCCGCTCACATTTTTCAGCAAACATTCAGTTTTCTAATCTTTAACAGTGAACATTGAGTCGAATTTTCTACAAAATAATGGTATCAGTAAAGTTTGAATGAACACTTTAGGCGAAAATGTATATATTTTTGAGTAAAAATGAGAATAAATAAGATGATTTTTTAAAAAACATGCATCACTACTTGCTCTTTGGTTTTTCTCTCCCCCCCCCCCCCCTGCAAACGCTCTGCGCCCCACAGGTTGAGAAACGCTAGTTAAAACGATTCAGAACTACAAAAGTCTTACATTTTTTGCAGTTCTGAATGGACGGACGTACATATGCGTCGATACTTAATTTTGAATAAACGATTTTAACACACGTGAATGCGTAAATCCTACACCCCGATACACAGATTTTGTTTGTCAATAGAAAGAATACTTGAATGTTATTAAAATTACCGAAGATGATTTTTTTTTTTTTTTTTCACCGAAAATCGTACAACTGAAAAGAGCTTGTAGGACATTATTTACCTTTAAAAAGTGTCTTGACAGTATTCCGTTTTGCGTGCTGAAAGCGTTTTACTACTGACACAGAAATTGAGAATGGGACTTTTTTTCCGAAAAATTATTTGAAAATACTCTTTTCCACTTGTCTTTTGTAAGTGCAATAAGTTTTTTAAAAAATAATTATGAGCTTGCTGTTTACTTTGAGATGTGATTTTTTTGTCAAAGGTAACGAGGTTAAAAGACTTTTTTTGTTTTCCCCAAGGTCTCGCAAAATTACGTGAACAGTGATATGCACCTTTCTTGGTCGCTGTCCGCAAAATTTCGCCAAAACAGGCGACAATACATCGCCAAATTTGGCGCAGAAGTGACTGACATGTTGGAAAGTGTTTGTTAACAGATACGTTATGTCATGATTTACCTTTCTTGTTCAGGATGCTCATTTTGAAACGTGAACGTCTTTTAAAAAAGCTTTGAAAATAAACCCATAATATTATGAACACTCGAAATAATGAATGCTTCGGCACCTGCAGGCCAGGATTGGCTCCTTTGGAAGCCCTCGGCTAGATTGAAAAGGGGGGGGGGGGCGTACTGAGGAATGTTGTGGGAATATAATATTAGAATAGGTAATATTTGAAAATTATATAGGCTTACGCGTGTCTAAAAACCGCACCTTACTATTTTAGAACTTTTGGGGGCCCCCTTTTGTCCAGGGACCCCAACTTCAAATGTTGTTCTGAAATATTCTTTTTTATATCAAAATTTTATGAAAAATAAAACGAATTTCGTAGATGCGGGCCCCCAAATTCATCAATGCCCGGGGCCCCTGCTGGTCATAATCTGTCCCTGAGTATATCCATTTTTGTGGGCCTGTCCGGGCAACGCCCCCTAGAGAGGAAAGCTGCGGCACTGACTTGTGACGTCACACCGAGTAGGTAAAGCAAAGCGTTTCCATTGGGTTTCTCCTCTATCCCGCTGCGCGGGGGGAGAGGAGGAACCCAATGGAAACGCTTTGCTTTACCTACTCGGTGTGACGTCACAAGTCAGCGCCGCGGCTTTCCTCTCTAGGGGGCGTTGGTCCGGGGCCCTCGACAATGGTCCAGCATGACCATTCCGGGCCTGCTCATCTAATACACTATGCGGTAACACTAACAGTCAAGCTGTGTGTATGTCCCATGCAACCCATTTCGGAAAACATCCATAAGCACAAAAATGGGCCAAGGAGTTACGTGTCTGGGAAAATGCTGCTAAAATTCCGCATGTTTATCATTTCTTCCCGACTGTGTTTCGCAGCTACTACAGGTTCATGGTTTATAACAGTTCACTGTGCAATTTGTGAAGAGAGGGAGGGCATTCTAAATATTTTCGAGTCTCCAATTAAATTCTTAAATTTGCTTGATTTCTTAAAAGAACAGAATTAACACGTATCGATGTGGGTGAGGAAGGTCATCACCCCCATTCATCAATAAATATTTCACACATTTCTAACGCAGACATTTTAGGTAGATTTGACCATACAGATAAATGGGCGAAAAATCGTATGTGCATCCAAATAACATTAATTTATATTTTAAAAATCTAAAATAAGAGTATATTTTTAATTTTTAAGTATTGGAGATTTCAAGAAAGGAATGCTAAGGAAAAGATAGTCATTTGGGAGAAGGATGAGAAAAGATTGAAATTTCAGTCTGCCTTTATCAATAAACATTGAAGACCACAAATCGGGGTGTTTCTTTGGAACTATCGGATTTTCAGAATAAATCGAAAAATATCGGAGAAACTCGGCGAAAATCTGAGCACTTGGCAATTGTTCAGAAGTGACTGACGTGCTGGAAATTGTTTTTTAATCGATGCGGTAGTCATGATTTACCTTCCTTACTTCAGCCTTAGAATGGATAGGTAGGGAGGGAGTGGGTCTAAGAAAGAGTTCCTATCGTAAATTATCGCTTTGATGGCAATAATAAGCAGAGGCATCTTTTCTTTTGATGAATCTGGCTTGTCAGAAATGTCTTCCGTCGTTTGTGAGAGAAAGAGGGGGGGGGGGGGGAGAGGACATGCTTCTCTCATAATTAGTATCCATTATTCATGCGGAACGTTGTCCAAATTGTTTAGGCTGGGACAGCTATTTCCTCCGATACTTTTTACAGCAGAAATATTCCTTCCTACAGGTAAAAGACATTAGGCATCCAAAAACTGTCATAATAGTGGTACTAGTCTAGGAGCACGGGAGCCCATAGGACTGTTTGTAGAGGGAGGGGGGCAAATCAGGGGTCCTGGCCAGAAAAAGATTATATTTCAGTGTTAAACCACTTCTAAAGTTATACGGTCACGTAAATCATTACGGTAATATATATTTTTATTGCGAGTTAAGGGGGAGGGGTGGTATTGGCCTCCTTCCTGTCCATACATAGGAAATCTTGCTTTCTGATTTGAGATTATATGTCACATCCCCTACATCCTTTAAAACTGTCCACAAGCTTGAAAAGTGCTTATTATGTGATTTCGGTTTGTCTGTCAGTCCGTCCATCCGTCTTTCCATTACCTTGCCGTAAATATACATAGGTCATTGCTGGTATGGACTGTACCATGTACGCTATTGATAACGGCGTACAAAGCATTTGCAGTTTTTTAATTCCAATACATTACATTGTATGGGTAGTCACTCTTTTAAACGTATTTTAGATATGTCTATTTATCTAAAAGAAAGCAAAATTGACATATGCTGCCAGAGATCACAGAATAATGCCCTCCCATCGAAAATAAGAGTATTTCGTATTTATAGTTCTTTCCCAAGAGCACTCAAAATAGTGCCAATACTAATACAATTATTACTGTAGTACTACCAATACAATAATTACTGTACAAAGGCTGTTTAGAGACATTCATAAATTTCAAGCACAACACATCAGTGTATAGAAGTTTACATCTACTGTTCTTTTACCGAGCTTCTCAAAATTACGTCAATCGTAATACAGTTCTTTTTTTTTATGTTATGTCCGAAATCTCGCCAACTTTACCGTCAAATTTGGCGCAAAAGGAACAGTTTCCGTAGGAATTGATTTCATAACGCATGCGTTTGGCACGATTTGTCTTTTCAGTCTTTTAAATTTAATTTAATCATCTTGCAGTTCCCCAGAATCCTCTCTTGCCGTATTAAAATTTTCATTTTTCGACTCTGTATCAGAAAAGGAACGAAAACCGCCTTTCTGAACAGTAGACTAGACAATAACCTTTTATCTACTGAAGGTAGTTGAAGTACCATAAAAATAAAATTGCTTTTAAAAAATTCCATTAATTCATCGTGTGATCATTTCTTTAAAAAAAAAAAAATCACTATCCTTCACTGAATCAGTTCACATCGCTGCTGCAGGTTCTATCAAAGCAAGATTATTTTAAATGAAAGTCATTCCGCTCACTGTCTAATCATGTCAAACCACAGAGAAAAAAAATCTGGAGTGACTCCACTCGACTTTCCGAACACTTACGATTAAGATCATGACCAAGCACTTAAATAAATTTTAATCGATGAATCATTCAAACATATATACCAAATTGAAACTCAATCGAATGCACCGTTTAAACGCTTGCGCACTTTCAAGAATTTCTCCCCATATGCCATAACATAAAAGAAAGTTTTGTCGTAGCCCTGTAGGAGAACTATAAGTCCTATACACACCAAAATCAATACCGGTCTTAGGATGGTGGTTTATAACATGTATACCGAATTTGAGCTCAATCGAATGTATCGTTTAAACGCTAGCGCACTTTCAAGAAATTCCCCCCATAGGCCATAATGTAAAAGAAATCTTTGTCGTAGCCCTGTAGAAAAACTATAAGTCCTATACACACCCAAATCAATACCGGTCTTGCGACGGTGGTTTATGACATATATATCCAATTTGAGCTCTATCGAATGCTCCGTTCAGGAGCTATCGTGTTCACTCACATACACACAAACACACATACATACATACATCTCGTAAAAATAGAATAAATGGATTCAGAAGCCCTCAAAACGTGTAAAAACACCAAAATCTCGAAGTCGAATTTTTTCATGATTACAATACTTTCCTTACATGGTACATGTTCGGAAAGTAAAAATATGAGCATTGTTGAAGTTTCTGACGTCAGTTTTACGATTAAAGGAATTAGATTTCCCAAAAGTATGTCAATCAAAGCATTGCTCGACTTCTTCAGTTTTGTTTATACCCTTTTGAAAAAAAATCATTAATAATTAAATAACAAATTAAAACATTAAATTAAATAACAAAAAGCACTCAAAATACTGGTGTTTAAAAGACGGAACAGTTAAGTCCTTTTAAAATAACTCATACAAAAAGTGCTTATCTGTCAGGGCAGGCGTTTCGGACGAAAACTTTTCCTCCTCCTTTAGCCGAAGGGGAAAGGGGGGGGGGGAACTGAAAAAGTAAACAAAAAAAAAAATTGTTTTGTTTACTTTTTCAATCTCCACTCTTCTGGGATTACTGTGCGTGAGCTTCAGCTGAAGAAGGACGGAAATATTTCGCCCCAAAACGCTCGTCCTAAGAGCAGATAAGTAACTTTTGTGTGTGGCATTCTATACAGTTTTGTTCCAAACTCATTAGTGTCTTATGAAACTGTCATCAGGCGTGTAACTAGTGGTTACTGATTATTCTCCATTTTCATTTAAATTACACTAATCATCATTGATCCTTCAAAATGAAAATGGAGAATTAGTTATTCTCCATTATCATTTAAATTACACTAATCATCGTTGATCCTTCATCGTATAACTAAAAGCAAGGGAAACACGATCTTGGTCATTCATAATGCGGTATAAAAAGGGTTACAGCCGTTGCCATCGCTCCATTTAACTACCAGAAACATGGCGGTCGATCAAATCTGCCACAGCTGACTGCGCGGCACCCTTTTCTTGCATTGCGTCTGTTTTTTACTCGCCTCCCAAGAGGACACGCCCCACCGCTTGGGAACCACTTCTTATAATGTATTGTCTTAGAATACTGAAATGTTTCGCAATTACAATACCTCAGTTAGTTCTTGCAAAGAAACAAAAAAATTGCGATAAAACACAATTTATTTAGCTTTAAAATTTTAAGTCTAAAAGGATGCACAAAAAGTAATGTTAAATAATCCGCACTTGAAAAATTAGATTTTTATAACCATCAAACACCTGGCGTTGGCATTTTTATCATGCATATCGATAAGACTCTTTTCAGTGTAAACAAAAGCTAAAAGATATTAAAGAAGAGAAATAATAAATATAGTAAAGAACAGAAAGAAAAAAAAAATCACAGCAAAGGCGATAGGAAGAACATAACTTATGTATGTAAGCCCAGTTCTCTTGGAATAAATTCGCAAAGCGGCAAGAACTATATGTTCCTGTCAGCCGCCATGTAAAAGTTCGAAGACAAGCAGCGCATATATCATCTTCAGAGAGGTTATTTGAAAAATGGCTCACAGCGGCTCAAGTATAACGAAAGCTTCGCGGGCTTTTAAACGTTGCGGATCGATAGGGAAAAAGATCTTGGAAGGCTTCCTATATATAAAATTACCATCCTGATGGAATAATAAGTATAGGCATCCATCACTTGCGAGGTGCGTGGTTGGTTCGCAGCAACGCGCCTTTTATCTTACTTTGATGAATTTAACTTCAGAAAACTGTCTTCTGGGATTTTGAACATCGGAGGAGAGAAAAAGAAAAAAAATGGCGCAGTGAATTGACGTGATATGTATTCTATCCGTAATGAGTTTCAATTATTCATTGCGGAATGTGTCTGAATCGTTAAGATGTACAATGTACAATTGCCCCTCGATAACATGAACCTGGACCGATGTTTATTTATTTATTTATTAGGCTCTAGGGTGCTGTTTCGTTCAGTCTCAGATTTTTGTGTAAGCGACTTAGTAGCAGTGGCGGCTCCTCCATTTGAGCACATGCGCACGTGAGCCCCCAAAGGAAAAACTAAAGAATAAACGCATTAACGAATTAAATTTAAAACAAAAATTAAGTACGCTTCTATTTTTTGTGAATTTTATGTTGTGAGTTTTACTCCCCCCCCCCTCCCCCAACTAGTATTAAATACGCTTATTATAGCTAACGCACTGTAGTGTAGGTTACTACAGCACAGTCTTTAATCAATCGCACCTGCGAACGGAAATTTTTTCTTTTGAACTGCTCTCTAAGATCAGAAGCGGAGACAGCTGAGACGAACATACGACGCAGCTGATATCATTCCGTTCGCACATTTTCATTGTGCACACAGTAGAGATGAGACGGGCTCAGCCCGAGCCCGACTCGGGCTCGGGCTCTGTAATTCACGATTGCGTTCGGGCTCGGGCTCGTGAAAAATTTCTTCTTTGTTGAACATACTCCTTGAAACAGATTTTAAAAAGTGATTCATGGGATAAATAGACGTACTTATTTCAAAAAATAGCGGCACGGGGGACTAGAAGGTGTGTGAAGCTCCAAAATGTATTGTATCCTATTAATGAAGTAGTTCATTTTATTTGTCTTTAGCTGAAATTTCGGGCTCGGGCTCCAACTTTAATAATATTGCTCGGGCTCGGGCGGGCTCGGATTAAAAGTCTTCGGGCTCGGGCTTCAAAAAATGAGCCCGAACTCATCTCTAGCACACAGGGCCATTTGTTTCGCGGTATCTCTTCCGGATTTTTCCCTTGGTTTGTTACGTTCGGTTAGTTAATTAATTTTTATTTCATTTTCTTATTATTTTCTTTATTTCTACCATTTTTCACTACATTGTTTTTTTACAAACTAGTGTCAATAATTAAGATGGGAGTAAAATAAGTATTTCAGAACTAAACCAATGACATTTTTCAATATTATCCTTTGAAAAAATATTGAAATAAAATGAATCAAGACGTTACCTTTGCTAAAACTTAAGAATATAATATAAATATAAGACGAAATATAAGCCTAACCATGGCTTGGTTTCTCCAGTTGCGTGCATTGTTTTCTTTTAACTGCTGGAAACGCAAATCTATTTTAATTTGTAAGGTGCGTCGTATCTGCCTATTTAATTTTCGAAATTTGTTTTGTGAACGTCCATTTAAATAACCCACGAGCCGCCACTGCTTTGTAGACATGATGTATAAACAGGTTTTTGTAGACATGAACTGTCACGGGGAAGATCTTTTCAAATGAGTTTGCCAGATAACGCGGAAGTGGGGGGGGGGGGAGATTAAACTTTTGAAAGTCGTTTTTTTTCAATTTTCGATAATGGATCGCCACGTTTGCTGCAAAACCAAATTAAGCTTGGCGATATCTTCCGATTTTGGCTAGAAACTAGAAAATTATAGTTAGAATATGCTTGGCAAAGATCGTAAAATAGTTAGTAAGCGATTTTAATATAGATTTCAATTTCAAATATGTATTTTATGGAAAAGAAAAACAAACACGGGACACTCATGGATTAGGATGCCCATTCCAAACAGTACTTAAAATGGTGAAGTATAGTAGGAATATACTCGGCGAAGATTGTAAAACAGTTTCAGTAGGAGATTTTAAGATAGATTTCGATTTCTAAGATGTGCTTTATGGAACAAGAAAGAATAGATTTCTATTTTAAACGCCCCCCCCCCCCCCACACACACGCTCTCGCCAACCTAAAAAATCGCCGCATTTTGGAACTTTGCAGTTGTAGTCATGGGTCTCTAGGAGTTATGTACAAGTTTCAACGCTCCCCAAAGGAACGAGGTGAAAACGAAATTGAACATATTAGCGAGAAACGCACCAGTTAAGGAATTGGAAGACTCTTAATTATTAAATTACATTAACTTAACCCAAATAAATAAATGAACACACAAGTAACGCTATACTTACTTGTTGTTCCAAACCGCCATTTTTAAATTACGGATAGGAAATGTAGGAAAAATATTGGTAAAAAATTTTTTTTAACCAATATATATGAAATGTATTAGTCAAAGCCTTAATGTATCCACACTTTTATTTTAAGAAGTGAACAAGTGAAAACATACATATGCACATTTATACATTAAAAAAAAAATACAACTTTATGTACAATATGTACATTTATATATTTTTAAAAATACAACTTTATGTGCAATATGTACATTTATATATTTAAAAAATTACAACTTCTTCGGGAAAAATACAAAATTAATGACTGTTTTACGGGTATAGGGTGTCGTGTAGCACTAAATTGAATTTATCTTAATTTTGAAAAGAGGTGGTCCTTTACGTTGTTCTCCTCAAATACTCCAAGTAAAGTTTCTACAACTTTCAGCAAATCTACTCTTGTGACACGTAGACGGTTCGGGTGTACACCGTCATCATCATCATCAGGTGTCTTCTTATTGGTTCTGTGTGTCGGATTGATCATTACTTATATTAAAAATTTTGTTAAATGTATTAACAATTGTTTTCATTGAATTACCGTAACACCTCCACACAAATAGGAGTCATCTTTGACTATGGCTTTCATTTCTCCCTAAAAGATAATTACGTCGAAATTTTACCTACTCTTCAAAGATTACCCGACTGGATAAAGCGACACTCACTACCGAGGTAACCGGCGGAAAACAAGTGAAAATTGGCCATTTTGTGCTGTTCGTACCGATTTTCACCGGAATAAGCGGCGACCACTGTATTAAAGTTGGAAGACCAATAGTTAAAATTTATTAAAGTTGGAACGAAAGAACATTTTAATCAATTTAAAGTTCTTAATCTCTCTGTAATTAAATCAGCTTTATTGAGCATTAGTGAAACTTTTTTGAATAATTCACTGGAAAAAAAAATTGAATTTATTGAAGTTCTTAGCGATTTCTTCACCTTAACCCTTTAACGCGCAGTGGTTTCGCTCTGAGACCACCAAACTGTTGACGTTTTGACTGTTGCCAGTCACGAAGAATACCTTTGATTTCTATAAAAATAGTTGCGGGTGACATAGCTCCACGAGAATCCTTTACTTTTTAGCACGCCATTTCCCGTAGAAAAAATGGTCACGATTATTTTTAACACCACTGACATCTGCCGAAAAATGGAAGAACGCGAGAACAGCCGGATCGATTGCCCAATGCTGAAAAAAGAACAGCCGTTGCCATCGCTCGACTTAACTACCAGCAAGATGGCGGACGATCGAAACGTTCATCGCGTGCCACAGATCTAGAGACCCTTTTTTGACGACAGCTACAGCCAGCTGTCGTCAAAAAAGGGTCTCTAGATCTGTGGCACGCGATGAACGTTTCGATCGCCCGCCATCTTGCTGGTAGTTAAGTCGAGCGAGGGCAACGGCTGCCCTTTTTTCAGCATTGGGAAAGGGTTGCGCCTCAAAGGGTTAACTCAACGACTTTCGTCTTATGCAATCGCCACCACTGTTGCCAATCCGCTATGCGCAATGTTTAAAATCGCACCTTGTTTTATATTTTAAATTGTTTCCGGACACTGAGGGAATTTCCCCCGCCCCCTCTCCCGCTAATAATTAACTCGAGTATATTCTTTTTTCTCACAACTTCTAAGTTCATTCTTGCGATAATAAATAATCCACTAAAGAAATTCGGTTTCTTGTTTTTCGAAGCCGCGCTTTTAATTGGAGCGAAGCAGCCAGCATAGTAGTTTGGCGGGACAAAGGAAAGTTTCTGGCACTAGAAGTTACACATTAATTAACTTAATTAAACAAAAAACATGACCCATTGCGTCGAAAGAGGCGATAACATCTTATTCTGCAGCATTAAGAAAGACTGTGTAATAATTCATCAGTGTTAAAAGGAAAGAAAATAAAAAAACATTGAAATATAAATCAAGTGAAACGCACAAACTATAAAACGCTTTTACAACTATCACTTCACGAATCTGTTCGCTTCCTTCACAGCAAAGAACTTGCGGCTTTCTGTGCACATCGTTGCTTCCTGACTGAGCGACTGAATGCTCCCGCAAGTTCTCGAAGCGCATAGCTATAGCGAGGCATTCAAAGACCCTCGTCTGGAAGCAACGATAGGGCACGGGAGGGAGAATAGCTCACAGCGGTGTCTTTGCAACGATGGGATAGAACAGGTTAACCCGTTAGCAAATCGCGCCTACTTATGTAACTTAAGCACTCGCGTGGGGATAAATCTTACCCCATTTTGTCTCCTGTTATATTTTTGACTAAAAGCATTTGTAAAAACAAATTTGTGGACTTGCATCACAAAATACACCAGTTCTACAGCGTTTAACAGAGGAAATCGCACTTCTCATACTTGTTAAAGAGATTTTTCTATAAATATCGTATTTTTTGATTAAAAAAAAATACATTTTATACTTAACACTCATTTTATACTTAAAAATTCTAATTATTTTATGAATATGATATTACTTTCATCTAATAGCCTTCCGTCAGGGGCGTAGCCAGAAATTTTTCATGGGGGGGGGGGGTTATGACTACTGCAACTCATATATATGTATACGTGTGTGTGATAATGTAGTGAAGAATATACATTTTGTATGGCAAAAAATTCCTCATGGGGGGGTTATGACCCCCCTAACCCCCCCCCTTTGCTACGCCTCTGCCTTCCGTCAATATAAGCCCGTAGTGAAACGTTAATTTACGTGATCAACTTAATAAAACAATGTAACCGCGCGGAAGTATTTAATCCCTAAGTCGAATTTACTCCCTTCCCGGATAACAAAGAAACGACTTTCCTTCACCCATGGGCGCCCATAGAAAATTTTCTAGGGGCGGCCAAACTTCAAAAAAAAAAAAAAATTCTAGGGGGGGGCAAATTTCATACTTATAGCAATATCAGTTCTGATTTTGCGTTGTGATGCAATTTTGTTTATATATAAGGCATTATGCTAAAATTCTAGAGGGGGGGGGGGCAAGTGCCCTACCTTCCACCCCCCACCCCCATAGATCTTGATTTGAAAGGTAGAACACAGGACAGAATTGTTCTCAAAAAAATTCTCTCCTTTTTACGAAGGGAAAAAAAAATGTGCCTGGGGTGAAATTTACCACCAGCGCAAGTGCTTACGGGTTAAAGCAAATAAAACCATTTAAATCTATATGACCACTCTATAGCTGTTAAGTGCACTGTTTTCAAAAGTGTGTAGTGTTTGATAAACTTTCGTTTGAAACACAGGAACCTCTTCAAATGCCAATGTCCTTGGACCTTAATGTACTGAAAGATGTTTGATTCCCACAGCTAAATATGCATACAGGACCCAGGGCCCGATTAACCTCTGAAGTGAGGGGAAGCTCAATCTCATTTCGCCGCCCCCCCCCAATCCCCTTTTCCTTTGGGAAAAGTAAAGTTGTAATGATTTTCTTTCTTAAAAATATTTTATTCATAAAAAGAAACTTTATTGATTTAATGAGTTCTAATGATTTTCTTTGAAAAAAGCCTTTTATTCATTTGAAATTTTCCCTTGATAAAAATATTTTATACATTAATCTTCATAATAGTTTAGTTCATTGTTACGAGATTTTACAGTATTTTTGAAATTACTTTAAACATTAGCCAATAACTAAAAACATTACCTTACTGGAACATTAAACTTTATTAAATTAATCCTATTTTTCATTAGGCATGGCTTTTTTCAGGAATTCTTTGTTTGTTTTGATGACATCCTAAAAATCACAACACAGAAGTTGAGAATTAATTTTAACATTTAGAAGATGTTTTACATTACATATTAAAAGTCTACCCCTTTCTGCTGGCCAAGTATTCCGAATAAAAAATAAATAAATAAATAAATAAATAAACCGAACTGCAGCAGAGCAGATGTCCCAGGCAAAGACATCGCAACCAACCAATTTAGAAATGTTGCGACATGAAATATCAAGACTTCTGAAAAGCACCACTTCTCTTCATTAAAAATGTTTATAATAACTTAAAAAGATCATTTAAAAACAAATTTTGAATTTTTATCGCAGTTTTCCAGTCATTTTCAGACCCACCTTCAAATTCTGAGGGGAGGCTCAAGCTTCCCGAGCCAGTAATCAGGCCCTGACAGGACCCCAAAAATGGGTTACACGCTTTAAATCCTTATCCGTAAGAGATATAAGTAGGCAATGTAAATTGGAAAAATTTCCTCTCTTATTGATTATTTTTTAAATAACACTTTTTCAATTTGTATAAGACCTCTTTACAAAAACATTCCCAATTAGTAGAATGTGTCCCATACACTGTTGCAATGCAGTGATATAAAAAATTTCAGGCTTTCTTCATACAGTTCAGAGATATCTTTAAACAATGTTCACCAGGGCATATCAGGGGCTATACACAAATTTGAATCTCAACGCTTCATGCCAGAGTGCAATTATTTTATTGCTTCGTTCTGCATGACTCCTGAAATGCGATCATACATCGTGATTTTTTCCTTTCGAGAGCCAAAGAAAAATGGTTTAAGTGGAGTTAAAAATGGTTTAGGAGTATTTTTGTAGATGCTCCAAAAAATGAAACTGTTTGGATTTTTTGCAGATTTGATTAAGTTGATGTGCTAACATGAAATAAACTGAAAGAATATAACTAATAAAAATAATAGTAAGCAGGGGCGTAGACAGAAAATTTTCATGGGAGGGGGTTACGACTACTACAACTCATATATATGTATACGTGTGTGTGATAATGTAGTGAAGAACATACATTTTGTATGGCAAAAAATTCCTCATGGGGGGGTTATGACCCCCCTAACCCCCCCCCCATGGCTACGCCTCTGATAGTAAGTATATATAAAAAATAAAAATAATGGTAAGTATAATGAAAATAATGGTAAGTATATATGTGGGGAACTGAACGCAGTTTACAATCAAATAAATAAACAAACTAATTTAAAAAATACTTTTTAATCACTAAATAAGCCCTTTTGGCTAATACAGCACTTATGCTATTCACACACTGAAAAACTATAGAACAACCCACTAACTTTTTATATTTTCACGTAGTTAAAATTTTTTGCGCGTGCAACTTTTTGCAATGCATTTTTAGATCATGAAATGTCTCGTTTTAAATAAAACCGGTGATTTTATTGGAGTCAGTGACTAACCTGATCCCACATATATATGTGACACTTATTAGGATATAGTTCTCAAATTTTGCGCATCGCCTCATTAGCGTTTGGGACACATTTTACTAATTGAATATTTTTTGTAAAGGGGTCGTCTGCGGATTTAAAGAGTATAACTTTTTGAAAATTTGAGAACAAGATTTTTTTTCTTAACATAGTCCTTTTTCTTAACTTGTTTTGAACTGTTTAATCAGGTGTACAATTCGTATTCTATGTGTCGGATAAGTAAATTTTGCATTTCGTTTCATGAAAATGAGTTATCTAGAATACGAAATTGGGAGTTTTGGTTTTTCCTAGTGACGTAGCCAAAGGGAGGGATCAGACCCCTCCCCAAAATGAGAGAGAAAGACGGGAAAAGGGATCTTATCCCTATTTTTTTTTTTTTTTTTTTTAGCTGGCATATACATATATGTAGAGAGGAAAATTTTGGACCCCTTCCCCACGTCCCGAAAGAAAATCCTGGCTACGCCACTGGTTTTCCAAATTGTGCAATGCATGGTTTGGCGATTTTCCTCGAAATATAAGCGATATTTTCTAGAGGCAAGATCGGATTAAAGGGGGGGGGCGGAGGAAGCGACCCTCCCCCCCCCCCGAGAAAAAAGAAATTAATGTATAAGATCCTATTTTACTTCCATAAAATGGATGTATATGTCAATCTTCTAACTAACCGCTCCCTACCGACAAACATGCATTAATCCGCCACTGTCTGGAGGACTCTTAACATTAATTAGATAGGGTAAAAAATGGGTGCCTTAAAAATTGGGTGGTTGGAGGAAGGGGTCACATAATAGAGGTGGTCGCTCATAGAAGTTTCGCACTCCATGTACTTTTCTTTTGCTCTTAACACCTTTTTTTGAGTCTTTTAGATATTTACGCATAGAAATGCTTTTTTTTTTTTTTTTTTTTTAAATCTGGAGTGACTCCACTCGATTTTCCGAACGCTTACGTTTAAGATCATTACCAAGCATTTAAATAAATTTTAATTGATGAATCATTCAGCGAAAATTCTTAGTTTTTTTCAATTTGAGCTTAAATGAAATGTACCGTTTAAACGCTTAGCGCACTTTCAAGAATTTCCCTCCATAGGTCATAATGTAAAAGAAATCTTTGTCGTAGCCCTGTAGAAAAACTAAGTCCTATGCACACCCAAATCAATACCGGTCTTGCGACGGTGGTTTATGACATATATACAAAATTTGAGTAAAATCGAATGCCCCGCTTAGGATCTATCGTGTACTCTCTCTCACACACACACATCTCGTAAAAATAGCATAGATGAATTCAGAAGACCTCAAAACGTGTCAGTACACCAAAATCTCGAAGTCGAATTTTTTCATGATTACAATATTTTCCTTACATGGTGCATGTTCGGAAAGTAAAAAGAAAAAAAAAAATCTTCAATTCAAGAATTCCATACTTTTCAAACCCATCCTCTCAACTGATTTCTACCCAACAACAAAAATGGGTAGGTTAATTTTGCGCCCATAAATAATTCTTCCCTTTAATTTTTCGTTTCCATGGCGTCCTATCACCTAGCAACGGAGAAGACAGACCAGGAATAGAAATGGAAGGATTTGGAACAACTTAGAAAAGCGAGATTGGAACTTCATTATTTAATCTCCGACATAACCTGGAAGATAAATGAGCAGTTAAATTTTAATGAAACCATCTGCCCGTGTCTGGTAAGATAGCTGAGCAGACGAAAACGTTATCTTGTAACAGAGGGGAGTTCAAAGTCGTACAAGAGACAGGTGTGCCATTTGCCTAACGTGACCACTTATTTTTTCCTTCAAAACGGGACATCTACTACTTTTTTGGCAATAGTGTGTTTATTTTCTACCTCAAAACGGGACATCTTTTGTTTTTAAGGTCATAGTGTAGGGAAACTGAATGGACAGGTCTGGGTATCTTTGAGTTGTTAAGAAAACGCGCAAAAAAGCTTGTGCTAATGATAATTTCAAAATAAAATGAAAAAACCTTTGCTAAAACACACATATACTATAACAAATAGTGCAAGACGTACGTTTCGGGTGGTACAAGGGGTAGAGCCTTCTTCGGCTTCAAAAACACCCTCCGACACAGGGCAGGAAGGTAGGAAAACGAGAAATGTAAACAAAAGGACACACAGAAAAAGGGAAATTGTCATTCGGAAGGAAGAGAATTCTTAGAAAACCAGAGTGAAAAGGGAAAATAAAGTGGAGATCGGGGGGAGGAATAAGCAAAAAAGGAACATAACTTTAAAAAAAGAAATAAAAATGAAATAAATTGAAATAGTTGACAAAAAAAGAACATAAAAAGAACAAACACAAAAACTATACATGCCCCTATCTTTTTTTTGCGTCTCGAGAGAGGAGGAAGGGAGGTTAGGTTTTTTGTTAGTTTTTTTACAGACCCTCCGTTGGATGATTTTAGATTTTTAGCGGCCTTTATTGAAATCGTTACCACCGTGGGTTGCTCTCTTTCTAAAAACGGGACACTGCAGGGGACATTTTCTAAAAACGGGACATTAAGGTGTCCCGACGATGCTGTGCTTGGGGACAACGGGACAAGCCACCTAAAAACGGGGCTGTCCCGTTCAAAACGGGACGTATGGTCACCTTACATTTGCCCTATCCTTCTTCTAGAGAAGTGATCAAAATGCCTAAAAACCTAAGCTCAACTTGCATGCCATGTCACGCATAAAATTGTTCATCACTGTCTCATATTTGCAACCCTAGTATAAGAAAGAGCTGAATTTCTGATTATAATTTATTTATTATATTGTTAAGAAATTTTGGGGTTACTTACTCACCACAGGTTAAATTTAACCTGAAATTCGTATTCTACGCTTCGAATAATTAAATTTTGGATTTTGTTGTATAAAAATCGGTTAACTAGAACTCGAGGTAGGGAGTTTAAGAGTTTTCCCATTGTTTACCATAGGGTTTGGCAATTTCACGCCAAATACTGACGATATCGCCTAGCTGACTTTACTGAATACGTCCCACACATCGCCACGTCAAACGATCGCCAACAATCCCCCCCCCCTCCTTTTCAAGAAGGATTATACCGTGACCCTGCAGATCTAGACTCTCGGAAAATATCATGAGGATGACCCCCATTGTAAAGGGGGAATGGGAAAAGCGGGAGAAAAACAGCAACCCATAAATTTCTTTAACCAGTGTCATTGTGGAAGTCGTGTGTGGTACGTACAAAGATTCGAAGTGCATTTTGCAATGAATTAAAATTATTAATGAAGTGACTAGCAAGGGTATAATGAGAGTTCTTTTATCAGTAGTAAAAATTGTCTTTAGAAGAAATATTTAAAAAGGCCAGAAGCATCTTATTATAGCATGTTTAGAATGCCGTAGAAAGTTCTTTTTTTTTTTCTTCTTAATATTGGATTTTTAAAATCTTTTTTCACTATCTTGAAGTTCGCTAATTTCAATTTAAAGTGCGTGCTCAGGAAGAAAAAAAATTGAGAATAAGGGAAATTTGAAAGCTCTTTCAGTGCTCACCTGGAACCCAGAGATTGCCTAAGCGCTACTCCGGACACTAGCGAGGTATTCAAAAATCCATCTTGGAAGCAACTTTTGTCACAGAAGGGGAAGTGTGAGTTATTTCAATATGAGACAAGACAGAACAGGTTAAACCTGATATATACTTCTTCATATAATACAGATTCTACAACTATCAGAAATAGAATCTTTAATTCTCCCCACCTAGCAGGTGAACGAGATTATGAACGCGAGCGCGAAATTTCAATTATTATATTATTATTTTCACTTTACAATTGTGGAATTTTCGTGGTTGCCTAAGTGACAAATGGGTGAAAATAGAAAAATGTGTTCTATGAGTCAATGCAGGATGATCCATTTAAAAGAATACCCTTTGGTTTCTTCTCATGACACTTAAATTGGACGGATGTGGACACTATTCTAACGCTGAAATATAACTGTTCGAGCCTTGTTTAAGAGTGGGAGACCATTTTCAACACTGTTGGGCTGTTACTACTTTTGGGTGAGGTGAAAAAGACATGGAGACGCACTAGGTTACTGAATCCTGTGATAGTCTTATTGTTGAAAAACGCAATTTAGTTTAATTTTTTTTACACTAGCCGCTCCATACCTTCCTGTTCTTTATACTCAGTGCAGTGATGACTACATTTCCGGACACATTTCAACGAAAATCATGTTTCTTTGTTTTAACAGCATTTGTCGTTCAATTTATTTAGGTAAGGGTTGCTACACATTTTGGGGTGTCATCCTAAAAGCCGATGTTGTAACAGCCAATGGCTAAAACGCATGGTGACATTTTTGAGATGGGCGATGAATGCGCCAAGAGCTGTCAATTCCATATTTTAGAGCTGTGAAAAAGTCCGAAAGATCGTGAATTTTTTATGTATCCATTATTGTTATTGTGTAATCTAGCTACTGCGTGGCATAGGCTCGCTCCATCGGACGTCATTGAACTGTTGATTTCGATTTTGGCGCATGCGTTATTGTTATTGCGCTCATGCTTACAACCTTACTCGGGGTAAACCCAACCTGATTGTGGAGTGGAAGCCTAGATGGGCATTTCACTCGTCTGCGCGTGTAACGCTCCGACACTCGTTTCTCCCTCCAATTATCTGGCTGTCAACATCACAAAGCAACCCAATCACTAGGCACAAATCCGCACTACTCAATTCCCGCCAGCACAAAAGAGGTGACGCCCTTTGTCAAGCGTCTGGGAAGGCGTTACATCTGATTTCTGACTCAGTTTCTTAATCATTCTAATTACTGCATTCAAGTAACACAAATATGCAATTATTTTATAGTAAACACTTTATTTTAGTACTTAATAGATGAAAAATGTATTAGTTCTGTAATAACCTGGGCAAACGGAAAGAACTATTTGAGAGCGGCGGACTCACACGGTCTATAGCTTTACCTCCTCTATTAGTTTAGCTTTGCCCCGAGTATAGCTGCTGCCTTCTCAGCCTGGAAATAGCGTCGACCTTAACACCGCATGCCTTAGTGTATTATGTAAGTAGATTATCATTTCTTAAGGGTGATGTTCTGTCTTGAAATGATTAAAAAATTGAGTTTATATTTACGCCAGGAACGGCTTTGAGTTCATTACTGAGTTTTATTATGTGAGTTTTTATTTACCATGAGTCTAACACTTGAGCTCAATATTTTAATATGAGTTTAGCTCAGGGCCGGGTCCATAGGGGGAACTTTATGAAAATTACTTTTTTCGGCAAAATCCTTCGTTGCCAAAGGACTGTCGGCAAATGTGAGCTTTAACCAGCAATCTGTTAAGGGTTATGTGTATAAATTACCAGTTCTACTGACAGTTTATTTTAACTTATACTATTTCATGAACATAGTCTTGATACGATTTTCATTTTTGCTTTCCGAACATGTACCATGTAAGGAAACTATTGTAATCATGAAAAAATTCGACTTCGAGATTTTGGTGTATTGCAACGTTTTGAGGTCTTCTGAATTCATTGATGCTATTTTTACGAGATGCATGTATGTATGTATGTGTGCGAACACGATAGCTCCTATACGGGATATTTGATTGAGCTCAAATTGGGTATATATGTTATAAAGCACCGTCGCAAGACCGGTATTGATTTTGGTGTGCATAGGACTTATAGTTTTTCTACAGGGCTACGACAAAGATTTCTTTATAATTAAGATCATTACCACTATACATCCGTACATTTTACATTCGTATTATTACCATTACAATAAGATCATTGGCGATTAAGTAGACATTGTGGCCTATGGGAGGAAATTCTTGCAAGTGCGCTAGCGTTTAAACGGTACATCCAATTGAGCTGAAATTGGGTATACGTGTTATAAACCACCATCGTAAGACCGGTATTGATTTTGGTGTGTATAGGACTTACGGTTTTTCTATAGGGCTACGATAAAGATTTCTTTAAAATTATGGCCTATGGGGGGGAAAGTTCTTGAAGGTGTGCTAGCATTTAAACGGTGCATTCGATTGAACTTCCGTTTGGTATATATGTTTGAATTATTGATTAAAATTTATTTAAATGCTTGGTTATGATCTTAATTGTAAGTGTTCGGAAAGTCGAGTGGAATCACTAAAGATTTTTCATTTTAGTGTTTACGTGACAGTAAAAAAGTCCCCTTTGTCCCCTCAAGCCAACTTCATTCCTGATGTAATGTAGTTTGTATTAAAGGCAAACCTGCACATTGGGTGTCTGCCTGGTGTGGGGGGTGCCTCGGGCGAAGGACTTTTTAAGGGGATCTAATGCGTGTTCATGCTACATCTGGAGAAAGCCGTCTAAAACTCCAGACCGTCAAAACTAAGGCTGCGCGAGAGTCCAGAACCCTGGACGTGCACTTCAACTATCTCCCAATGTTAAGTGATTCTAAGCACTCATTTCATCAATGAAAAATCTGGAATGACTCCACTCGACTTTCCGAACACTGACGATTAAGATCATTACCAAGCATTTAAATAAATTTTAATCGATGAATCATTCAAACATATATATCAAATTGAAGCTCAATCTAATGCGCCGTTTAAATGCTAGCGCACTTTCAAGGCCATAATGTAAAATAAATCTTTGTCGTAGCCCTATAGAAAAACTGTAAGTCCTATACACACCGAAATCAATGCCGGTCTTGCGACGGTGGTTTATAACATATATACCCAATTTAAGCTGAATCGAATGCACCGTTTAAACGCTAGCGCACTTTCAAGAATTTCCTCCCATAGGCCATAATGTAAAAGAATTTTTTATCATAGCCCTGTAGAAAAACTATAAGTCCTATACCCACCCAAATCAATACCGGTCTTATAATGAAGGTTTATAATATATACCCAATTTGAGCTCAATCGAATGCACCTTTTAGGAGCTATCGTGTTCACTCACATACACACAAACGCAAACACACACACACACACACACACACAAATACATACATCTCGTAAAAATAGCATGAAGGAATTCAGAAGACCTCAAAACGTGTCCATACACCCAAATCTCGAAGTCAAATTTTTTCATAATTTACAATACTTTCCTTACATGCTACATGTTCGGAAAGTAAAAATAGGAGTAGCGGTGTAAGTAATTTGTTAGAATTAATTGTTGAGATGATTGAATAGTGATTGTTTACACTTTACTCGTAATGAGAAATTGAATACCACAGGTACTTTTTAAGGTAAGTGAACTTTCTGCAAATTTTGTCTTCTGATTTCAATGTCTGCGACGTGTACCAGACAACTTCTACAAATCTTTGTATCTGTCTTTTCTTTCTTTCTTTCTTTTTTTTTTTTTTTTATTGCTGTCCGGCCTGGTTTCGAATATTTTCAACTAGAAGCCTTAAATTTTATTACACTTTGTAAATCGATATTGGTACTAACAGCGATATACAGTAATTCCAAAAGCTGTTATTAGAAGTTAATTCCTATGTTAAACAGAAAATATGTGATTTTAACCAAAATCTGTACAAAAAACATAGATTATAATTACAGCAGACATCCTCGATAACACGGTGTAAGAATTGCGATCGTTTTCGTATAACACTTTAAAAGAGAGTCGTGCACGTAGAGCACGGTAAAGTGAGGCAGATGTTCCGATTTTGATACTTAAGCTCCAGTAATTAATTTGGACTTTTGAATGGCAACACTCAACATCATCGTGTTTCTAAGGTGTGCAAAGTTTTGCAGCGCTATTACCGCGTAGCTCGCACTCCAGGTGGAGTAGAGCTCAGGCCCCGTACTACAAGGATTCATACAGAACGGAACGTATCTGCCGTGTTATAGGGGGTCTACTGTACTCAAAGAAATTTTAAATGCCAATTAATTTTAACACCATATCTAAAAGTTTACTAAATGGATCTTTATTTATCATATTTTAATACAAATATTCTTGATCCGCTTGTATATGAAAAAAGTATCAGAAACTTAGGTCAAGTGTTAATGAGAGCCACTCTACAATTCTATAGAAATGCTCTTTTATTTTAATTAGGGAAAATGGACTCAAGTTCAAGGCGTTCACAGGTTCATGTGTATGCAGCTTACCTGGATGTCAAATTTGTGGGGCTCAAAAGTATTTTCTTCTGCCATCAACCATTTTTGAAATGATCCAAAGTCTTCAGTTGTATCAAGACATCTTAAATGTGAATGCTATACTGGGAAAATATCTAATTTTTCTGTAAAACTTTACATTTTTTATACAGCGAATTATTTTGTCAACGCTTACTTTTAACAAAGGAAAAATAATGGAATGTACACTATGGTAAATTTTAAATAAAAGGTTCTACATGCATTCTTTATTACCAACAATATTACAGAGATGATTGTAGGACATCTTAAAATCCCTGCATAGTATGTGACAAAAATAGCAGTTTTCCCCCTTATCCTTAAACAAATTAATAAGCTTTTATCAAATATACAAAAAAAAAAAAAAAAAAAAAAGTTACATGGCGCAGTGGTTATGTCACAAAATGGTAGACGGCCGCAGTGAGGTACTGCGTTTGGGCGAGGCCTCCGAGAGAGGAGAAATAATCCCTACGTTCTATTGCTCCAAATGAAGGCGTTGTAAATCTACTATTAGATGAAATAATTATAAGACCAAGCATGTGGTACTTTAAAAACTCATCATTTATCTAAATGTGTTTGGATTTTTCTTAATATATTTCTTAATAATTATTCGAAAGTTGAATACGTTTCACACGCATATTCGAAATCTTTAAAACGCAAGCTGTCTGTATTAACATCATAAGTTTATTCAGCCCAACTGTAAGTACTATTTTAATCTTAAAAAAGATTTACAAAAATTTCAAACATAATAGTCTATGTTATGTAAATTTTTAAGATACTCCATTCTTCCAGTTTTAGCTGTTTCATAAAATACTCTAGAGTTTCTATTATTTTTTGTATGTGATTAGTTAAATTGTTTTCTAAGGTTCTGTAGTTAATGTACGTACGTATTTATGTTTGTATAAATATGTCCTAAACATGTTTATTTAAAGCTATTAAGTTCAGTTAATATTTATTATAGCTAAAATATGCAGTAGGTTTCAACATATGCAATAACATTCAGTGTACTTCTTGCATGAAAAAACATTCTAGTTTAATCTGAAAATTTATTAATTATGGTTAACAAAGTATCTGAAGAATACTTGAGAAAAGGAAGTGAAATTTATTTGTAAATACGCAATTTGTGTGAGAAAATATTAAATCACTTCACCGCAGCATTAACGGTAGAAAGACGAAATCCCATCTACTATCAACAGCTGATCGAAACCAGTGCCCAGGCCCATAGAACGTAGGGATTCTTTCTCCTCTCTCGGAGGCCTCGGTTCGGGCAAGGCCATCTTGAATAGTACAGGCCAGGACAGCGTTTTCACCGCTAGGGGAAAGGAGGGAGTGATCTAGAAGTACTGTATATTCATAGAGAAAGGCAAGTCACAGTTCTTACACATTACTTACCATATTTATTATTTAAAGGGGAAAATATTTAATAAAATGAGAAAACTCTTAAAAATTATTACTTGCATTAGTCAATGTTTGAGATTAAATTATTAATATTTCCCGTTTTAATTTAATAAAATGATTACACATAATGTTTCAATTTACAGAGTTACTTCATTGAAAAAATCAACTTACAATAATGTAATAAATCTAATTAGAATTCAGCAGTTGGTGAAAGAAAAGAATTCCTTTAAATAATCAAACAGTTAATCCATTCTCTCTTGATTTGGACAAAAAATTAAATTAAAAACCAAGTTATTTAAAGAACTTAAAAATAGTACGAACATTTAATAAAAATATATATAGCACTTTTACTTGTAAATGGTAAGTAGATTTTTATTATTAAAAGATAGGTAGCTAAATTAATAATAGATAAATTATGACATATGTACTTAATGACCTTTTTACAATTTAACACATGATTATAATTCAAAATACTAGATTCATATATATAAGAAATGATACTTTCGAGACTGGCCTTGGTTCGGGTCCCATCGCGCGGCTGTCCATTTAACGGTCTGGAGTTTCAGTAGGTTTCCTCCAGATGTAACGTGAATACGCGTTAGAACCCCTTAAAAAGTCCTACTACAACCCCCCCCCCCATGATTGGCAAATAGCCCTTGCGTAGCGTTGCCATAATTACATAAACCAAAAATGTTATTTAAAATAAAAATATATTTCTATTTCTAAAGTTTCTTTTTTTAATAATGTTACACTGAAATAAAATTTGTCAAAAATCTAGTAGTAAATCTGCTGTTAATAGTTAAACATTTAAAAAAATCATTTAAGATTCCTCTAGACAGATTGCCTTAGGTAGAGTAATGTTTATACATTTTAATAAATAATACTAAAATTATAACAAACTCTACCATTTTAAATCTCCCAAATAGTACGTTATAACATACACTACCTGTTGCCAATAAATGTTTCCAAACGTATGCAGATTTTTTAGATAAACTTGACCTTAAAAATCAAATTCAACTTGGCAAAAAATCGTGTATTATAACATTATATATATAAATCAGTAAAAAATTAATTACTTACAAAAATAAAAGGCAACGGTATACTTATGGCACTGGAGATTTAAATGAAGGAATGCTCAAGAAAAAGTAATCTTTCAGAAGAAGGATGAAAAAAAGATTTTAAATTACAATGCCCGAGCAAAATTTTCAATGCAAAGGTCAGCCTAAATTTCTGCCATTTGAATTAAAAAAAAAAAAAAAAAAAAAAAACCATTTAACCCTCTCGTCACCCTGAACCTCATATGAGGCTCCTACTTCAAATAGCAATATTTAAAGAGAAAACAATTGAATTTCGTTTTTTTTGCTTTCAGTGATATCAATATATTAATTCATGTAGAAAGTATATGAGGCTCTTAACTAGATGCATAAATCGTGCCTAGATTGCAGAACTAGTCAATTTCAATCATTTTTTACAGTTTTCGCTTCATTGCTTCAGGAGAAAAATTAAGAAAATATTTACGCTGCTTTTTTACCATTTTTTTTTTTCTTTTTAAGGTAAGTATAGTTTTTTTTCTTATTCTTCAACCTTTACCTAATATATGCATCCTTTTAAATTAATTTTAGCATAACAAAATGCTTCGAAAATTCAGAAATTAATATTAGAAAAATCTAATATTAATCGACATTAGAAAAAAATATTTTTGCATGATTTATAATAGTATTTCAGATGCATTCAATGCTAGACAGATTTTTTTTTTCTCTGATTTTTCATAATTCGGTGACGAGAGGGTTAATCCTTTGAGGCGCAACCCTTTGTCAATGCTGAAAAAAGGGCAGCCGTTGCCATTGCTCGACTTAAGGACCAGCAAGGTGGCGGACGATCGAAACGTTCATCGTGTGCCACAGATCTAGATACCCTTTTTTGACAACAGCTGGGCACAGCCAACTGCGTCAAAAAAAGGTCTCTAGATCTGTGGCACGCGATGAACGTTTCGATCGTCCGCCTTCTTGCTGGTTGTTAAGTCAAGCGATGGCAACGGGTGCCCTTTTTTCAGCATGGGGCAACCTATCCAGTTGTTCTCGCATTCTTCCATTTTTCAGCAGATGTCAGTGCTGTTCAAAAGAATCGTGACCATTTTTTTTGACAGGAAATGAGATGCTAAAAAGTAAAGGATTCTTGTTGGAGCTATGTTACCCGCCACTATTTTTATAGAAATCCAATCTATTCTTCATGATTGGCAACAGTCAAAACGTCAGAGTTTGGTGTTCCCAGAGCGGGAACACTTCGCGTTAAAGTATAAGAAAAATGCCCGAAGGTATGTGTACACAACAAACACATCTGATATTAACTTTTTTTAAGCTATATTAAGTGCCTGTCCTCTTCCATCGGGGCATGATGATTTTCAGCTGGAGAAACTAGAGCCACCCCTGAATCGCGCACATAAGGTTCCTCTTCTTTGTGGGTGCAAAGATGATTTTTCAAGCTTGTCTTAAAAGGGAAAGCTTCCTCACATATCTCACACACGTAAGGTTTCGCTTTTGTATGGGTACGAAGATGTACATTCAAGTTACTCTTCCGGTAGAAAGCCTTTTGACATACATCGCAGACATAAGGCTTCTCTTTCGTGTGGATGCGAAGATGTGCTTTCAAACAGCCATGCCGAGCGAAAGTTTTTTGACAAATGCTGCACAAATAAGGTCTCTCTTTGGTGTGGGTGCGAAGATGCGTGGCCAGGGTTTGATACCTAGCGAAAGCTTTTTGACAAATTTCACACGCAAAAGGTTTCTCTTTTGTGTGGATACGAAGGTGGTTTATCAGGCTTTTCTTAGCAGAGAAAGCTTTTTGACATGTCTCACATACGTAAGGTTTCTCCTTTGTATGGGTACGGAGATGTCCTTTCAAGTTTTCCTTTTCAGAGAAAGCTTTTTTACATATGTCACACGCATAAGGTTTTTCTCCTGTGTGCATACGAAGATGTCTGTCCAAGACAGCTTTCGTAGAAAATTCACTCTTACAAATGTCACATACATAAGGTTTCTGTTTGGTGTGGATACGAAGATGAACCCTCAAGCCAGGCTTGTAAGAAAAGGCTTTTTGACATACGTTGCAGGCATAAGGTTTCTCTTTGGTGTGGGAGCGTCGGTGTTCAATCAAGCGATACTTCTTAGAAAAAGCTTTTTCACATAAGCTGCATGCGTAAGGTTTCCCGTTTGTGTGGGTACGATGGTGTTCATCCAAACTACTCTTAAAAGAGAAAGCCTTTTGACATATCTCACACACATATGCTTTCTCTTCTGCATGGATATGTTGATGTACTTTAAAGTCTCGATGATAAGAGAAACCTTCCTGACATATGTCGCACACGTAACGTTTCTCTTTTGTATGGCTACGAAAATGTACCTTCAAGCCTGCCTTTGCAGAGAAAGCTTTTTGACATAGGTCGCACGCATAGGGTTTCTCTTTTGTATGGGTACGAATATGTTCAGTTAAGTTACTCCTCGAAAAGAATGCTTTTGGACATAGGTCACACGCAAACGGTTTGGCTTTTGCATGGTTACGAAGATGTGTGTTCAAGTTATCGTAATGGCAGAAAGATTTTTGACATATGTGGCACACGTGAGGTTTCTCTTTTTTGTGGGTGAGATAATGGTCATTTAAGTGGACTCTCAGAGCGAAAGCCCTCTGACATATGTCGCACGCGTAAGGTTTTTCTTTAGTGTGGGTGCGATAATGATTCTTTAACTGACTCTTATGAGCGAATGCTTTTTGACACATGCTGCACGCATGGGGTTTCTCCTTTGTGTGGGTACGAAGGTGTGCACGCAAGGTACTCCTCTGACAGAAAGCTTTGTGGCATGTGTCGCACGCATAGGGCTTCTCTTTCGTATGGGTACGGATATGTTCAGTCAAGCCAGTCTTCCGAGAGAATGCTTTCGGACATAGGTCACACACATGAGGTTTCTCGTTGGAATGAGAAAGAAGATGGCGGTTCAAGTGACTTCTTACAGTGAAAGCTTTTTGACATTGGTCGCAAACATAAGGTTTCTCTTTTGTGTGGGTACGAATATGTTCAGTCAAGCCAATCTTCTGAGAGAAAGCTTTTTGACATATGTCGCAGGCGTAAGGCTTCTCTTTTGTGTGGGTGCGAAGATGTACAGTCATGGTACTCTTACAAGAGAAAGCTTTCTGACATATGTCACACGCATAAGGTTTTTCTTTAGTGTGGAAACGAAGATGGGTGTTCAAGTGACTCTTTACAGTAAAAGCTTTTAGACATATGTCGCACACATAGGGCTTCTCTTTTGTGTGGATTCGATGATGGTAATCCAAGTTACCCTTATAAGAAAAGGCTTTTTGACATACCTCGCAGACATAAGGTTTCTCTTTGGTGTGGGTACGAAGATGTAAATCTAAGCCACACTTCTGAGAGAAAGCTTTTTGACAAATGTCACACTCATGAGGTTTCTGTCTTGCTTGAGTCTGGAAATGCCCGTTCATGTTTTTTTTTAATAGGAAATTTTCTCTTACATGTATATCACACACATAAGGTTTTGTTACTGTTTTAACACAAAGATGTCTTTTGAAGTTGAAAATACAATATCAAACATACTTGCATGACTCGGGCAGGTTTTTACATCTACGACACTAACTGAAATCCTGACATTTATGCAATAACTTAGCACTAATTTCAATAAGGAATTAGTGTCCCTTCATATTCCAGTCCTTTCCTTTATATATATATGTATAAGGAATCAGTTCAGTAATTTTTCTTTATATAGAAGGCATAGGTGTATTATTCTGTATAAAAATTCGCTTATGAACTAACAGAAGGTAAATGTTGAATAATTCAGAGATGTAGACAACAAAGGAAAAAAAAGCAATTTTCATCTGCTATACATTTTTAAAATTGATTCTTGAAAGTTAAAACAGAAAATGTCAATGACGTAAAGAATGCTCTTTTAATATAAAATGTATGATGCAGTTTCTCCTTTCTGAAATGAATACAATAATTCAGTGTTTCACAAGTAAGCTATCATCTGATATTGTCAATCCATTTTTCTCATCTGTACGTAAAATTCACTGTGCTCAAAATGTGATATTTCTTGCAGCAGACTGGAAACCTATGAGAAAGAGACTTTGAGTATACAGAAATTGTTAAGGTAAAACAAAATTATTGAAATTTGTAGCAAAAAGCAAAGTAATTAACCAATTTGGAAATTCAATATTACCTTTACCTGTAGTATAAAGTTAAAATATCATTAAAAGCCATAAAAACTCCATAAAAGTTTTAAAAATGAACCATTTAGTGCTTTCGGCAGCTAGGTCGCTGCCATCTTCGGAACTGAGCTCGTTCCCTGCTTCATCACTTTGAGCCACGTCTCCTTTATCTGTGCAGGCGTCGTGTCGTTGACGGCGCCCTCTTGTGTTATTATTTCTAACGCTTCCCGTTTTAAACTATAACTGTGGTTATTGTAGTTGGCTATTTTCTTAACATTTATGAAATCTATATCAATATTTTCTTTTAATGCTAGGCGGGAGAGGACAAAGATATTAGACCTAGAATTAAAAGAAAATATTGATATAGATTTCCTAAATGTTAAGAAAATAGCCAACTACAATAACCACAGTTATAGTTTAAAGCGAGAAGCATTAGAAATAATAACACAAGAGGGCGCTGTCAACGACACGACGCATGCTCAGATAGAGGAGACGTGGCTCGAAGTGATGAAGTGGGGAGCGAGCTCAGTTCCAAAGATGGCAGCGACGTAGCTGCTGAAAGCGCTAAATGGTTCGTCTTTTAAACTTTTACGGAGTTTTTATGGCTTTTGATGATATTTTAACTTTATACTAAGGTATCTCTGTGCTTGATTTTAACTAAATACCTTTACCTGATTGACAATTTTTGAAAAATTCCCAAACAGTGTGATTTATTGGTAATATAATAGATAACTATTATTTAAGTTCACACTTTCTAGTTATGGTAACCTTACTTTTTGTATTAAACAGAATTAAAAGAAAATATTGATATAGATTTCCTAAATGGAGGTGTGTCAGGTGTTTTTTTAAAGAAAATATAAAATACAAAAGCTCTCATCAAGAAATTCCAAAACATTGTAGTTCTTTCCTCACTATCTTCCTTTTAAAATTTATAGAGATAGTTTACTTCTTTAATACTATGAAATTTTTCACCTCTCCAGCTTTAAGAGTTACAGCAGCCAAAATAACTATCAACAATATGCCGAGTCAATGTGCTAATACTTTACAAATAATTAAATTAAAGAAAAGCAGGGAAATTTTTTTTTTTTTGTTGAATCAACAGAAATTTTTGTTAAGTCAACAAAATTATCCAGTTTGAAATTTTTGTTAAATTAACAAAATCAATTGGTTATTTCAACAAAACATTTTGTCAGTTTAACCCAATTATTTACTTAAAATAAATTAATGTTTTGTTTATTAAGTAAAAATTAATTAAATTACCAAATTATTTTAACCGAATATTAATTGCTTAAATGGTTTAGTTGCTCAAAATTAGCCAGATTAATTGGTTGAATGAACAAATGTCTTTGTTAAATGGTGTGTCCATGGCTCATCTAAGTAAGTTACTTTAATGAAGTCACAAAATATTAATTTGAGTGTGTTATTTTGTTAAACTGCCAAGCAGCTAGTTAAAAGTTTCAGAGGTGAGTCTAATTAAATTATCTAATTATCGAACTTAACTTTGTGTGTGTGTGTTTATACATCAAAATCGTTGCTAATTTAAGGGGCAGAAAAAGATTAAGTTTGAAGGGAAAAAAAATTAAAAAATCGAAAATATTCATGAATATATTCTTAAGAAGTCTAACCCTGAATCTAATGTACAATATGAGCTATCTTGTTAGACATTTTTGGTTCATAATGATTTTTCTAATTAATGTATCAATTCAATAATGTGTCGTTGCATATCTTTTAATCAATCACATTTTGTTAACAAGAAGAATTAACAAAAGTGTTCAAATACATTAATTCTTTTTTAAAAAAAGGGGGGAGGGGGTGGCAAAGGATTTACAAAAATAAGTATATCCTGAAATCACTTGGGCTTGTATTTTTAATGTCAGGTGTTTTTTTAAAGAAAATATAAAATACAAAAGCTCTCATCAAGAAATTCCAAAACATTGTAGTTCTTTCCTCACTGTCTTCCTTTTACAATTAACTTTAGTTGCAGACACTGTTTTAAGTCCTTCAGAGCTATTTTAGTTTCTTAAGAGCTAATCTTTTTTTTTTTTTTTTTTTTTTTTTAAGCATGTATAAATTAGTACAAACTTAACAAAGTCAAAACTCGAGAGAAATACACCACAGTAAATGAAATAAAAATTATTTAATGTTCCTTGGGTGACCCGATACCATTTGATCCACAGACTGGAGGTTGGGGACCTCTGATCTACATGACTGTACAAGGAAATCATTTTTTATATGTGTGATCCTATTTTTGTAGAGAAATCAAATATTTTTCTGTTTTGCTTTCTTGATTTACGAAATGCAATGCATAAATCTATTTTACATAATAATATTGATTTTAAAAATTATGAACAAGCAGCTGTAATGGACATGAATATTACATAAAAATTAAACGTGACTTTTTGATTAGTAATAGAGCAAAATTTTCAGTTTTAATATAATTAGGTTTTATATACTTACATAATTAGTTAAAAAATACCAAAAGTTTAGCTGTAATTTTGATAATCATTGGCCATTTCAAAACATTTAACTGGGGGGAGGGGGAGAACCCTGAGCTAAGTCGGACTTCCTCCCATTAGGGCTCATTATAATGGCAGTCGTTCTCCTTACACTCCTTTGCCATCCTATAAGGAGAATCTGGACCCAGCCCCGACTCGTGGTTGCCAGAGGGCTTTTAGTAACAACAAACCCTAAATACTCATGTATAAATACTATATAATAAGTTAATAAGCAATTTTAGATAGAAAATATTCAATAAAGAGTAGAAACTATCATCATATATTTATAGATTTTGATTCACTAGCCTTTCTGTTAATATTTATTTCATGAGCTCCCCCTCCTCAACCCACCTTTTTCATATTAAAAGTAAACTAGGGGCCAAGGCCCCTAGACTCGCTACGCTTGCTTGCTTTTCGTATGAGGCACTCATCCCCTAATAAGGCTTATTCGTAAAAAAGGCATAATTGCAACAAACAAAACCAGAAAGTTGGATCAGATAGAATGTTATGGAGCTGACAGAGCAACACATTGCTTGTTTCTTGCATGTTCCTTGGAACATAAAAATTTAAACTTCGCACTATTTTTAATTATGTCAAACCCATGGAACACCCTGCGTATTAACCAGTTATGGCAATTTTTTATAATTTGGCGACTTGCGTATATGCATAGTTAATAATTAGCTCTAAGAAAACAGTACTTCATATGTCTTCTTTGATAAAAACTATGGAACAGCTAGGATAGCTTGCCACCCATGGCGACTTTTCATTATTTGGTAATTTACACATGCTCACAACCTATAATTACTGCTCATATAAGGTTCCCGGAAAACTGTTATCTATATTTTCATATACATAATCCTTTGAATATTGGCGTACTTATCACCACGAATTATACCATCTTACTGCGCTGGCAAATACCCAAAGTGTACTTTAACTGATATAATGGCATAGTTAATGCCACCAAATATTTCTACTGGTAGCAAATACTACAACTGGACCAAACTGGCTTTAAAATAATCTGCATTTTAATTATTTTTCATTTTCAAGATATTGGGTTCTAACATTTTTGAATTCGTGGTTTAGATTCACCCTGCTTGGAAAGATACCATTTTGCAAGATGGTGCTTTTAAAATCAGTTATAATTAGTTATTCTGTTTTGGAAAAACAAATAATTGCTAATTCTAAACTCCTGTTGTCTAAGCGAAATTACTATTTGAAAATTATCAACTTTGTGTTATTTATTCCATATAATTTTCAATTTGGCATAAAATGGGTGTAATTCTACTTCATATTTGTCAATTTCATGATTCTACATACTTGGAAATTGTTGCAAAGGAATGAATGGTTTTATGCCAAATCTTATTTTTTCAGTTTTTTATTAATATCTTCTAAAATAATGCGATTTTCGAAATTTAAGTCAGCTTATTAGGTTCCTCGGAATTTTCCGAATCTGTGGACTCCTTAGCCGAAACTCAAATCCCCATGGCCAGAGTGGCGTCATTCCTCAGGAGATGAATGACGCCACTCTGGCAATCCATGGTTTGATGTTCTGTTAACCCTGAAGATAGACATATTTCGTTTTTATCGTTGTTTGTTGGTAGAATAGATGCTTGGAAGTAGAAAATTTTTCGTGTTATGAATGGAAAGGAATGAAATATGATATTGCGTGAAAAGAAAATGTGTGTTTTTGTTAGAAATATTGTGTAAATATGTGAATATAAAACTAAGTAAAAGAAATCATGTTGGTTAGCTGATGTGTGTTAGGGACAGGAGAGCATTAGGGATGTTTCTGGGTGTTTAATTTAAAAAAAAAAAAAAAAAAAAAAAAAAAGTGTTTTTTTTTTTTTATTAATCTTTCCAATATTTAAGGTTTTTAATGTGCATTTTAAATTGATATTTGATGTTTTTGTTAGTGCTATTATGTACTATTCTAATCATACTGACTTTATAGGAGGTATGCAGCTAGGGTTGTTCAATCCACTGATGTTTTTTTTGAGTTGAAAATGGGCCAGTGTTTGCCTAGTTTACATTAGCTGCACAACTAGGCTGCTTAATCCACTGTAGTTTGTTTAGGTTAAAAACGGTCCACATTTTGCTCGTTTTAAATTAGCTTGCTGATATTGCTGCCATTTTTTAGGTTAAATATGGACCGATGAGTGGAGATTTTTTAACAGTTTTGTAATGAATTTGATGTTTTTATCTGTTTTTGTCAGTGTAATTTACATGCAATTTCAATTTGTTAATTATTTGACTTTGCTTTATTGATCGTGCAAAATGGCCGGCGATAGTCGCTAGAGCTTGGCGACCACCAAGCTCCAGTAAAATATATGGTAAAATGCCAAATACCGGTTTTAATTGCTTGCAATTTTGTGAAGGGGCTGTTTCAATCGTTTATAATTTTGTGAAGGGGCCATTTTCATCGATTGAATTTTGTGAAGGGGTTGTAAAACAGACCCAAATTTCACCTGCATCGAGCCCTGATTATATAACAAATTCATAAAGAAATTATGTTATAAGCCGAAAGATAAGCCTGAATTACACAGGACTGAATACAGTAAAACTAAGTAATCACAAAAAAGAAAACTGTAATTTCACGCCTAAACAAAAGGTTAGAAAAGGTATGATATTAAAGCTGTACTGAAATTTCAAACTTTTTTTTTTTTATTTAAAATAAAAAAGATCACATGTAAACAGGGGGATTACGATTTTGCCCAACACAAAAAAAACCTGGGTGGTTTTTTTTTGAAAAAGCCCAAGAAAAAACCCAACTGGGTTTTTTCAAAATTTCAACTTTAATTATGTAGATAATACATCGCTTAACACCAGTACACTACTTGTAAAGTTTATAAACAGCTCCCTACCTCCCTCCACACCACCACTACCTAGGGGGGGGGGGAAATCAGACTTCACATAGGCATTAAAACATTCTAGAGTAAATTTTTTTGCCTATCTGTATTAAAATGAATAAGGATTTTTTAACCATAAAAGTCATTAGTTTAAAAAGTTGTAATTAAGCACTAGTATATCACTGTTAAAATCATTACTAATAGTCAATTTATCTAAGAGCAAACCATGATTGGGGTTGCTATTGTTATTGATTTATACATTTTTTCATGTATGATTAATAATTGTAATCAGTTATTCCTATTAAATTAACCACTTTTTATTTATAACTGATTTTTGTAATCAATTAGCTTGCTATAAGTTGCATTTAGTAATAAGTAATTTTTTTTTTTTAATATTCTGAAACCCCATCCCTTCTGAAAAAACCCGAAAAACCCAGATAAAACCCAATTTATGGTGCAAAATCGCTAACAGTTTGCAATCTTTATTAGAATTCAGTTACCTTTTTCTCCCCATAAATTAACCCTGCTCATAAGAAAAGTCTACTTGCTGTAATACTGGTAGTTGGTGAAAAAAATTTCCACCTCCTAATTTTGATATCAGTATCGATCAGTATATCAGTATCAAAATTTGTTACTTTGATTTTACAACAGTTGAATGGGGGGTGTTTTTCTTTCAATGGGTAACTGATTTTAAAAAGATATTTATTCAACTCTTGAAGGAGAGCTGATTTAATGACATTGTTATTTGTATCAACTTTAATTGCGATAGAATTGGTACTAATTTCATTGAAACAATGCCAAAAAGATTTCTGATTTTTTTAACTAAATGATTTGAAATAAATGAGAAAATATATATAATAAAGTAATAGCTGAATAATCTAAAAAAGACCTAGTGAAAATAAAACTGAATAAATAAATAAAAAAAAAAAAAAAAAAAAAAAAGCATTCTGCAGCCGGATATTCGGTATCCGGCCAAATTGATATCCGTTGCATCACTAAAAAAAATCCTTTCTCATTCAGTAATGCAAAATCAATCTAATCCGTTTTAAATCACAGATTTAGTGCCATGATTTCTCAGGTTTGCATACAAACTCCCAGATGCATTTAACTATTCGAGAAACGATTTTTATAAAAACAAATCCAAATAAGCTGTACTTTGTAACTGCATTAGACTTAGAAATATCTAATGGAAAATTCTCATTTACCAAAAGTAAACGAAATGATTGAACTTGAGCTGGCTGCTACGAAAGGAGAATGTAGGCCATGATTATATAATACACGTATTATAAATATCTTTTTAATTCAGAAAATTGTAAAATGCGGAAGATTCTCATACATGTGAAAGTCCATTAAACCATCAAGCCGTTGAAATCAACACAGCAGCCAGAGATTTTGAACTTGGAAGACACCCCTGTAGATGGGAACGAGGTTAGAAGCGGATAGCCGGAGGAAAGGCTCCTAATGCTAAAAGACTCATACCAGCAGAGGGCGCTGAAAGTCGTAGGGAAAAGGATTTTTTCCTCTATTCGAGGGAAAAACCTTAGGTGATCGGATTCCCGCCAATCTATCCCGTTCCCCGTACTGCTTTTTCACAGGATGATGCGCTGAATATTTTGGATTACTGGAATTTCAATATAATTGTTTTAGATTTCAGGTATGATGCTTTAATAATTTTAATAATATATCGATGTATTTAATATAAGAGTGTAACCGATGTTTTAATATAAATATTTGTTTTAATATTCATTACAACATCACAGTTTCCCATGTGCAATGGAACAATGCTAATGATTTAGATTTCAGGATTGTTTTAATGTAAGTGTGTAATCGTTTTATTTGGTTTAATATTCTCTATAGAATCAGTTTACCATGATTCTATAGAGAATTGAACAAGCACTGCTTGGTTTGCGGATGCTTTTGGTTACAGGATGCATGGTTTAATAATTTTAATATTCTATAGATTGTTTTAATATAAGAGTGTAATCAATGTTTTAATATAAATTTTGGGTTTAATATTCCCTACAAAAGCAGTTTACCATGTGCCATCAAACAAAGCATTCCTTGATTTGTTGATGCTATGAGTTTCTAAATTAAATAAGATAATGACTATAATTTTTATGTAAGCATCTAATTGAAGTTTTAATATAATATAATAATTTAATAAATTGATGGCTAATTCAAATTTTTGATTATAGATTCGTTACGGAATTAATTTACGATGTATCATCAAACTAGGTTTCTGACAGGTAGTATAATGTAATTCATGTTCAGTATAAATGTTTGGTTCAATATACAGGTAAATTCCATTTAACATGTATTATCATTAAATCATTTAATGTGGTTAAGTTGGCCTTTAGAAAATTGAGTTTATTTTTAATTGTTTACGTCCTGCAAATTAAGCTCGCTTTATTTATTAGTGAAATTCTAAAAGCAGCAGCTTGTAGTTTCCAAAAATTGATTTTCTTGCCTTGGGTATATTTAAATTTTGTGTGTGTGAGTTGAATTTATGCCTGTTATTTTACTATTTTGCTGCATGAGTTTTAAATTTTGCATGGGTTATACATAACCAGAAAAAAGAAATCATAAATGTATGTATTAATAATTTTAAAAAGCAGTTTGCTGTTTCGAAAAATGGATTTTCTTGCTTTGAGTATATTTAAACTTTGTGTGTGTAAATGGAATTATTATTTCACTTTTTTTTTTAACATGTTTAAATTGTGTGCATATGTTCCTTTTATTACCCTGCATGAATATATTTAAATTCTGCATGGGTTTTATGTATATATAGTGTATGTTAATTTAGTGAAAGGCAGTATTCTCAAGTTCTTTATGCATGATTACTATCTTAATATGCATGATTTTAAAATATGATCGATGAGTTAAGATAAATTGCATTAGATTTGTAGTGAGTATTTTAGATTTATATGTTAATTTTTGTTGTTTTGTCTATTTCAGTTTTAGAATATATTACAACTTGAGTGTAACCGATGTCTGGAACAATGAAACAACCAATGTCTGGAACCCCAGGCATAGACCGAAATTCATAAGTGTACAAGAAGACAGCACATTGATGTTGGGTTAGCTAAACTAATTGACGCTCTTTTTAAGACTAAGTATAAATGGAGTTTAGCCTTTTAAAGAGCTTCAGTTGGTTATATTACTCAAGATAGTAGTGATACCTATGAATGATATGCTTGATGCAAGAACATGCCAGAATATCTCAAGATGTTGATGCCATCTGTGATATTGTATTTGATGGAAGAACTATGTGGTTGTGATAAAAAAAAAAATAAATAAACTATACTGTTTTGTAATTAAATACAAACACTTGGTTTCGTATCATTAGAAACCAGAAAAAATTCTTAGATTGCACACAGTCTTGCAACTAGAGGGGGGGGGGGAGATCTACAGAATTATGTTTTGTGTACCAGGTAACATAAATAAACTCCAGTTGCAGAGCTGGTTGCACATGAATAACACCTAATGTGTGTTGATTAGCAGTCATACAGAGAACTTAAAGAAGCCTGGCAGCTTCGTACAAAAGAAGCTAACATTCTAATTTATTTCAGTGGGTGTAGACTTATTTTTAACAAACTATCAAAACTAAAGTTAGTTAATTGAAATGGTTACCAAATCTTCAACTTATTTTCCAGCAATATTGTGAAGTGAATAAAATTGATATTCATTTTTTATGATGATTAATTAATATAGTGGCAGGATAATTAATACAACAGAATAAAAAATACATTTTTGTAAATGATTCATTACTGATAGTAATATTGGGCCATGTTTTGCACTTAGTTTTTCTTTTAGATGACAATCTTTATAACTTAAGATTGCATATGATGCAATAATTTAATAGTTTTGCTTTTAAATTAATTTTTAAAGAAATTCTGAGGACCATATGACAATTATCTGCATTACTATTAAAGCTATAGCAGATAATGTATGTGTTATGTTTAGTAATAGATATTACCAGAGTTATAAATTTAGTTACCAGATAATCAATGATACAACAATAATATTAGCTGAAGTAATTTGTTTCATTTATGCAACCTAAAATATTTTGCTTGGTAACACTAGGCAGACCCCCACTTTCTGAAGTAATTACAGGTGTTACTAAACAGGATAGCCCAAAACCCAAACCCACCTGTGTTTTGTTCATACAGTTGTGTTATTGTATTCCCATTAAGTATTAAAATTATTTTTATAAAATTTGGATTTTTTTTTAATCAAATGAGTAATGCAACTGGAGACGATCCAGAATATTATATTCATACCTCTGACACAAAAGTAAATCAGGAAATAATTACAATAAACTTAAAAACTTTTTTTTTTTTTTTTTAACGTATTGATTTTCGTTGAGTTGTAATTGAATGTATATTTTAAGCGCTCAGAAATACTGATCATATATATTCAAAATATAAACAGCTTAGGAAATGAAGTTGAATCATTTTTACTTTCCGAACATGTACCGTGTAAGGAAAGTATTTTAATCATGAAAAAAATTGACTTTTCATGATTAAAAGATTTTGATTTAGATGACGAGATTTTGATGTATTTACACGTTTTGAGGTCTGAATTCATTTATGCTGTTTTTACAAGATGTATGTATGAGTGTATGTGAGTGAACATGATAGCTCCTAAACAGATCATTCGATTGAGCTAAAATTGGACATATATGTTATAAACCACCGTCAGTGGCGGATCCAGAAATTCTCTTTTGGGAGGGGCTAAATTTTGAAAAAAAGCTTATTTCACACAAAATATACAATGAAGCAAAATTTTAGTCTAAATCATGTAAAAAACTTTTGGGAGGGGCTAAGTGATTAAAAAAGATCACTTTACATATTCAAAGTGCATAATGAAGCAGAATGTTACCCTTTAGCTATCTCTTTTGGGGGGGCTGAAGCCCCCTAGCCCCTCCCCTGAATCCGCTACTGACCACCGTTGCAAGACCAGTATTGATTTTGGTGTATATAGGACTTATAGTTTTTCTACAGGGCTACGACAAAGATTTCTTTTACATTATGGCCTATGGGGGATAATTCTTGAAAGTGTGCCATCGTTTAAATGATGCATTCGATTGAGCTCACTCCAGATTTTTTATTTCTTTGTATGGAATATATGGAAATGTAATCCCAAAAAATATAAGGGGCCAAATTTTGACAAAAAAACCGATTTTTACTACCTCTAAATTTAATTTTTAAGAATTTTTTCACTGAATCTCATCGTAAACTAACATGCATGTACAACCCATTTTGACCAGTTTTTTCCATGCCATCTGTATGTACGAATGTATGTACAGATGACGTACTCACATATCTCAAAAACTATTGACAGTAGAATGTTGAAACTTTATATTTAGGATTGTTATAACATGGAGTTGTGCACCTCCCCTTTCGGTCCCATTCGACTGGATAGTTTATCTACAGGGCTGCCCAAAAGATTTTCAATACATTACGCTCTGTGGGCAGAAATTCATTAAAGCGTATTTTAGAGGTATTAGGCTGTTTCAAACGACTCAGAAGTGATATATACTGTTAAGGGTTACAAATGAATTCCTCCATCGAAAAAAGTGTCTTTATCATGTATAGTTCTGCTACAGGAACATTCAAAAGATTTCCAATACATTATGGTCAATGGCAATTTTAGGAACATTCATCCATTTCAAGCACAATACCATCGTACCATATAGTTAGGTAATGGCCAGACCACGGTCACATGCCGCCCTCAAGTATTATGCCAAAAGTCGCCAAGCTTGGCGACTTTTGGTGTACATATGTATGTATTTAACTCTCAAATCTCAAAAACTGTTAATCATAGAATGTTGAAATTTCATATATAAGATTGTTGTGCATCTCAATTTTTGGTTCCAATCTACTGGAGAGTTTAATTACAGGACCACCCAAAAGAATTTCAATACATTATGGACATCTTCAATATATTACATCAGTATAGTCAGTCATGTTTTGGTCCATGCCCAAAATCTCGCCATTTGTCGGTGATCTTGGCGAGTTTTACCGAACCCAGACAGCACATAAGCTTAAATCAAGCTTGACATTTCCTTGAATTTGACGTGTTAATGCAAGCTTGATTTTAGCTTTCAAAGTGCACAGTGATGGCCCCATCTGTGAAAGATTATGGACATTAATTGTCTAGCGTCCTCAAATTTGCTGAAAGTTCGTAAAAGATGTGTTTTATTTTATTACTAGTGCCATATTACCGGCAGTGCAAACGGGGCAACTGCCCAGGGCCTACAGATTTTAGGGCCCAAAAATCTTACACTTTTGTAGTTTTAAAATAAAATTAAAAAGGATTAAAAAAAAATTCAGAAGTTAAATAATTTTTTTAATTATAAAGTATGAACAATGAAAATAATTCAAATTTACATTTGTATAAATTAATTTAAACTTATTTTTAATTCTTCGAAATGCTCTATATCGATATAGCATACTAATATGTAGGAAAATAACTAACCACATTTGTAAAGAGAATTTTTAGTGTTAAAAAATATCAAAATTTTTCAATTATTTGTTATTTTAAGAAATATTTACAAAAATGACTAAAGTGTTTGTATTCCATACATGTTAGCAACTGTGATATAGCATTTCAAAGTAACGTTTAACTATCTGTTTCTTTGATTTCAGATTACTTAACACAAAATTTGTGTTAAGTTTCCAAATATAGAAATTCTTCAAAATAAAATACAATTATACTACGAAATTGATTTCAAAATCAGTCGTTTGTCTCGATTTTGGCCAGCAGTATTGCTCATGAGTATTGTGGTACTGAAAGTTTTAAAACGTGTGCTGCTCTCATGTTTATATTATGTTTATTTCCCTATTAGTAGAGTCTCTAAATCACACATAACATTATTTTAATTTTGATGCATCCCATGGAAAAATAAAAGAAACAAATAGCACATCGCCCACTTATCAATCTGGCGAGAAAACGGCGTGATAAGTCACTTCAAACTTTAGTCATATCTGCGTGAAGCTTAGTAGCTGAACGGATAGCGAGCTCGACTCCCAACCGAAAGGTCCCGGGTTCTATTCCAGCCATGAACACTTGATGGAAACAGATTAAATTAAATTGAAATTTCAGCGTAGAGGTGGAAAATGCGTGGCAATGTAAAATATGTGGGGCGAGTTCACCGACTGGCGCCCCGTGTATTTAGGAAATTTTTTTTGGGGAAATTTTTTTAAGCTTGAATTGTAAAGTTTAATGCAAGCTGGGCAAGTGTAAACTAGAACACTTGATTCAAGCTTGCATTAAGCTTACACGCTTGAAATTTTCAAGCTTATTGACTTGATAAATCAAGCTTGCAGCAAGTTTGATGCAAGTTTGCTGTGCTGTCTGGGAAGTATCGCCAAATTTGGCGATAGTCAGTCATTTGGTCCATGCCCAAAATATCGCCATTTGTCATCGTCCTTGGCGAGTTTTGGCGAAATATCGCCAAATTTAGCGATAGTCTTTGGTCCATGTCTAAATATCGCTATTTGTCATCGTCCTTGGCGAGTTTTGGAGAAATATCGTCAAATTTAGCGATAGTCAGTCATTGTTTTATCCATGCCTAAAATCTCGTAATTTGTCGTCGACCTTGGCGAGTTTTGCCGAAATGTCGCCAAATTTGGCGCAAAAATTATTTCGCATAACTAAAGCTTTTAACCGTAGAACTTTGAGATTTTGTATTTAGAACTCTTGTAACATCTAACTGTGCATCTCATTTTTGATTTCAATCAACTGGGCAATTTATTTACAGGGTCACCTAAATGACTTCAAATACATGAAGGTGTATGGATATATTCAATTCATTGAAAGTCTGTGGTCAATGACTACTTTGGCTATCCCCAATATCTCGCAAACTAACTCAAGCCTTTTCAGCTTTTGGTGAAATATCGCCAAATTAAGTGTCAGAAGCAAATCTTTAAAATTGAACCCAGCTTGGCGATATCGAAATATTTGGCTAGAAATCGCTCAACCTTACTATTATTGCAGTATTTTATCCCCCCCTCGATACAGATCGTAGTGATGAGCGAAGAAAAAACGTCTTTTAAACGGAATAGCAAATGGAAATAGATCTGATTGAAAGTGTTAGTAAAATTCTGCATTATCCTTTCGAGATACCACATATTTAAAAAGGTGGCTGAGGCGATATACTACCTATTAATTGCATGGTCTACCAATCGCCAATTCGGCGAATCTCTGAGCGCAGCCGAGTTTGTTTATTATGGCAACCCTGCATGCTCATATACTTGCCGGAACGAGTTTCTGCAACTGGTTGCGGCAGCCAAATTGCTCGAAATTTTGTTCGTGTAATAAGGCTTTTAGTCTAAATTAAGGTGACAATAAGTCCCCAATTCTTTTTTCGATTTGTCCTCAAAATGTAAAAGAGCAATTTGGGACGATTTTTAATTATTAAATTGTTAATTATTTTATTAATTATATAATCTCCCCAATTTTGTTTCAGAATTGGGAACTTGTCCTCAATTCTACTTTCAAAAATATGGTCACCTTAGTCAAATAAATTCGCAATGTTTGCGATTTTTGAAAGTATTTTACTTAAAACCATAAAATTTCCATCTTTTGACCCATCCATAGGCGCACCCACGGAAGTTTTTAAATAAATGCTTACAGTTAGTTATACCGTTACACACGGTAACAACGTCGCTCAAAAGATCAGATAATTATTTATGACTCTATAATGAGTTACTTTGCTTGTGTTCTATGGGACAGTCAAGTGATACCGAATATTTTGACGTTATAAGAGAGTTGTAACTAACCGAGGTCACTATGACCGAGTTCAGCAGTATTTGTATGTAGCCCAGCCCCCCCCCCCACCTAAACTACAATCCTGGATGCGCCACTGGACCCATCGGATTATAAATATATAAAATATGGAAAATAACGCCTAATCTACATGCTGAATTCAAGGTATCAAAAGCCGTTTAGGCGGCATACGCTCCCTTCATTGGTAACGCGGACGTGATGAGCACGCATTTTCAGGGCCTGACTAAAACACTTTTGTGCCCAGGGCGCTTTTGAAATTTTTTGCCCCTATATATCACTCTAAACTCCATTTTTAGGCCAATTTCTGGATGTGTGCCCAAGGCACATGCCCCAAGTGCCCGTGCGATATTTAGGGCCTGCGCACTTTCGTTCTCGCCGTCTGCGACAGACGACTGTCACTCATTCAAAGTCCGCATCAGCAAAGCCCACATCAAGTGGGTCACGACAAAAAAAGTTCACAACGCATGGTAGCAATCTCTCAAGTCCATAATGCTTAGCTAAGTTAAACATTGCCGCAAGAGCCACAAAGCGAGGCCAAGGCCTACGCTGCCCAACCACGCCTTGGCGACCACGGGCTCTGGGGTGAGGAAGCATATGCTTCGGTCAGGTGCTCAGCCTGACGCGAAGCCCCAGTGCTTAACTCCCAAACAACCTTGTCCTCATTTTATCGACCTACTCAAGGGATGAAAGGGTGAGTCAAGCTTGCCCAGCCCGGGAATCAAGCCCCGGACCTGTGGCATGGCAGTACAATCCGCTAACATGAAGCCACCGAGCTTCACCAGAATGCTAGAACAACATTAAATAGCCTCCGTCTGACTCTATGAGTCGGGGGAGTAGTGTAGCAACGCGATATCAACAACTCGGCAATTGAAGGACGCGCAAAGGGGCATCTTTTGTTCGGTCGGATAATGCCTTAATCTACCACACTGGTTTCACCCCAATCAATGGGATCAAAACTAGCTTCCGCCACACGCGTTCCCTCCAGCCTGTTGACACAGTCGTCGATTCCTAAATACTAGGACAGGTTGTTCGAAATAGTGCGATTGAACCTCTATACCATACAGTTGAGGTTGGATTGTGGATTGATTTGTCCATTTTCAATCGGTGACCTGGCCTTGCAACGTGAGAAAAACCTTTCACGAATCTTCAATAGTAAGTGTCATCCTATTACACTCATGTCCATAAATTAAGGATAATGAAGTTCAGGCAAAGAAAGCGAAAGAAGCAAAACAAATTTGACTTATTTGTAAAGTCTATTTATTAAACAAAAAGTAAAGACCAAAAAAGATGCTATATGTTTGACATAATTAATAAAAATTGCAAGTTTTACTCCCTTGACCAAAGTTCAAAAAAGAACCTATTTACAAAAAACAGTATAACATGGTTAGTAGGATGGTTAATACGGAGTATGTCTCCCGGACGATGCAATACAGGCCTGACAACGCCTAGGCATGCTGAGTATCAAATGATCAATCTGATCTTGGGGAATATTACACCACTCATCAAGCAATGCACTCCGAAGTTCCGGTAGACAGGTGGGAGGGGGTTGACGGGCTGCAATTCGTCGGCCAAGCATATCCCACACATGCTCTATTGGATTCAAGTCCGGTGAGTATGCTGGCCAATGCATACGAGTGATATCCTCCGATTGAAGGCATTCGTCTACAATGTTTGCACGGTGAGGACAGGCGTTGTCATCCATAAACACAAATTCAGCACCCATGGCGCCCCGAAACAAACGTACATGTTGTTCCAGAATGACATCCCGATAGATGTGGCCTGTCATCGTTACACTCTGAACATGCAGGTCAGTTCTGGAACCAAGAATAATTCCTCCCCAAACGAGCCATCCTGCACCACCGTAACGGTGTCTTTCAATGGTGTTCTCTTGGTGGTAACGGGTACCTGGCGCTCTCCAGATGAATGTCCGGCGAGAATATGACTCCAAACTAAACCTGGACTCGTCGGAAAACATCACACAAGACCACTGTTGCGGTGTCCACAATGCATGCTCTCTACTCCAGGTTAATCGCAGGCGACAGTGAGTTGCGGTAAGTGGAACACATCTGACAGGCCTACGAGCATATAGACCAATGTGCCCTAAGCGTCTGAACACGGTCTGCCTTAAAACTGTCGTACCGGTAGCTGAAGAGAGCTGACGAGACAGGTCTGATGCTGTACTCCGTCTGTTTCTTTTGGCAGTAACTGCCAAATAGCGGTCCTCATTCGGCGTTGTAACTCGGGGGGCGACCTGTGCTGTAACGTCTACTCACATTACCATCATCTTGGAATCGTTGCCAAAGCCTGGAGATGACACTCTGGGCGATTCCAAGTTCCTCGGATACTTCCAGCTGGGTACGTCCACATTCCAGTCGTCCGATAATTCTTCCACGTAAAACATCATCCAAATGCCTCCTTTGTGCCATAACTATGTGGTTTTTGCACTGAAAGGCTTTCACAGCGCTTGTGAACAGTTTTACTTCTTTGCCACCATTCCTTATATACCCCTCTCTTACACTCTCGTCATTGTGACGTACCATCCACGCCATCTGGTGTTTTCCTGTAATTTGCATATTCTTCTTCAAGATGTGTGTGATCATTCCACAGGTGAAATTTTTATTTTAGAGATCAATTTCTGTGTGATTCTGAATTATCCTTAATTTATGGACATGAGTGTATATAGTTACGCTGACCCCTGACTCACTCTCTAACAATTCCGGGCAACCACTTCAAGATAAAACTTTTACCGCCATTACTCCAAGAAGATTAAAAAGTACAAAAAACGTAGCAACATCTACACCGTTTGTACGATCCGCTTGAAATTTTTCAGAATTATGTATAAAAATATAGAAAACAATCTGCGCTACTTTAAAAATCTGAAAATCCACCCTTTCCCTCATTTTCAAGCGCTTTTTTTTTTTTTTTTTTTTTTTTTTTTTTTTTTTGCTTGCTATTTTCAGCTACATTTTATTTCCGAGAATTAAAAAGAAAGTGAATGATTAAAAAATTAGACTCTACAGTGACAATGACGTCACATTGGAAGTCACGGTCATCAGGCTTTGAAGGGAAAGTTACGATTTCAGTTCGTTTAAAACAGTTTTTCAGATAACATAGTTTAATTTTTTTCATTAAATGATCGTCTGCATGCAGCATTGATATAAGAGAGTCTGTTTCAACAAAACTAAATTGTTCGAATACAAAAGGTTTCTGCGCGTTTCCAGCAGAGCATGGAATTCGATTTGGGTCTATAATAAAAATAATACGAAGTTAATTATTTTAGGTGGACGAGGATTAAATATATTGAGTGTAGCCATATTTTCGTCAAATGTTTTTTCTAGCGCCCATTGCTATTGCCTCCACCACGGGCTTTGACTTCTATAGTGAGTAATAGTAATCTTTAATAGTCCAAAAAACTTCGCAATTCATGAGCATTTACCGGACGAATCGTTTTTAACCGCACACGCGTTTTCGAGGTACAGTCGCCTGCCTGCATAATTACATGAGCAATTTCGAAAAATCCCTAATTTATATAAAGGACAATGTTCAATACTGCTTCCAGACAGAGTTTCAAAGGAATGCGTTATCACCTGTAGGCGAATGTAATAATATTACCTATACCAGTAGTTTCCTACCGGGGGGGGGGGGGGGCGCAGAACGTCGGCAGGGAATGCGCAAGAAAAGCATGCAACGTGCAAGAGATAATGCACGTTTTAAAAGTCATATTATCTTATTTCTTTTATCTTATTTATTCTTATTATTACTCCAAAACATACCTATTTTTGCGTAAATTTTATTTACACTTTACCGATAACATTATTTTGTGGAAAAGGCGACTAAATTTTTGTATCTTTGCCAGGAAAGGACAGCTCACGTCATTAAATGTGTCTTTCAGAGCTACATACGTCCTTCGCAGAGTTTCCCGCCACAATCATCATTATCAGAAGGTGTGATACTTCAGTGGTACCCTTCGGAAACTACTAACGAGCGCCGAGAGGACTTTCGGAACTACGTATTTAACGTGCACGTACACTGCATGTGCACAGTGGTCCTTAGTGATAGGTCGGCATAGAGCCCACAACCTTCTGGTTACGAGTCCAACGCCTTAACCACTGTTCTACCACGGCCCCTCAACTAAATGTTCATTGTTGAAGAATAAAAAAAAAACTGTATCTATGCTGTGAAACATGAAAGAGTGGTGCGCGCCATCCCCCTAATTAAAACCAAACACACGCCCCTCCATAGTCGATTAGATAAGACACTAAGCATGGTGGATGGCTGGAGTGCGAAGGTCCAGGGTTCTGACCTACCGCTCGGCAGTGGATCTAACGGTCTGGAATTTCGGCCGATTTTCTCCCGACGTAACGTAAATACGCGTAAGAACTAAGAACCCCTGAAAATTTCTCTCCCAAGGCATCGCTCTAGGTAAATAACCCCGTGTCGATTTGCTTTAAGACACAATACACAATTCTTCACCACTTTAAGGATACCTATTCTACGAAATTCCTTGTTTCTTCTGAACAACAAGCTTCGTAACATTTCAATTTCAAATCTTTGTTAATTCATTGTTGTACTACAGTTTTCAGAACAAGTCTCACTTTCTTCTAAGAATTTTCTCTGCAGTCCAATATTGTCTTCGTTTTCTGCAGGAATTTCATTCGGTGAAATTGCCCTCCGTGATTTGTTAACCGTGGTGCTTTAAGCTAATTTCCAATGCATCAGCAACTTAATAAATTGTGACCGTCCCGAATAAGCCGCAATCTGGATAATCCGATCTCGGTTAATCGAAAGTCAATTGTATTTAAAAGTTACCCTCATTGTGAAATATAAGAATTAAAATACAGCGAAACTTCTCATAAAGGCCGCCCCTATTCGAGGGCCACCTTTATTAAGGGCTGATATTTTTAGGAACGAAATATTTCCCCATTGATATAATGTTAATTTTACTCTTATTAGAAGGCCGCATATTCTCTGACTACCCCTCATAACCCCCCCACCCCCCACCTCCACGTGCCTGCCTTAAATCTTAAACAGGTGCATTGAATCCCTGAACTAAAAGATAAGAGTTCAGGAATTCCTTGCAAGAAAGAAGGGGAGGAATGAAGGACCAGGGGAGACAAACAGGTTTCCTCATACTTTGTTTGACCTTTAAACCTTTAGGGGTTTGGGTTGGTGGGAAAACTTGACCAGGAAACGCTAATAGAAATGATTATAAATAAACTAATATATCATTCTAAGGCATTAATAAATGATGTAAATTGAAGTAATTTGTTCCATAAAATAAAAGAATCTTTAGAAACTAAAATTGTCCATGAAAAAATTATGAAAAATAAAGAAACTCCAATAGAATTTTTTTTCAATCATGGATAGAGTTTGAAAATGTTAATAAACATTTTTTCTTTTTCACCTGTATATAGGTTTTGATTTCCTTATTATAGTTTTTTGTTGTTGTTGTCACACTTATTCAAGGACTACTCTCATAAGGGCCAATTTTCAATGGAACGGCAGGTACTCCTTACAGAGAGGTTTCACTGCATATTCAAAATGCATAATTACTCTGAAAGGGCTATTTTTAAATGGCACGTTTTTTCACCTGTTATATGTTATTAAAAAAAAAAAAAAGAAAAAGAAAAAAGAGTCGGAGCCAGAACCTCACCAGAAGAACTCAACAGACAACTCTTTGTTATACTACCGCGTTTACTCGCGTAATAGTCGCACCCCCCGTTTTAAAGTCGAAATAATCGTCAAAATATTTTCCCCGCATAAAAGTCGCAGTCACGTATTTGACCTTCATTTACGTCTATAAAAATATTACTATCAAAATAAAAATAACTTTTTTTGTGTGTGCAACTGACGGAAAGATTGTTTAATTACGGCAGATAATCTGTGTGTGTGGGATTACGACCGATTAGCTCCGAGTGAGCTCTAGTTCGAAGGGTGGGGTGCCCTCCGTGGGGGTCTTTCTAAGGGGTCCTAACCCGTATTTACGCTAAGTTTCGGAGAAAACCACGGAAAACTCCGAACGGTTAGGTCGACGGACGCGCGATGGGACCCGCGAACCCGGAACCTTCACACTTTGCCCGTCTACCATTTCCAGTGATATAATCACTGTGCCATGGTGAGGCCGGCAGATAATCTGGAGACATTTGGTAAATTAGTAATTTTACAATACTACCAATACTCTTTTATCATTACAGTGTACAATATTATCTAGTAGATTTCCTCGCATAATAGCAACACAATTTATGAAGGACTTTTCGTCCTTTCGAGACGGTGTTGATAATAGTCGCACCTAGACTTTCACCTTGAAAAATTGGCAAAAAAAGATCGACTATTACGCAAGTAAACACGGTAATATAGCAAAGTTTGTAGTCCAGCCTTCGTCACTCCGTAAATACGCGTTAGAACCCCTTAGAAAGTCGTCTGACCAAGGCACGCCCCCCACTCATCCCAGGCACACCGCCCATGTCTGAGGGATTTTGTTTGCGTTGTCATAAAAACGCAAACAAAACAAGCGATAACTCACTTAAATTTATTACAACGGAGAAACTGAATCTACCGCTAGATATTTAATCTTGAAATTATTTTTCTATGCCTTTTTTCAGAAAAACTTTACTACATTTAAATATTTTTTTAAAAAAATAAATTAGCTATTAAAAAATAATTTTCGGCTGGATTAATTGGATTTCTGGTACATAAAATGTATTCTCTGGGCCATATTCTCTCCTGATTATTACCTACCTATAATATTTCGGAAAGCAGTAGTAATTTCTCGTCTAATCTTTTTAATTTTCTTGAACACTTTTAATTTTTACTCAATAAATAGAACTTTCGTAAGTTTTGCGAGTAAAAAATCAGCTTCTGTTTTATTTTAACCCATTTTTGTCCAAAGGTGCGTAAAGGCACCATTTCAATAGATATTTTTTTTATTAACACTGTGACAAATATTTTTCACTAATTTTATTTTTGAGCTATTTTTAAGGGCTTTGAAGACATTTATAAAATATTAGTAATTCAACTGGAGTAAACACTTTGTGTTGAGAAATTTTCAAAATAAAGTTTTTCAACTTGAAACGGTTATTGACATATTCGACTTTTTGAAAGTGTGTAATTATTCCACTTGAGCAGGGACGTAGCCAGAAATTTTTCATTGGGGGGGGGGGGACTTACGACTACTACAACTCATATATATGTAAGTATACGTGTGTGTGATAATGTAATGAAGAATATACATTTTGTATGGCAAAAAATTTCTCATGGGGGGTTTATGACACCCCTAACCCTCCCCCTCCTCCTTGGCTACGCCCCTGCACTTGAGATTAATCATATGTTTTTATAATGGATTAAAATTGCAAGTTTTGAAAATAAAATAAAATTGAAACAAATGTCATAAAACACTTAATTTTTTTAACTTAAATTTGAATAAAAATTGGCCAATGGTGCGTATACGCACCATTTTATTTCTTATATAAAATACTATTTTTCATGCATGAAACTTTTTTGTGTCTTAATGAATGTAATTTAAGCATATTTCAATGAAAACAATACCACATTTTATACAATTTCTATGCGTGGCCTGCAATGGGTTATCACTGTTAATTAATTCTAGATTCCGTAATAATTATTTAATTCTAAATCTACCTGAAAATGTTCTGATTCTACTACATGTGAAAAATTTTAGAAATCCAGTGTGAGTTAATCGCACACACCAAGGGCGGATTAAAGGGAGGGGCGAGGGGGCGGCCGCCCCCCCCGAGAAAAAAGAAATTAATGTAAAAGATCCTATTTTCCTTCCATAAAATGGATGTATATGTCAATCTTTTAACTAACCGTCCCCACCGACAAACTAACCCCCCCCCCGATAAACTTGCATTAATCCGCCACTGGCACACACACACACACCACAGTTTGAATGCTTAACAATTACATTATATTTTTATGTTTATCAAAATTTTTCTTCTGAAAGTTTACCAAGTCTGATCTGTCTCCCCACTTACAAAAAAAAAAAAAAAAAAAGCCAAACAATGGTTAGTTAATTAAAATAAGTTAATCATTTATGACAATTGTAAGATCTAATTACAAATAAATTTTAATTGAAAAGTCTGTTGAAACATGTTCTTAAAGAAATAAACCTTTTGAACATATTTTAAATAATTTAACTTGCTTAAAAAGTAAGTTTGTACTTTGTAATTTTAAAATCATTAAACATTATGTTATTCTTAATACATTGTACACCATTTAAAAAATATGTAAGATCATCCACGGCCGCAGCTAGAGGAGGCAAGCGACGCACGTGCCTCGGGTAACATGTTGAGGGGGGGGGGGCGAAATCGTAAATTCTAGTCATAGCATTCAGATTATCTGATTTGAATCAATGATTAAAATCAGAATATCGGTTTAAAAGTAAAATAATATGATTAAAATTGTTGTTTAAAGATAGCGTGTTGAAAGAAAAAGATTTATTATTTCGGATATATACATAATTTTTGAGAAGCACCATAAAATATTTAATAAAAGGAAAACACCTATCGATTCAGTAAAGACAACACATTCAAAAAATATATTTTAACAATTTGACTCTTGTATTTTTTTTTTCCCGTCAGACATGATACATATATTATATAAATATATATTTCTCTACTATTATGTAACATCATTCTCAATTATAACGCGAAAAGCTCTTGCGCCATAGCCGATTCACTAGTTCTTTCAAAATATTTCACACACCACATCATCGGATCCGTCCTCTAATACGAGAACGAGAGCCTTCTCTTCTCTGAGATGAGAGCTTTCCTTTGGTCTCATTCGGAGCTGTCCTGTCTGGGATACGAAATCCCTACATCCCTACTGCTATTTCCAAAAATTCCCCACACTTGCTTTAGCATTAGGAGCCTTTCCTCCGGCTATCCGCTTGTAACGAGGTTTCAATCAGGAGATTTTCGCGCGCGCACTTTCGCTTGTTTACATCTGATGCTGTTGCCATCCGCAATGTAAAAATAATAGGGCACAGTGTAGATTTACAGTGGACAGTAAAAACTCGATACTAGCCAGTTTTATTTGAAGAAGTCTATTTAAAAATACCTTATCAGGTACACCTAGTATAACCAAGAGTTTTGTTAAAAGGAAATGTCCGGGAAGAGAATATCTGTTCAATGAATCAATGTGAATAGTGAATGAATCGCACTTGCGATTCCATTGTTTAAATTTAACCCTTAAATTCCCGACTTTCAAATTTTATATCGGACTTTTATTACCGGATTAGAGTACAAGGCACATTTCTTATGTCAATTTCACATATAAAATATAGTTCTAACAATCGGGGCCGGATTTAGCCTTTGAACCACTCTGTGCAAAAGCAACAATTGCGCCTCTATGGAAATACAATATAAGCTAGGCATTCTTTAAAGAAAAATTCTTCAGTGGCGTACCGAGGAATTGATTTTTTTTTCTTTTTTTTTGGCGGGGGGGGGGGGGGTTCATATCGTCATTACCATGAAAGAAGTAACGTGCCAATTGGTGATATCTAAAGAATATGCTATTATGGGAGCCCATATAGGGGTTCGACTCCACCCCCCCCAATTTGCATCCACCGGTATAATAAACTAACAACTTTATAGCTTACTGAAATCTTTCAAATTAATTAAGTTTACAAGTGTTTGGAACTTAAGATAAGCTCTTCAAAATACATGGACGGCCCAAATTACCGCCCATGTGTAAGTTTCTTGTTTCTTCCATTTAAACCTGTTCAAGAATGAATATATTTTTTGTCAAATTATTAAAGGTTACAAAATTGAAGATCATGGGGGAAAAGTAGTAAAGATACCATAAGAACAAAATTTCGTATTTACCGGAATCGGAGCAATCCAACAGCGTAGAAAATTCGATAAAAGTCATTTAATGATTGAAAAAACAGCCACAATTTAAAGAATGGTCAAGAAGAAGTGTTCACAATAAAATGAAAACTTTCATACATATTATTTTCTACAGGGTTATATCTATTCTCCCTGTTTGTTTTTGCAAAATATTTAAGACTTCTTCAGTTACAAATAAATTTTTTATACATGCATAAGACCATTTAAACGCAGAGACCATTTAAACGCATTTCAAATTTACTGTTTCTTAAGTAGTTATTTAAATATTTCATAGCTGAAAACGACCCTTCAGTGATACATGTTGTCACAGGCAAGCTGACTAAAACTTTCTAAAAGTTTATGGATATTCGGGAAAATATCAACGCGTTGCATACTTTTAAAGCTTCTAATAGCAGTTGGTCTAATCTGTTGTGCCAGTAATTTATTTTCCCATAGCTGATATTCTATAATCATTAGCATTCTTAACATTTCTACTTTGTTTCCATGTGTAGGTATGAGACATTTCCAGTGAAAGTAAAATTTTTTTTTAATCTCAACATTTCTTTGTGTTTTCTGAACTTTTCTATAAGATGTAAAATTACAGCATTCAAAAATTTATTACTGTTACTTGAAATGTTATTTAATGTACACTTTTCTGCTTCAAATTGATGTTTGGAATTTTTCTTTCACCAGATTTAAGAAAACTTAAAAGCGACTACTGATTCCTTTTACTTATTCTCGGATTTAAAAAAAAAAAAAAAAAAAAAAAATTGAAAAAAAATTGAAAAAAAAAAAAAAAATTATGAACTCAGCAATTCGAGCAAAAGAAAATGGATTGAATGAGATTTCCTGTCTGCTCTCCGTTTATGAATAAGAAATCAGAGATTATCGCTAACTGTTCGGAGAGGGTAGGTGGACATCTTCCATAGGAATAATTTAATATTCCATAGATTTTCTATAGGCATGCACCCCCCCCTCTCTCTCCTCCTGCAAATTCTGACCATTGGCCTCGGCGTCATGAACATAAAGGCACATTTTTAGAGTCATCAACGCCTTTTCTATTTATTTTTCAAGAATTCACTTAGCTGGAGTCATGTTTTTCTTTCATGATGAAAAAAAACTTTTGGGGAAAAAACGGGTTTTCCCCCTCCACCTGAAATATTTCAATTTTGAGAAATTTTGGGGGGTGCATATGTCCCTTTGCACACTCTCCTGGGTACGTCACTGAAAGACTTTATGATCTTTTTTTATTACTTTCCGAACATGTACCATGTAAGGAAAGTATTGTAATCCTGAAAAAATTCGACTTCGAGATTTTGGTGTATTGACACGTTTTGAGGTCTTCTGAATTCGTTTATGCTATTTTTACGAAATGTATGTATATATGTGTGTGTGTGTGTGTGTGTATGTGAGTGAACACGATAGCTCCTAAACGGGGTATTCGATTGAGCTCAAATTGGATATATATGTTATAAACCACCGTCACAAGACCGGTATTGATTTCGATGTGTATAGGACGTATAGTTTTTCTACAGTGCTACGACAAAGATTCCTTTTACATTATGGCCTATGGGGGGAAATTATTGAAAGTGCGCTAGCGTTTAAACGGCGCATTCGATTGAGCTTCCATTTGGTATATATGTTTGAATGATTCATCGATTAAAATTTATTTAAATGCTTGGTAATGATCTTAATTGTAAGTGTTTGGAAAGTCGAGTGGAGTCACTCCAGATTTTTATACTTTAGTGAACGTCCCCCTGCCCCCGAAAAAAAAATAAATAAAACAGTGTAATGCAGTAATTGGCACAAATACATTAGATTTCACTTAAAATACTTGATTTATTGAAAAAAAAATACAGGTAACAGGAATATATTTCAGACGAATTAAATCACAATCGGGCCCTGCTTCTGCTTCAAAAAGATGGAACATCTGAAGGTCGATGAAGAAAAAAATCTGGAGTGACTCCACTCGACTTTCCGAACACTTACGATTAAGATCATTACCAAGCACTTAAATAAATTTTAATCGATGAATAATTCAAACATATATACCAAATTGAAACTCAATCGAATGCGCCGTTTAAACGCTTGCGCACTTTCAAGAATTTCTCCCCATATGCCATTATGCCATAACATAAAAGAAAGATTTGTCGTAGCCCTGTAGGAGAACTGTAAGTCCTATACACACCAAAATCAATACCGGTCTTGCGACGGTGGTTTATAACATGTATACCGAATTTGAGCTCAATCGAATGTATCGTTTAAACGCTAGCGCACTTTCAAGAAATTCCGCCCATAGGCCATAAGTGAAAGAAATCTTTGTCGTAGCCCTGTAGAAAAACTATAAGTCCTATACACACCAAAATCAATACAGGTCTTGCAACGGTGGTTTATAACATATATACCCAATTTGAGCTCAATCGAATCTACCGTTTAAACGCTAGCGCACTTTCAAGAAATTCCCCCATAGGCCATAATGTAAAAGAAATCTTTGTCGTAGCCCCGTAGAAAAACTATAAGTCCTATACACACCAAAATCAATACCGGTCTTGCGACGGTGGTTTATGACATATATATCTAATTTGAGCTCAATCGAATGCTCCGTTCAGGAGCTATCGTGTTCACTCACATACACACAAACACACATACACACACACACACACACATACATACATACATACATCTCGTAAAAATAGCATAAATGGATTCAGAAGCCCTCAAAACGTGTCAAAACACCAAAATCTCGAAGTCGAATTTTTTCATGATTACAATACTTTCCTTACATGGTACATGTTCAGAAAGTAAAAATACGTACAATTTTTGGAAGTATAAAAAAATTTGCTCCTTCTTGTGACGATCTGGCCATATCATCCACCACCAAGTTAACCCTTTAACGCGCAGTGATCCCGCTCTGGGAACATCAAACTCTGGCGTTTTGAATGTTGCCAGTCACAAAGACTAGATTTGATTTCTATAAAAATAGTTGCGGGTGACACAGCTCCACGAGAATCCTTTACTTTTTAGCACGTCATTTCCCGTCCAAAAAATGGTCACGATTCTTTTTAACAGCACTGACATCTGCTGAAAAATGGAAGAATTCGAGAACAGCTGGATAGATTGCCCAATGCTGAAAAAAGGACAGCCGCGATGAACGTTTCGATCGTCCGCCATCTTGCTGGTAGTTAAGTCGAGAGCGATGGCAACGGCTGTCCTTTTTTCAGCATTGGGAAAGGGTTGCGCCTCAAAGGGTTAAGCGAGGGGTTACCACAAGGCAAGGCCGTACCCAGGGGAGGTGGACCAGGTGTCCGGTCCCCTCCCCCATAAATTTAAAATTTTGTTAACAAAACAATGTTGATGAAGCCTTTTTCACCGTTTGGTCCCCCTCCGAAATTTTTCCCTGGGTACGGCCTTGTCACAAGGTATGAAAAAATCTGATGTTGACAACACATGACTTCCTTGCACGTCTATTAAATCAAAAATATTTTGGCGCACTTCATCCAAACTTATTTTGTTTGAAAGATATAAAATACTGCAGTAATACTAAGGTTTGCCGATTCCTAGACAAATATTTCCGATATCTCGCAGCTGGGTTCAATTTGAAAGATTTGTTTTTGACACTTAATTGGGCGTTATTTCGCCAACAGCCGACAAGCTCGAGATAGTTTGCGAGATTTTGGGGATAGCCAAAGTAATCATTGACCACAGACTTTGAATGAATTAAATGTATCCATACACCTTAATGTATTTATAGTCATTTGGCTGACCCTGTAAATAAATTACCCTGTCGATTTCAATCAAAAAAGAGATGTACAACAGTTAGATGTTACAATAGTTCTAAATACAAAATTTCAACATTCTACGATTAAAAGTTTTAGAGTTATGCGAAATGCAAAAGTATTTTTGGCGCCAAATTTGGCGAGATTTCGGGAATGGACCAAACAATGATTGACTACAGAGGTAACGTATTGAAGATGTCCATAGACATTAACGTATTGAAATTCTTTTGGGTGTTTCTGTAAATAAACTCTCCAACAGACTGGAATCAAAAATCGAGATGCACAACTAGATGTTACAACAATCTTATATATGAAATTTTAACATTCTACGACTAATAGTTTTTTTTG